>CM066331.1:190899892-191429892 GCA_033807585.1 Hydrophis major
GCTGCTACGAGTGCAGCGTAGAAAGGCGGCAGGAAAGAGGATCGAATTGTGGGGGGGGGGAATTGGCGCCGAAGCGCGAAAGTCTCCCGCTCTACAGCCCCCCTGGGGGCAAAAAAACATGCTCCCCTGCTTTATCACTATCCCAATACACTTAGAGGCTAAGGAGAACCGGAGACAATGATCATCAAACCTGAGGAATAAAGAGTTCTTGAATCGGCCAAGGAACTGTGAAATACACAGCCTAATCTCACGAAGGCTGAGCGTAAACTGGGGAACGCAAGGGAGCCACGTGATGGAGGGCGGAGCATTCCTCAGTAATTAAGCTCAGCCTTCAACAACACAGACTGAAGCACCTCCCACTCTTTGGATGATCCGAACGGCTCTCAGGAGAATGTCCACTTCTCAAGAAACTCACTCTGGATGTTACAATTCGTAACAGTTACTGAACAGTTACTGAACTGGTTAGTCACAATGTCTCTTTCTTATGAAAATTGTTTGAGAAAAGAATAACTCTATAATTTCAGATACTCATTAAAAACCATTCATTTGGCCCTATTTTAAACAGGATTCAGGACCAGTGCAATTTGATATAACTGATCATGCTAACCCTGTGAATCAGCTCACTGTATTAGAAGTGGGGGACACGTAACTTCAAGAAAAAAAATATAAAACATTTTTAAGGGAGTAGGATCATCTTACCTTAGTCTCATCACAACAAAGCTATAAGAATAAATATTATTTATGGGGACACAAACCATTTCCATGCCAAGAGCTACATTAAGAATTCAATAGTATCATGTCAAGCTTTCAAAACATTGGAGCTCAAACTGGATGAATCCGTTTCTTCTGCCAATATTTTTTTCCCCATAAACTCAAAAACTGGATGAGTGATTCCCAAATTACTTTTGGCATCAGGGAATTACCTTTGTGAAGACTACGATGGCAAATATACTTTATTCAGCATATAAAGATAATTTTTATGAATATTTGCAAAAATAAAAGAATAATTTGATTTTGCCATTAAGCAGTCATGTATTCCTTCATACTCCATACCAAGGTATGATCAAGATAAAGCAATAGGTAATCTGTAATATTTTTATGGCCAGAGTATTAAGTAGATTGAAAGGGAGGAGGAGGAGAAAGAGGAGGAAGAGGATTGCTATTATTATTATTTTTAAAAATCAGCTTTTTAAGTGGCAGTATACATGGCTGTCACATCTTCAGATGGACAATGATGAAAACTAGGGCACTTTGGGGGAGGGGATGGAGAGATGATAAAATGTGTTGTTATATTTGACAAAAATCAACAGTGTTTTTTTTTTTTAAAAAAAAATCTGCTTCTGAATTTTAGTTGTGCATTTGAGATGGTAAAAGAAAAAAAATGTAATTATCTTTGATTTTATCCTTCCAGTCTCTTTGCATTTAAGAAAGATGAACAAAGAAAAAGGAACAAAAGACAGTTCACTTGGCTTGAATCCCAGAAAATAACCAGCTATCTGACCAAACAAGTCACTTAAGAAATAAGAAGAGAAACTCTAATTTTTATTACTTAAATATTGATAGATACTATTCAGTTTGAAAAAAAAAAAATCTTAGCTACATTATTGTTCTGAAATGTAGACAATGACAACAGCTGCTAAATTGCAGGAGTACAACAAAGAAGGACAGCAAAATTGTTGTAAGCTTATCTGGAATAAGCTTACAACTATTTGGAAGATCATGTGATTTTTTTTTTAATGAAACTTCTTTTATTTTTCTGATGTGATATATTTCTGACTGTTTTGAACATTATGAGTGGGCTGCAACAAGAGGAGGAGCAACTTATAACCTTTACCTTCCAGCTTCTCCATTGACTGCCTGTGAGAAGCCAGCAGGGCAAGTCACAAACCACTATAAGCACAAGCTGGTTGCCATGCATGAAAATTACACGATCATGGTGTTGCAGCAATGGCCATATTTTTAGTTACATGCTTTAATTATATATTCTGCCATACAAATGTTGTAGATAAATCATATTCAACATGTTATGTCTCACCTATATTCACAAGTGAGAATTCAGAGTTCCACAGTTCAAAATACTCAAACAAAACAAAGCCAGACTAAAAAAGGGTTAACAGTACTATATTCCAGTCCTTGGCAGACTTCCCGGAATCTGTCTGGTAATTCAGAATGTCCATAAATTACAAAGGCCTATCCTTTCGACACATCAAACACTTTGCTTCCAAGCAAAGTTTGAGAATCAGCAATCCTCCTTAAATCACCTGGATGGGCGTGGCGTGTCAGTCTTTCTAATCAATGTCTGGCTTGACACCTCCCTTCAACTTGGCATTTCATTCTTCTCCTGATTCTAGCATCAATCCACGATCTGTCAGTTTCCCCATTAGAAACCTCTGACTCATTTTGTGGATCAGTTGCTGGCATGAGTGAATTCGAAGGCTCTGGCGAGGATTGTCTGTCCGATAATCTCTCATCCTCCTGGCTCACATCTGTGTCCTCTGATAATTCAGACTCCACATTCATAGCAGGCTCCACCCTTTCATCTTCAGAGTCATCAGAGTCAAAACTCACAGCAGGATCGATCCTTTCAGTCACAACACAACATAATCTCTCAAGTCTTTAAAATCCTATTAGAAATCAAGTGATCTGAAGAACAGCTCTCTTGTTTAGCTCAAGCATTCTGGTAAAATATCTTCCATTCCATTTTCAGAGTCGGGGTTAACACTAGGTTTTATCTACTGAAATTGCATCTATACATATAGACGTATTTCACCAAACATATTGTAATATGTTTCCCAAATATGTTATTGCCGTGATGGTTAGAATGCAGTGTTGAAGGCTAATTCTGCTGACTGCCAGCAGTTCGATCCTCACCGGCTCAAGGTTGACCCAACCTTCCATCCTTCCAAGGTTGATAAAATGAAGGCCTAGAATGCTGAGGGCAATATGCTAACTCTGTAAACCACTTAGAGCGGGTTGCAAAGCACTATGAAGCGGTATATAAGTCTAAGTGCTATTGCTAGTATTATACAGCTTAATCTCTTACAATAATCAATAGATATAGTAGATTCCAAAGGGGACAAATGCATACTTCTTTGTTAATGATGCAAACCGTTAAAGGTAAAATCAGAGTATAAACAACTTTGAAATATAACTTCAAAATGACATTGCATAATTATCTAGGATAACCATGAAATCATCAGCTATAAAAATAATTTATATTCAGTATTGAGTCCACCTTAACCTAAATTGTGCAAAGTGCTTTAAAATTCATCACTTACTTAAGGAGGGTCCATGTAGAACTGCACAATTGGGACAGTGGTAAAGATCAATATCAACAGCATGGTGTTCTTCTACTCTGACACAACTAAAAAAGAGAGAAGAAACAAATTTCAGGAAACTTTATTTTAGTATCAGCCTTCCGGAACTTATACCAGCAATTTGTTATTTTGTTTACTCTTCAATATCTTCATTAACGACTTAGATGAGGGAATAGAAGGGGAACTTACCAAATTTGCAGATGAAACTAAACTGGCAGGAATAGCTAATACCCAGGAAGATAGGTTCAAGATCCCGATGGATCTTGACAGACTAGAACACTGGGCCATATCTAACAAAATGAAATTCAATGTGGAGAAAAGTAAAGTCCTACACTTAGGCAAGAAAAAACAAAAGTACACATATAGACTGGGTGAAACCAGGCTCAATAGCAGGAACTGTGAGAGGGATCTTGGAGTCTTAGTGGACAACCAGCTAAATATGAGCCAGCAGTGTGCAGCAGCAGCCAAAAAAGCTAATGCAATCATAAGTTGCATTAACAGAGGGATACAATCTAGATAATACCACTCTATAAAGCCTTAGTAAGACCACAGTTTTGTTCACCACATTATAAAAAAGATGTTGAGACTCTAGAAAAAGTACAGAGAAGAGCAACCAGGATGATTAGGGGACTGGAGGCTAAACATATGAAGAACAGTTACAGGGACTGGGCATGGCTAGTCTAGTAAAGAGAAGGACCAGGGGAGACATGACAGCAGTCTTCCAATATTTGAGGGGCTGCCACAGAGAGGAAGGGGTCAAGCTATTTTCTAAAGCACCCGAAGGCCAGACAAAAAATAATGGATGGAAACTGAACAAGGAGAGATTTAACCTGGAAATAAGGAGAAACTTTCTGACAGTGAGAACAATCAACCAATGGAACAGCTTGTCCTCGGAAGTTGTGGGAGCGCCATCACTTGAGACTTTCAAGAAGAGATTGGACTGCCATTTGTCAGAAATGGCGTAGGATCTCCTACTTGGGTGGGGGGTTGGACTAGATGATCTATAAGGTCCCTTCCAACACTGATAATCTGTTATCTGTTTTACCATATCCAGGATGACAGAGACACAAACATATTTTCTGGGCAACTAAGACCATATAAAAAATATGATTTACCATATTCTGCTGGATAGAATGTACTGCAAAATAGCTGTGCTTTTGTACCATTGAAATTAGTTCAAATGATTTTAACTAATTTAAGCACAATTATCTTAAACTAGAGCTGATCCCTTAAATCAGGGGTGTCAAACTCGATTTCATTGAGGGCCACATCAGGGTTGTGCTTGACCTTGGGGAGCCAGGGTGGGCATGGCCAGATCAATGTCACTCATGTTGGTGGGCCCTAGCGCTCTGCGAGGGAATCCGGGCCCCTGAGCTCCATTTTCAGTTGCGACGGCCTCCTGCAACCCTTTGCCAATGAAAACGGAGCTGGCAGAGAGGCACCATAGACCAGTTCTTCGCTGTTTCCAGGGCAGCCTCACGGGCCAGATCTAAGCACACCCCACGTTCTGGATCTGGCCCAGAGGCCTTAATTTTGACACCTCTGCTCTAAATCAAAGCAGAATGATTTAGATTCAAATATAATTTCACTAATTAGTTCAAATGGTGATTTGAGAAAGATCACTATCTTACAGTCTGGCCTTGTAGAGTGGGATTTTTACCATGGTTTTGACTCCAGTGGACTTTGAGAAGATTGTATTTTTTAAAAAAATCTGATCAGTCAGGTGGCAGTAATGCAGGAACACTACCAAAACTCCTATAGCAGGGGTCTCCAACCTTGGCTCCTGGAAGCCTGGCGGACTTCAACTCCCAGAGTTCCACAGCCAGCAAAGCTGGCTGTGGAATTCTGGGAGTTGAAGTCCGCCAGGCTTCCAGGGGCCAAGGTTGGAGACCCCTGTCCTATAGTAATCCAGTCATTTATGTAACGATATATGTAGTTCAGGGTTGAACTACTGAGTCTTTGTTGCTCTCTGAGCTTGGTTGTTTGCTTGTAGACATTTCCTTACACAATTAGGTAACACTATCAGTGCTCTTCAGCGTGGGGTTTGTTCCCTGTTTATATACAATAGCTTGCCCTATCAGTGTTAGTACAGGTGTGGTTTTGTCCTTTTGTTTCTTTCTTAACTTGAAACTTAATTAAATATTTAAGTAAACCAAAAGAACCAGCAGCCCAAGAATTAAAAAAATAGGACAATTACAGAGTCATACAGAACATACAGTGTAAGGATGTTAACAGCCACTATATTGGACAGACAGACAGAGTATTAGCAGAGCACATCCATGGATACCAACTAGCAGTCAGAAAACATGATGAAAAATATTTATCCTGCAAGACATGACAGACTCATCCACTGTTTCAATTGGGAAATTGTGAGCAAGCTAGACCAAGCTAAATCCAAAAACACTAAGGAATTCCTGGAAGTTTGACATTCAGACAAATCAGCCATTAGTAGACACATAGAGATAAAACATGTTTACCTACTACAAATGAACAATGAAAAAACAAAGAAGGAAACAAAAAGACCAGAGCACAGTATCTGCAGAGCCTACCCCCAGATAAGCAGGGATTAACACCGGACATCAACATCAAACAATATCCTAATCAAGGAACTACTAAGGAGAAAACCACACCTCCAACAACAACTGGCAGGGCAAGCAACTGTATGTAAGCAGGAAGGCAAACACCACATACTTATTAGCACTGATATTACCTAATTGGGTAATGAAATGTCTGCAAACAACCAAGGTGAGAGAGCATCAAGGAGTCTGCCAGTAATCCCCCAGAGGCAGGGGTGGGATTATTATTTTTTTACTACCGGTTCTGTGGGAGTGGCTTGGTGGACATGGCAGGGGAAGGATACTATAAAATCTCCAGTCAGAGGAGGTATTTGCCAGTTCTCAGAACTACTCAAAATTTCTGCTACTGGTTCTCCAGAACTGGTCAGAACCTGCTGAATACCTGTTGGATCAGTTTTATAGTAGGTGGACCTTGTGATCATTGGTAGGTATTAGAGGTTAGAGCAAGTTTGAAAAATGGATAAAATGGATAAATCCATGAATCTAAACATGTATCAAAACTATTCACCAAGCACAGTAACCTATTATTGAAATTCAATACCAGTTTGATCAATAAATAAATATTCTTTAAATTTAAAGGCTAGAAGTTTAAATTTCTAGTCTTCAAATCCAGAAAATTTTTCCTTAGGTGTTAAGATAAATGTGAAAGATTCCTTCCTTCCTTCCTTCCCTCCCTCCCTCCTATTCTGCTTGCTTAACATAATTATGTTTAATTTCAGTGGAAAAAATGTTCCATAAGGCAGGCCAGTGACAGAAAAGGCACATCTCCTGGGACCCACCAAACATAGGTCCCTAAGCTGATATAGTATCCACCCAGAGTCACCTTGTGATTGAAATGGGTGACGAATAAATTTAATCAACAAATGCCTTCTCTAGCAGATCTATTTGGGCAGACTGCTGTAACTGGGGACAGGCTATCGCTTAAATAGCCTATGAAATGCCCTGAAAAGTTTTAAAGGTAAAAAATACAACACCTTGAATTAGACTCAGAACCAAATTGGCAACCAATACAGATCACAGAGCAGAGATGTAACATGCACTGTTATAGGAGTGCGTGTAACTGCCTCACCACCGTTGTAGCTGTCCACATTAAAGTTCTTCAACAATGAAGTTCTTCAAGTGCAACCCATGTACAACACATTGCAATAGTCCAATATGGAAGTGACTAGGGTATGAGTAACCCATGAGTAGGGCCTGCCTATTCAAGAGCATTTGCAATTGGTACACAGGACAAAGCTGTGCAAAGGCCCTTTTAAACATGACTGCTACCTGCTCAATCAGCAGGAGTTGTGAGTCTAAAAGGATCCCCAGATTGGACACCAGGTCTGTCTGAAGCAGCGTAACCCCATCTAGCAGTAAACAACAAAAATTGTAGCCATCATGAAACCTGGTAAAGAGGGGAATTCTGTGGAAGATTTTAGACCTATAGTGCTCTTAAGCGTTTCTTACAAATTATTTATCTTAAACAGTATTAAACCCCCGGCCGAGGAACATATACTTGTAAAATAGTATGCTTTCAAACAGATACACTGAAGTACAGCTAGAGGGTCAAATTAGCCAGAAGTATAGGAAAATGACAGCTTGCCATATTTTATGCTGGCTCCACTATTTTTAATATATAAACATCAATCTACCACATATGCTGCAAGAATATGTTGATGACATCATGCTGATAAAACAATCTGAAGACTAATACTTCTGAAAGGGCCCTCAAAAATGACTTTTTTAAAATGGGTAAGTTTTTTGAAATCCAGAGGCTGAAACCCAACATTAACAAAAGCAAAGTTGCCTGTTTTTACTTGAACAACAGACAAGCTAACTATACACCAAAAGTGGAATTTAGGAACCAGTTGTTGAAGTTTAATCGTAATCCAAAGTATTCAGGAGTGACTTTTGACTGGTCCTTAACCTCTAGGGAACACTTAAGAGAAAAAATGGATAAAATAAAAACCAGGAACAAGATCTTACATAAACTTTCTGCAAGTATTACAGCTTGCAGGATATCAGTTCTTGCTTTGGTATATTCAGTGGTTAAATATTATCCTAACACTGTATGGTTAAATAGTGTTCACACAAAAGCAATGGACACCCAGCTTAATCAAACTATCAGGCTCATACCAGGAACTCTTGAACTGACACCTTCCAAATGGTTACCTTACGATCTAACACATGAATCCCACACCTTAGAAGAAAATCAGCCTTAAACGGGGAGTGACAGAAATGCGAGGCAAATCAATTATTATCTAGACACAAGGACTGTCATGATCAAATACTCAAGACTCAAATCTTGGGACCTGTGGTGGAAACTTCTACAGCAATTAGTCAGAGAAGGCTTTGGATATTGATAGTATGATACAAGGAATGGACAACTTCTAACCAGATCTGTTTAATTTGTGTCTGATCCAGTACAATGCCACTCCAGCTTTGATCCTCAAGGAAAAACTGGACAACAGATCCAATCTAACCATGGCAGGTGCCAATATTGGAAATATAAATGGGAGCTGGCTTGACTAACTGTGACTGTAGGAACATCCCACAAACTTTTCATTATATTGATCTCTTCAAGAATTACATCATCTAGAGGGCACTGTTGTCCAATGACTAAATGATCTAGATATCCAGCCATAAGCTTAGCCGCTCTATAACTGCCCATACATAATTTAATTTTATTCATTTTTATTATGCATTTTAAAATAATTAACTTTCTTGGTTTATATTTTCATACACATTTTATATGTTGTTTTTGTGAATTTTTTGCACTAACACTGTATTCTGTTATGCCTTATGAAATAAACAAATAAACAAACAAAGATGGTATAGCCCTTGAACCAGTGTGCCTCGAAATCCAGAGTCATCCAGCCTTGTCAAGGTTCAGCTGAAGCTTTTTATTTCTGATCCAGAATCTCAGAGCCTCTAGGTACTGGGATAAGATGAAAAAATTATCTGAGTACTGATAAAAGTAAACCTTAGTTTCAGGAAATATAATGTGATAGAACATTTAATAGATAATTTATTTCTTGAAATCATTATTGAGGGAGGAGGGGTGTTTGCACATTTTTTTTTTTTTTTTGGATATATGGTTTTTGCAAAGACCAAAACCTCCTGACTGTGCTTCCTGAAGAACATATGTAGATAAACCCAATAAATCATAATAATGTGAATTACCCTAGAAATTAAAAACTACAAATCTGCAATACTTGTACAGAATCACATTAGAGGAATAGGAAACTGTTTGAAATGAAGTATATGTACTAATTTGTGCTGTACAATTTAAGTAGTTTGAAGATGATAACTGACCAATATCAGTATCACCAATTTCAGCTGAAAGAAAGCTCAAGCTACTAAGTAGAAAGAAAGACAGCCAATTCAATGCTACCACTACTAAATCTAGAAAATATATACTAATTATACCTATCGTCTATATCTATTATTGGATTGTTATGATTCCCATACTGTACTGTAAATTGCCAGAGTTTTAATATTGTGCAGTGTACACATTTCTGCAATAAATAAATTAATATAACTTCTTTCAGGACCCAATCTAGGAAAACAATTGCTATGAACACAAATTCATGTGAGGCTTTTATGATACATCAAAAGTAACGAAACATGATGTAGGCAAAGGGATTTAAAAAAAATGAAATTGAATATGTGAAGCACTGAATGATTCAATGGGCAAAATCTTTGGGTATAATATAATACTTGAACAATAATAAAACATATGGATGAAGGATTTAAAAATTACATTGAATATAATTTACAAGAATTTTTATAAAATGAAACTGTTGGTATTTAACACCTAATTATTTGTCAAAAATGTATTAAGGTATTTCAACTATATGTTGGAAATGTAAATGTAAAGAAGAAACTTTTATCATGTTTCATGGACTTCTGATAAGGCAAAGGGATACTTGTGTAAGATTCATATTTTAATATAGAAATTCTCAAAATGATTATAAAAATCAAACCAGATACATTTTTTTTAGGTTTAATGGATAAAGAACTTGAAAAAAATTTGGAACTTTGTTGTTATACATGTTGGCAGCAATAAAACTACTTTGTTGAAAAATATCCTAATTCCCACAATGGAAGATGGCTAGATAAACTGATGGAACTAGCAAGATTAACAGAAAATAATACATCCAATTTCATTTCTACTTGGAAAACTTTTCTATATTGATGATATGCTTGAGACAGAAAAAATTAAAGTCTGACTTTGGCATTTGCTGAGAAGCTTATTGTTATAAAAATAACTAGCATACATCAAGCACACAAAAGTAAAAAGTTGAAGCTGGAGTCTTATTGCCATTATTCTACTGCACTGAAGAGTTGAAAGTTAATGCTTTCTTTCTTGTTTCCCCTTCACCCTACACTTCTCTCTTCCCCTTTTCTCCCTTATCCACTTTCCCACTATCCTTATTTTCACTTGTATTTTACAGTATGATAAATTTAATAAAATATATGTTTGTTTTAAAAATCCATATTTATCCTGGTCAGTTTTTTAATCATTAAAATACTTATACTTCACCCATCAAAGGAATATTTTCACTATTACATATTTTATAACACAATTTCACTCTTCTATTTCAATGTACAGAATTAGTACAATACAGCATTCTAAATCTATATTAGCCCAAGGAGCTATTGAAAATCTCTCAAACAAGATCAAACTGAGACAATCTGCTATATTGACAATACACTTCAGTGATCACTCTCAGAATGTTGTTTACTAAAGAGTAGCTCAGATAATGCCTAGACCTTTGAAAGCAAAGTCAGTTTGCTTTTAATAGAGCTTGAAATAAAGAACACTGGACCATTTTTGGAATAGTATTGTACAATATATATCGGGAATGGAAATAATGCTTAAGTGGAAACATATTTACTACAGCACCACCAAGTGACTACATTTAAAGCATCACATGCAGATGTTGGGAATAAATCAGACAGGGCAAAATTGCTCAGTTGAATATAAATTTAAAAGACAGGATTGAACCCAAGTGAACTGTGAAGCTTTGGTGAACTATCTTCCATATAAAATAAACCAGATGCTACATTAAACTCTTTTATTTAAACGACAAAAATATTTCCTTATAGTGAGCTAACAGACTTTGCTAAACAAGGGAACAGGTAAGAAAAAAATAGGTGAGATGTATCTTTCCAAACCCGAGAATTTACAAAAACCTATTTGCTTTTATTTTCCCTGCAGATTTTGGAAGCGCTACTCATGCAATCTGTATGATAACCTAGTATGACTCTATCTGCATATTTAAAGTTTCTTTTGTTAGTTCATCAGTGTGACTAGTAAGTACAGGGATGGCTCTAATATCATTTGTATTTTTTTCTCTTTCTTACCCTGTTTTTCCCCCTAAGCTACTCTGTTTGAAAAACTTTTGAAACTTATTTTGCCATAACTATAACTTCAGTTAGCATAAATGGGGGTACTGTTCCTATGGATTAAGGTGTGCTTTCCTTTTAGATTTCACAGCTGTTGCTTTTTATATGAATGTTAAAGTATTGCAAGCATGAAATGCAAGTATGTAAGAGTCTTGCTAGATTAAAACAAGGTCCCAACTAGATGATGAGGATGTTAAGCGCAACATCATGTGATTGCATTACTTAACAGTGGCAATCCTAGCAGTCATGATTGCCATCATATAACCCCAGGACCACATGTAGCTCATTAAGCAGGAAGAGAGGGGAGTAGTCCCAGGCAAAGAGCAGGGCAGACTGTGCGTGTGCCCGGGGAGGGGGAGGGGAGAGGATGTTGTGGGCAGGTGCTAGGGAGCCCAGGCAGGCTGGCATCCAGGTCATATTTGTCTCAAAGGTGCTTTTTCAAAAGCAACTGGACTGTTTTTCCCTTGAGGAAAAAGAACAAAACATTTTGCTCTCCATCCAAAAAGCTTGGGATGGTGGTTGGGGTGGGGGTGGGGGGGGTTGAAAGATAGGTACTGATAATTGAGATGGGATGGTGGGGGAAGGGATGAAAGGATTGTATTTCTTTGCTGTCATCTAGTCATTAGCACTCTCCTTAAGAGCTCTTGAGAGCTCTTGGGGCGGGTATCTTTGCCCTGCTTGGTAGTTGTTTCTGCTTGATAGTTCCTTGATTACAATATTGTTTCTTGCTTGTTTGTCTGGTGTTAATCCCTGCTTATCTGGGTGCAGGCTGCTGGAGAGGATGTGTTCTGGTTATTTCTGATCAAAATTACAGAATCTGACTAAACTTAAATCAACTATCAATTGATGCACCTTTACACAGCATTCAGAACAGACAATAAAAAGCTAAGGAAATAAAAGACTAGAGCACAAGCATACTGAAAATTATCAGAGAAGATTCTAATGCTTTACCTTGCTCATTCAATAAGAACACAAAGAAATTGTCAGGAAACAGAAAGAATCACTTTGTACTAATGGAACACTGTGTAGTTCATGTTTCCTATAATAGAGTTATTAATATCATAGATCAGTTATCATCAATCTAGTTTTTAAACATTTGAGTTCCTACAAAATGAATTTGGGTTATCTAAAATGAAAATTGAAGTATATTCAATTAAATTATCTCTTGATTTCACAGTTTGATCCAGATGCATTAGCAACTTTTTAAATTTCTACATTATTTGCTGAGAGTGGCCCACAGCATAGAAAAATGTTTACCAGTGTTTAAAAAATATAGTGTAGTCCAATTTTACAGCCGTAAATCTAAAATGATATGTGATCAGTTTGCATTTATAAACAGGGTCTCTACTGATGTAATGGGAAGATTGATCAATATCAGTCCATGTGGTCAAGATTTAATGATATATTTAAAAACTGAGATTATTTTAATAACCAATACATTTGTTTCCTTTTCTCTTCTTGTTCATGTTTCTTTTTACTTTTTTTTTCTTTCCTGCTTTGTATAAGTAGTGCAATAATAAAAAAAAGTTAAGTACTGGTTCTCAAAGTTCCATCTGCCACAACACTCCCATAGTCTTATGGTTACAATTCAGAGGCCCGGCAACTGGTTCACACTTATGATAGTTGTAGTGGCCCAGTTACATGATCACCATTTGTAACCTTCCCTGTCAGCTTCTCTCAAGCCACATCAATGAAGAAACCAGTAGGGAAAGTTGTAAACATTTCCATAAATTGTTCTTAAAGGTTCCCAGGGATCTTGTATCCCACAGCACTCTCCTCTCCCTGGCACTCTGTAGTGTGTGCCTGCACTCTCCTGGGCCCATCCCACCTTTACCACCTCACCTCCACTCCTTAGTATCTATTGGCAACACACACACACACACACATACCCAATGGCACACACATCTTCTTGCTCCTTTCCTGGGACTCCCATCTATTCCTACTTAAGCAACAATGTGGTCCTTGGGTTATGATGGCAATTGGGACTGTTGGAATTGCCATCACTAAGTGAAGCAGTCACATGACATGACATTTTACAATTGCATCACGTAGTAATGGCAGTCCCAGTTGCAACTGTAATTGTAACCTGAGGACCAAGTGCAACTGAGTCCATTCACTTGCTGCAAATCACTCTCTTATTTTCTTTCTTTTTCCCTTTCTGAGCATTATAGATAAGTCCTTGCATCATAGCAATAGCATTAGACTTACACATCGCTTCACAGTGCTTTACAGCCCACTCTAAGCAGTTTATAGAGTCAGCATATTCCAACAATCTGGGTCCAATATGATAATTTGAGCTTGGTCATGTGCACCTTAGGTGAGAACTCTGGATTGATTTGTTCTATAACCAACACAAGCTGTGGAAAGGATAATACTGCCATAAATGATACAACCAACAGATTATTACAACCTCATGGCATCACCATAGCACACAAACCAACTTAGAAATCACCAACAGACTATTACAACCTCATGGCATCACCATAGCACATGAACCAACTAAAGCATCCTAAATGAACCAAAAACCCAGCAGCTCCAAAAGAAAAACAAGAGTCATCTGCAACATAAAGTGTAAGGACTGCAACAGCTACTATGTAGGGTAAATAGGTACAACACTAGCAGAGCGTATCCATGGACACCAACTAGCAGTCAGAAGACATGATGAAAACTCCTTAATATCACAATACATGGACAGATTGAACCATAGTTTTAACTGAAACTGTGAACATCCTAAACCAAGCCATTTCCAAAAATGCTAAAGAATTCCTGGAAATCTGGCACTGAGATCAATTATCCATCAACAGAAACATAGAGACAAACACACATACATGTGTGTGTGTGTGTGTGTGTGTGTGTGTACACCATTCAAAAAAGATAATAAAAAAGCTAAAATGCCCTCTCACCAGCAATCAATGCCCAGATGAGCAGAGATTAACACCAAGATTAACATTAGACTAATGATCAAAAAGCAAACAATACCCTAACCTAGGAGTTACCAACTTGGACAAACAAGGTAACAATAAATAACAGCCCAATCAAGGAACCTCCAAGACCACTCCCACCAACTCTGACAAGGAAAGCCAATAGTATATAAAATGACAGCAAACCTTACCCCCTACTAGCAGTGATGTTATCTAGTTTGGTAATGAAATGTTTGCAAGAAAACAACCAAGCCCAGAGAGCACCAGGGATCCCAAAAATATTGCAATAGATTGCCTTAATTATTTGAAATACAAAGAGAATTAAGAATTGGTTCTGAACCATTTTCCTCTTCTACCCATTTCTTTTCTCCTTGAATGTGATAAACAAGAACAAGAGCTGTTTTATTACCAATTACAATAAACAATGATTGAACAGCAATTGAAAGGAGTGCCTATTATTCCTGATTATCCATTCAACATTGAGGGACTTTATTTAATATAATTCATAGTAGTTTTTATAAGGACCCCATTACAAAATTTTGTTAATTTTTTTTACCATCTCAATCATTTTCAGTTGTGTAAAACAGGATCTCCAACTTACGGGCTGTGGATGGGTCTAGTCCATGGACCATTGGGAACCAGTCTATGCAAGTGCACGAAGCTTTATTTGTTCATGCAGGGGATTAGGTTGCACTCACAAAACCATATCCTCCCCCCAGCCCCGCTGGCACTGTTGCTGCCAGTCCACAGAGCCAAAAAGATTGGGGACTGCTGGTGTAGAAGGCAATAAAATATCATAGATGTGGTACAATTAATAAATTTAACTGCCATGCCTAGATTATTTTGGGTACAATAGCCTTGTCTATTATTTTAGGGGACATTGGTACAGAAATCTGGTCCTTTTGAGTTCTGCTAAATGGGAAATAAAAGCATCTATTCAAAATTTTATTGAAAATTGATTAAAAAATATGATAAAACATTTTCAATTACAGAACATGATTCTATTTCACAAGTGAGGCAAATATAGTGTTTAATTTAAAAAATACAATATACAAACATGAGCTTTTTAGTGGTATGAGATTTTTTTAATAACTCCAGTATTGATATTACTCTCAATTAACATATTTCTTGCAACTTTAAGTAGAATAAAAGTGGAGATAACATAAAGGCAATGTCGAAATACTTTGAGAAGGATACAAGAAGGAAAATAATGAGACAGGAATGCAAATAATATGTATGTCAACTCCAATTCCAAAAGAGCTGGGAAGAGGGGCAAATGATATTGAGACAGCCTATTGTTTAACAGCCTGATATAATTTAAAAAATGGACTGGCATCTATCAAAGACATATAGGCCTCACAATGGGAAATAAAAGCATCTAATCAAAATTTATAGTCATAGTCATAGTATCTGACTATGTACAGCTGTTTAATAATCAAGCCAGATTATTGCCTAGCATTCCATCCTTACAGCTCTGTAATAGAACATAAACTTTCATTTTAAAATTCTAGGCTCAATCTCTGGCATCTGCATATATAATCAAGAAAGACACCTGTCTGAAATATTTGAGAATCAAGATCTAGTCAATCCACATAACACTAAATGAGATGAACCACTGACATTGTGTAAGAAAGCTTTTATGTCCTACTATATCTCTCTCACTGTCTTTTTAAGGAGTCAATAATTTGCTGGGCATATGATTAGGATTTTCAACAAGCTTTCTCTGATATTTTAGATAATAAGCTAGTAAAATATAGAGTAGATTATATTTTTTGTGCCTGAGCTGATAAACAATGTTCATTAATGGTATCCAACATGAAAGACTGAAGATGCATAAAATATGATATGAAAATGATCTTCAAGTATAAAAAGGCTATCATATATAATTATATTAGCAAGTTTATTTTAAACTGTTCATAAGACATTTTTCAAATTACCTTCAGGAAAAACTTACTGATAATACAAGCTGATAACTATAGAAAAAACCAACTAACTTAGAAAGTGATACAGGTTCACCTTGACTTATGACTGGTAAACAATTTGGTAGCAGACACGAAGGGCTTGGAAATGGTGTTTTATCGCTCATAATCACTTCATAAAACATTGTGCTGTGAGCCCCCTGGTCACAGAACCACATTTCAGACACTTAGCAACCTCTTTACATTTATGACTTTTTGTCAAGTGTCCTGCAATCTTCTTTGCCCTCTCCCTAACAAGCCACTTAATGGCCACAACTGAGAGAGCTCAGATTGTGGTGGTTGACCAAAGCAGTCCCATGGTGTCTTGCTAAACAACTGCTTCACTCAATGACCAAGATTTTGAGCCCCATCACGGCAGCAAGTGAAGGACTACCTGTAATACTTACTGAGTTTATTACCAGGCTGGAGGGCCACATGACTAGACAATAGAAATACTGAATTTTCCACACTAGCAAGATTAAATGAATTTTGGAGTCATTCCCAAATTCTATGGATTTCAAAGTGCATTTAAGAGTAACTCATATTTTCTGAATGTGGTGCTTCCAAAACTGTTCAATTAAAACTACCAACATGCCTATGTTGCCCGCAGTAATGACAACTGCCACCTCAAAAATGCCAAGTTGGGGAATCATGAATGATGTTAATACAATATTCTCTGTTAGTATGTGTGTTATAAACCAAGCAGTAAATCTGCCAATCAAACTGTAAAAAGGAAATGCTATTCACAGTTAAATATTTTATTCCTTTTTTTAATTGAAATTGTTGCCTATGCTATCTAATTTCAGACTAGTCTACCAAAGAACTAGAAAACATTCTGTTACGAACTTGGTTCAACAACTATCCAAACCAAACCATTCAAAGTCTTATAAGTGTTAGGTACAGATTAAACAAGATCTCTGGCCTTGTAACCAGATTATTATTATTTTTTAATAAAGTTTTATTTGGGTTTTCACACATACAAAATACAAGTAAAACATCTTTTTTGAAAATAGCATGGTCCCGGGTTGAACTTCTTTATACAGACACAAAACTCAATTTCATGCTCCTTTTTGTATTCTATTCCATATCTTATACTATTTTACATTTTCTATGTAGTTTTTCCCCTCTTTTAATTTTCTCAATTTTATTTTGAATCACATCTCAATTCAAATCATTATATTTATACTTTTGTCTGTTCTGTTTCAATTTCATATTATCTTTTCTCATTAAACAACTTTTCTCCTGTAGTTACTAATTGGAGTATGACACCTTTATATCTTTTAATTACATCCATTCAACTCTTATTTAAACTTCAATATACCGTATATACTCGAGTATAAGCCGAGTTTTTCAGCAGAGAGAGAGAGAGAAAGATCGTAAGAACGGCAGTGTGAAAAGTGTGAAAAAACACACTTTTTTCTTCATCTTCTTGTTCTCTATTTACTGGTCTCTTTCAAAGAGGAAATTGTGAACATCAAACTTATTCTCAACTGTCCTAGTGAAAGTTTTTATTGGTATCTATTTTTATTTTTGAAATTTACCAGTAGCTGCTGCATTTCCCACCCTAGGTTTATACTCGAGTCAATAAGTTTTCCCAGTTTTTTGTGGTAGAATTAGGTGCCTCGGCTTATATTCGGGTCGACTTATACTCGAGTATATACGGTATACCTTAAGTTTATGACCTTCAATATAATACATAATACATAACTTCCAATCGAATTCTGCTTGGTACATTCTTATAATACACACTATATTCTTTTTTAAAAAAAGAAAGATTGTAAATATATGTAATTATAAACCCTTATTCCATTCCAGTTCAGTTCTATCATTAATAATCATTGAAATCTTAATATCTTTAACACTTCTTTTCAATTAAATATACTTCCTTAAAAACACATATAATCTCCATAATTAATTTTTCCCTTCTCTTCACGTTTTATAAATCATTAAATATACCTTTTGTTACATTTATTTACTGACAAACATTCCACTGAATTACAATAGCTATTTTATCAGACATTTTAATCATAGTTTCATATTTTCTAAAATTATTTCTGCTTCTAATATAACCATACTATCTTATGTACCTTTGCAGAATCCCTTTTTCCATTAAGTTTTCACCCATTATCTCTAAATAAGCCCTGTTTCTCTATATTTTGCTTCTGTCCTTTATAACTTCTTTTCCTTTCTTTCTTCCCTTACATCTTCTCCCTCCCCTTTTTATCGCCGTGTCTCTCTACTTCTAATTCTCTCTTCTGCATTTCCCTCTTCTGTTGCTTTCTGATTTTATACTTATTTTTCACTCTATTTTTGGGGGGGGGGTTGTTTTTCCCAATCTTAAACTTTCCATTCTCTTTCCCCCCTTTCCTTTTTTCCCCCCATCTAAGATTACTTGTTCATTAAAGATGGCTTCTTCTTTGTCGCAATCTTCTTATTCTGCAAGCATTTCTTGTTGTTTCTCATAATTCCAAATCTCCATTTCTAAAAACTGAAATATAAAGCCAAAAGAACCTCTCCCTTCTTGTGCATCTTCTTTGTTCTTTTTACATTCCATTTTCAGTTCTTCTAAAAGTGGAGCCATTTTAAACAGTTTTAAACAATCACCCGATTGATTTTAGTCATTCAAAACAATAATCAAGAATCCAGAAATCATCAAGTATTCCAGATAGTCCCGAGTTATATCTTCTTATTTCTTTTTCGACTTTCTCTTCCTGGGGTTTTTGTTGCGATATTTCAATTAGAATGTATCTTTTGGAAGTCTTGTTGAGATTTTGCTATAAGTTTTTTTTTAATTCCAGGCAGTCTCCTCCCTTCCAGATACTGCCCTTTTATTCTTCCTCTCTCCTTTCCTGTTTTCAAAAGCTTTTAATTATCCAGAAATCTTTATTATCCCTTTGACTTTTTATTTTCAGCATTAAATGCCTATTGATGTCAAAGTGGATTTTTTCCCATTTCTTGCTTAAGTCTCTTTGCTGTCAGTATAGGAAAAGGAGAAAACCAAATCTTTTCCCTTTTCTCTCTCCTTCGCAGCTTAAAAATCTTCTTAGGGAACAATGTTATTGTTTTTTAACAGTTTCAATTCCAGGGTACCTTATTTGTTGCTTTTGCTGTTTGACCCAGTCAACCAAAACTTTCACTTCTTATCTTCCTCCTGCACATTCTTTTCCAGTTGAGTTCTTCTTTGTGGTGGCCATTTCTGACCACCACTGCAACCACCTTTGGGAAAGGGAGTAATGGCCAGCTAGGGAGGAGAGATGCGGCTCTCCTCAACCCTGCTGCCAGTCTCCCCCCTCTTTACCACCTCTACAGGGTGGCTTAGCTCTGAAACCAGTTGGCTCAGAGCGCTCCAGCGGCGCACACAGGTCGAAGCCTCGCAGAGACGAGGTTTCAGTCTGTTGCTGAAGAAGCTCAAACCGGAAGTCCCTTGTAACCAGATTATTAACCAAGCTTTATAGTCACTAAAAGCACATCTGTTTTCAAAGGCAATAACCATTATTACTGTAGTTACTCAGACATAATATTATTAAAGCAGGATCACTGACATCAGTTATCTGTAGAAGATGACCAGGCTGAGCCCAAGGGTGAGGTCAAACACATCATCAGTTTGGAGTCTCTATACTCCTACAAGAGACTTAAATCCAATCCCCCTTGAATTCTGTTGACTCTTATGTAGGACCAACTTATTTTGATTATTAGATCAGATTATTGTATGTAGATAGAGCATGTAATAAACTTTAAGTATTTGAACTAATTCTTCCTGGTTACTTGCACCTGACAGTATCCCAACTGAGGAAAAGCACATTGCTAGCAAACTAGAAATAAGTTTCTTAGCACTGTGGCCAACAACAAAGATATATCTAGGTACATGCTAAAATACAAATGTGACAATTCATAGGGACAGATTATCTGATCACATTCTGGAATAAGGATATGTCTAATAAAGCCCTTCTATTTTGTCAGAATGCATTTTCAGTTGCATGGTGAAGTGATGTGCTAATATACTTATGGTACAATAACTGACACTAAAGTAGGCATATACAGTGGATTATGTTTCCTACGTAAGAAGTTTTGTTCCACTACCTCAAAATGCAAGTTCTTGCTGAAATCTTTATGTTACCATTTTCTATACATTTAATGTGGAATAAATAATCTGATTGTAAGATGCCATATTAAGAAGTTGTGCAACCTGCTAAATTAAAAACTTCCCTGTTTAATTCTCTAGAAAAAAATCTAGACTACCTGCTAATTGCAGAAAACAGACAAAAAGTACTGCATGATTCAAGAAATATTAGAACCAGAACTATTAAGAGCAGAACATTTAAGAAAACATAATTTTTCAGGTGTATATGAATGGCAATATGCATTGCTCCCAACTGACACTAGATTTGTATTTCCCAAATTCAACATTCCTGGGAATAATGTTGAGAAAGACAAATGATGGTCAATGTAAATAATAAAGTTCATAAATAATGACAGAAATGGATAAATAAATGGAGAGGCAATTTATGGTTGGTGTTGGCCTAGAAACCAGGAGACAGCAAGTTCTATTCCCATTTTAGGTGTGAAAACTAGCTGGGTGATGTTGGGCCCCCCATTCTTCCTAAATCCAATCCACCTCACAGGGTTGTTTCTGTGGAGAAAAGAGGAGGAAGAAATATTATGTAAATTTTCTGCCTTGATTTAAAGTAATAAAAGTAGGATTAGAATTAGAATTAGAATAACAGAGTTGAAAGGGACCTTGGAGGTCTTCTAATCCAACCCCTGCTTAGGCAGGAAATCCTACACCACTTCGGACAAATGGTTATCCAATCTCTTCCTAAAAACTTCCAGTGTTGGAGCATTTACAACTTCTGGAGGATAAAAATCTCATAAATATATAAATACTACAATAAGTGAGACAATTCAAACTTCTACCCGTACATACATGAATTTATCAAGTAACATGCATGCTTGAAGGCCAGTAGACATGTTGGAGTTTTCTTTTAAAAAATAGCACAGTGGGATGCAATATTGGGTCATGGAGATCATGAAATGGATAAAATTATTGCTTAAAGTGAGACACTTAAAATACTTGCAGATTTGATGAATTACTGTCACTAATACATTATGGACTAAATACTTGATACTTCATGATTTATTTATTCATCTGATTTATTTAAAATATTTATACAGCTGCCCATCTTGAACCAAACTCTGGGTAGCTCACAAATGCACAAAAGTCTTGCAGGAATAGCAAAACTCATTTACACTTAGATGGGCCATTTTAAACATGATACTAACATAAGAACTTTGTAAATACACTATTCAACACACTTTTTTGATTAAATAAGCAGTCTCAAAAATTGTGTGGCATGTTATGCATAGATTATATAACACAGTAGCCAGAGAATAATACATTAAATAAATGTCCATGGGATCCATCTGCAAAAATATGCCAATTAATGTAATTTAAATAAATCAATAATTTGTAAATTGCTATATATTTAAATATTTTTATCTACTGATTTTTTAAAGAAGGCATATGTCTTCCTCTGTTTTGTATACAGGCTACTGCAGCTACCTCTGCTGCAGATAACACAGCAGGAGGGAGATAAAATATCTTTGTTAAGGAGTAAAGGTACAATTCCTAGCCTAATCTAACATTTTGCATGTTGAAGTGCTAAGTAAAATGTTAAAATTTAGAGCAGTTAAAGACACTGTAGATAAACACATGAAATGATTAATGATCATAATGCAAACATTTACAATAAGTACAATAAGTACAAGACATATATAGAAAGGTCATATGTTCTTTTGGCGAATTTAATACATTAACTAGAAAATAATTGTTTACAATTACACTTGTTTCCAGATAATATGCCTAGGAGTATATTACAGTGAAAGAAAACATCATGAAGTATATAAAAACATGTTAGATGTTTATTACAAATTTGGAAATACAAATTTAGCAGAGATGCAACATTATTAGTTCTTGTTACATAAATTTAAACTAACAGCAATTTTCTTATTGGTCTAGTTGCCAACTATTCTAATGTCAGGAACTAATTATGTGTGAAAGCATATAATAAAATATATACAAGTTACTTAAAATATGCTCCTATATATGTTTATGCAGAATTAAACTCCACTGATTCAACTAAAACTTGCAGGTAATATTTTAGTTTAACTGCATAGAACCGAAGCAGTCAAATACATCTACAAATACTCTACAGTCAAATACATATTGAATGTATGCCAATTACTGTATCACATTATCCATAATGAATTTACAGAAAAACACTTATGATTTTTCCGCAAGAACTAACCCCTTCTTTAAAAAAAGTCTTACTGTACTTATTTTCTCAATACAGCAACCATTAATTTACAATACCATCTCACGCATACCTATTTCAGAAGCCTGAACACTACTACATTCACGTAAATGGTACAGTTGCACCTTTCTACCGTCGCAGACAAACGCATAACCCAGCAGGGAAGCCACATCTGCAGGAGCAAGCCGGGTGCATTCTGAACTAGGACTCGTCAGAACGGTAGCAAAGCGTGAACAATGCAACCGCAATAAAGACTGGAGCCTAAGCACCGCTGCAAGACCTGTTCGGTGCCCGCTTTATTTATTTATTTTTAAGGTGCTCCAGGACCTCCGCTCCCACTCTGGCTGCATCTGAATTTCGGGCTCTGCCCCTTTAAAATTAATTTCCCACCGAGCGCCAGCAGAGGGAGATTGAGACCGTCTCGCCAGTTCCATCGTGACTCTTGTTTTTGTTAAATGGGGGGTATTTAAATGTCGTGCTGTCAATCAAAGAGCACTTCCCCTGAAAGCCGCGACAGCAGCGAGGGCTTCCTCGGCTAAATACTCTCCGAAAAACTGCCTCTCCTGCCAAAACTTCAACGCCGACGCCCGCCAGCGATGGGTTCCAGCCCGGTAGTGGGAAGATCAAAGCCGAAAGGAGACACAAGAAGTCCCCCGCGTCACCAGCGAGGCAGCCCTGAAACTTGTTCCTTTGTTTCAAGGTCCGTGGATACCACCACTACCCCGCGCTCCCTTCTCCGAGCAGAAGCGACCCAGCCTTTCGAAGCGCCGCGCCGCTCGCATTTGGGAGGGCGCTTCTCTCTCCCGCGGGACGCGCCCACGCAAAAAAGACACGCGCCTCCGCGCAGGACAAGGTCCCGCGTCCGAAAGACCCCAGAAGCCCACGAAACTCGGGCACCGTGAGCTCAGAAGTCCCCTCGAAGCCCACACACCTAGGTAGCGGAGGACGGAGGCACTAACCCTAACCTCGCTACTCGTTACTCACGCACAAAAGACACGAGCACATATCCACGGCTCCCCAGCGTTGTTACGTGAAACTGAATTAGGGCACCTAACTTTTCGGCACCCTCTCAAACTCCACCGAAAACCCCACCGAAAGCCCTTCGCTAACCTCAGTTCCGGAGTCCTTATATAACTCCACACCGAAGGGGGGGGCTGGGGGAAAGAGAGACAAGAGGAGGGCGACCGCTGCTTAAACGCCACTGCTTCCTGGTTAGCTGAAAAGCCCCGAGCCGCCTCTTTCCTCATTGTCCTTCGTTGTTTCCTTCCCACTCAGCGCACACCGAAGGTCTCTCTCTCACGAGAAAGTGGAAGGGACAGTGTTTTTGTTATTTGTTTTCGTCGTCTCCCCCGAAAATAAAAGGACGCGTGGCTGCCAGCCAGCCCCTTTACCTGCCATGGAACCAGTCCTTGCATATGTCGCACTCGATCATGAAGCGGTTCACATCGTAGGGTTCCCGGCATACGCAATACACAGGGGTCGCGTTCGCCGCCGCCGTTCCGGCCATCTTTAAAGAACTCGCTCACTCTCTTGAGTGACTGCCTCAGCCACCCTGCTCTCTCTTCTCGCGCCCCCCCCCGCCTTCTCCTTCTCCTCCCCCTCCCCACCGCCACCACGAGCCCCAACCAACAGCCGCCGCCGGCCCAGCCAGTCAAGACGGCAGCACCAATAACAACAGCGCGCGTGCGGAACGCCGGCCCTTGACGCGCGCGCGCGCGCCCTCCCGCGCGCGCCCCAATCTCCCACATTGAGAGAGATCGCGCGCGCGCGCCCGTTTCTTCTTCCTGGCCAGCGAACAAACGGGCGAGGGCACGCGCGATGAAAAGAAACCGTCACGTAAGGTACATCTTGGAGCATGCGCTCTAAAGAGACTATACAGCGGTGGGGAAAATGACACTGACGGGGAACGCGGATCCCGGCGGGGCGGCAGGGAAGAGCTGCAGAGGGAGAGATCCTAGGGAAACACCTCGGAAACGTAGAAGGGTTTATGCGTCTCTTTCGGCTCGAAGAGACGCGCGCGCGAAGAAAAACAGAGGAAGCGCGGGGGTGGGGGTGGGGGTTGCGTGAAAGAAGGGGCGCGCGCATCGTTGCCGGAAGTATGTACAGTAAACTCTTTTTTCGGACTTGAACAGACAGCAGAGGAAAGCACGTGTCACCTCACCACCCTCCCTTCTGTTTTTGGGGGGGGCGGGGCTCCAGCTCGTTGGAACAAACGGATAATGAAGTCTCGAGCACATGTTGGCTCCGCCCCATTCCACCTATCCTGCTTGAAAGTCGTCACGTGATGAGGGAAGGAAGGTGCCGCGAGGACATAGAACGTTGAAAAAAAAACAAAACAAAAAAGCAGGCTCTGTCACAGCGTCGGTCGCTCGGTCCCTCCCTCCCTCTTATGCAACCGTGCGAGGACGGGCGTAAGGGAGCGCCATAGCGAAACTGCGCTCTTGACTTTGTCTCTCGGGTCTCGGGAGGCTGAAAGAGCTCTGACAGCAATAGCTGAGCGAGCATGTCTCCCGCCTCGGTTACTGTTCGCTCAAAACTGAGCCGAAAGACAACCGCTCACTGGGTTGTAAATAAGATTCCGCTGGTGTGTGGCGGGCTGCTTTCCAGCCAAACGTTTTTTAAGAAAAACAAAACAAAAAAACACCAATGCATTACATTTTGGTCCGTCCGTTCACTTTCACCTGCCCCTTAAGATATGTCGTTACACAATTTGGATGGGGTTTCCACATCTCGTCAGTATTTTTAAGGCACTCTGGAGATGATGATGCTTAAGTTTGAACGCCTCAATGATAAATTTGCCCTTGTAGTTTTATGCGGCGATCTCTTGGCAGGTGAGGGGATTCGGTACCCCAAGCGCAGACTGATGACTCGAAGCATTAGATAAAAGAGGGAGGGGGTGAGATTTAGAATTTCCATTCAATCTTTATTTTTTCCTGTTTAGTGCATATTGGGGGTGGAGACCCTTTGAGATGCAATGAAATTTTAATGTATGCTGATTAGTGTACATTGAGAGTGACAGTTATTTTTAGTTCTATGTTCTATCTTGTACTACAGAGTCAAAGGAATACCTTGTCTGAGCTTTTTAGAAATACATTCTGAAAAAAGAATGGAGGTACTAATAATCCACCACATATTATTATGAAGTGATGATTATATATATAAAAGCAAAATACCACTCATGCATCATCACAAAATCTCCAGAACCGTAAAGCCTACAAACTTGAAATTTGGCACTTATGTTCCTCTTGGCTTCTAGGTGCTCACTAAGAAAGGATTTTTCAAAATGACCATCAGAGCATTAGTATTTTGTATATTATTATTAACACGCTCTGATGCTAAGGAGTTCTACTCCCCCTCCCCACCTGAAAAGAAATCTGTTCCAAATGCAAAACACAAGCAGAGGAGAGGAGTTTCAGTTTTAGTTTCACAGCACCAAGCAGCTTTAGTACAAAACAGTTGAGCTAAGCCACGCTCAGGCTCCTTGCTGTCTCCTTGCTCACACAGCAAATACTGTTTCGGTTTCCAAACAGCCTCACACTGACAGGATGCTAGCCAGATGAACACCAATGGATGCTGGTAAGCAGAGGCAGAAATTTTTCCCCCTTATTTTCCTCCCCAAAAACTAAGCCTCACTGCATAGTTCTGTCGCAAAGCACGGGTATCGAGCTAATTTAAGTATAAATACCAATGCTTTAGAATAAGGGACAATTGTTATTTGGGACAATCTAATAATTTTAAACTCCTTAACACTTTTAGGCCTATAGATTTCAGTGAGATTTAAATATCTTTGCAAATAAAGTCTCTTTATTTTACATATTTTACAATGAATGAATGCAGTTGTGGGGTTCAATTTTTTTTACTACCAATTCTGTGGGCGTGGCTTGGCAGGGGAAGGATAAAATCTCCGGTCAGAGGTGGTATTTGCTGGTACTCCAAATTACTCAAAATTTCCACTACCGGTTCTCCAGAACTGGTCAGAACCTGCTGAATACCACCTCTGAATGAATGCACTGTGAACATGAATAGAAGGAGATACTCCTTTAAATTAAAACCAAGAACTTTCATAAAAAGTTAAAAATAATGCTTTGGGAAACTTTGAATGTCATAAATGAGCTAATGTCCAGCTTGGCGATCAGTCCTGCTTACCAGCATTGAAATTTCAACAGTAAAAGCATAGAAAGTTGGGCTAACGTAGATCTCTCAATGTGATAACTGTTCAAAATGTAAATCCAAGAACGAACTTACATTAGTGCTATCATAACAATGCTGCAAAAATCCAGATGACCAATAGATAGTTATCAAAAACTTCCTGCATATCTTTGCTGCTATGTATCTGGATTTTTTGCAGCACAAATACAGAAACAGTAGACTAAAGTTACAAGGAAATTATTTGAAGATAGAACACCACCAAGCTTTATATCCAGCTAAACAGTATGAATATTCAGTGGACAAAGTGGCTAATATATCTTTGTAGCTTATTTTGTTGGACATACTTCTTTGTTCTAGAAATGACTATAATGCCTGCAAATATTATAAGTTTCATCGATGAAATAGCTTCAAATTTCCTAAAGCTCTCAAGTTATCACCTTGTCTTATTTTTAAAAGAAAGGTTATTGATTCTCCCACTCAGGATTCAGGAGCAGAAAAAGAAAACTCAAGAGTTCTCACAGATATCAACATCTTAATCTGTGATCTCTGAAGGAGGGAGGGTTTCACTGTTGAGACCACAACCTGCAGAGTATTTGATTCCTAAAGTTTATTTAAAGTGGCTTATTGTTCAGTGAAATGGTGGCTCTTGCACTTGTAGTATTATTCAGTTAAGAAAAAAAAACCCTCTAACAGTGTTCTGCCATTTTAGATGATGACTGACAGCCTGCCTCTGAGACCAGTCCTCTTTACAATGTGACAAGTCCCAGCTGCAAGGAACTCACCATCTCATAAACCAAAACCTGCTGTTCAATAAGGCCAGCTGCAATCTGCTCCATTTTATGGTAATTAAAAATAGCATCTGTGCACCTGGTAGGCTGCCAGTGCAGCTGCTGCAGATATGTACTAAATTTGAATGCCTAGATGCCATACATATCATCCTTTGGTTCATCTGGAATATGCAATAGAGCAAATGTCTCTGGCTACCATTTACAAATTGTGTCAAGTTCTGTAATAAGTGATTTTTGTATTAGAAATTTTAGTGGAAATTCAAAATGGTTGTATTTTTATTCTGAGGAATATGCTGTGAATTTATTTTTGTGTAAATGTTGGATCTCGCTATCTTTTGCATGAGTTGTGTTTCAGGTTTTGAAAATCGAGTTCACTGAATTCCGTTGGGTTGAACTCCATGGGATAAACATATAGCCTTTGTGTATCATTTCTTTAGCCTTAGTTATTAGAAGAAACTAATTTTCCAGACAAATATATTTCTTTATTCCTTTTGACTCTTACTAGTAGTTGTTCATTGCCTAATTTTTTTTTTATCATCCGATGACTTGCCTCATTTCTAATTAAGCAAATGTTGTATGTTTCATAATACTACAAAAACTTGTAAAACCTGTGAACAGTGATGATACATAGATGAATATTCTACCCATAGGCATGATTGACTGTATTGTATCAGCACATCTAAATAAGCTGTTGCTCACATTTACATGTCTACTATTTCATAAGATGGCTAACAAATGAAACACATTGTAGCTTCTGTCAGCAGCAGGAGTACTACATATTCCATCTATGGTTTATCATCCTTAAGCATGTCATCTGAACACAACAAACTCTAATTCTGGCCTGGCTTATTAACGATCAATTAATGTTCCATAAACCAAAAGTAGCACACATCCTGTGTTTGAATTAAGTTTAATCTTTAGAATTCATTAAGAGATCAAGGAAGGAAGCAATGCTATTTGACAGGAAATTCAGCATGCCTAGAAGAAAGAATCAGACTAAGCAATGCAAGCAGGTGCCCCACATGAATATTTTCTCTATTATTATTCTTTGCATCTACTAGGGTCTCCCATCTTTCCAGTCTCTTCATTGAAAGGTGTTTTTTGGTCTCAGATGTTGAACTAGTTTTTCAGTATGTCCTTCTGGTGTTTTGTAAACAACATAGCAATTAGTTACTAAGCCAAGTTCAAAATGCTTTTGCTGTATAAGCCTCTAGATACCTTGAGATAATAATACCTGTCACCTTAGTTGCAAAGCTAAAACATCAGTTGATTTTTAAGATAATAAGATGGTACCTTGCTTGTGTGTCCAACTGATATAATGTTGTGATCAGTTCACTGGTGGGATTCCATTTTTTTTTTACTACCAAAGGATACTGTAAAATCTCCAGTCAGAGATTTGCTGGTTCTCTGAACTACTCAAATTTTCCACTACCGGTTCTCCAGAACTGGTCAGAACCTGCTGAATGTCACCTCTGGATCAGTTATACAGTAGATGGACCTTGTGATCATTGGTAGGTGTTACCTCAGTTGGCATTGTCATCATTTGGCACCTGTTCTCTGGAATGCACTCTGTTCTGAAATCCATGCAGCACCATTATTTTACAAAACTGTTGACAATTTATCTTTACTCGGAACATTCCTGACTAAATTATACATTGTTCAGGCTTCATTTGTTTTTTGTTTCTTTTCCTTCAGACCCACTAACACACACACACACACACACACACCCCCCTTTCCCTTTAATGTTATCATACTCTCAAATAATAGTTTTGTCTACTCCTGAAGACTGCACAACTTACTCTTTCACACTGAATGTCTCCAAAAGTATACAGTAAATATTTTAATATGTGGCTGTGAAGTTCTAAGGTGCTTTGTATATATTCTGATTAATGTAACAACTGAAAGTTCTTTAAAATTAGAGATGACATAATCTGTATTTGAATAATGTTGCCAAATTAAATAGAAATGAATGTAGGTGAAGATGGGAAAAGTAAACTTGGTTGTGCTTGTGCAGGTAAAGTTCTTGATGCTTGAAGATCGAGGAACAGCTTAAGAACAAGAAACTCTTGCCAACATCATTACCGTATTGCTGTTCCTATTATTAAATTTGTGAGTGATGATCTATGTAATATATTAGAAAAAATATAATGTAATAATAAACAAAATATTAGAACATAACAGAAACAGAATAAATAAAACACAGATTACTAAAGGAAAAAATTATATCAGTTGTAAAAAAAAACATCACTTTGGTGAGTCTTAAAATCTGATTGTTAATATTATTGTAAAAACAAATGTAATAAAGGTCTACCACTAGGATCACATTTAAACAATAAAACATGAACAAACTTACCTATGATTGCTACAAACAAAGCAAAATAGGACAATTAAAAGTCTGTAACTAGACCTGCACAATTCATAAAGGGGGAAAGGCTAGACTGACACCCTAAAATAATTGTGAGCACAAAGGAATCCTGATGTACCAATCATTTGGTAGTACGGCAGAAGTACTGAAGCTGGCAATGCCCATAAGGCCTAGAGACAGTGTGTCTTTCAGAATGGAAATAGTTATGAAAATGGCAGCAGTGTCCCTTTCCTAGTGGCTGTGAAGTTGGCAACAATGGATTTTTTTTAAAAAAAAGTACCAGCACCTTGCACAAGATTACTTAGTGGTACACATGTTGTACAAACCTGGTCTAGAAGATGTTTCAAATTTGGTAAGCAATCTGTCAGAGATATATTGAGAGTGGATTTCATGGCTGCTGAAAAAAATGTAGTTACTAAAGTGCGCAACATTGGCCCAGAGGTCTGAAAGAGCAAGATGTATATTTCATTTTTTCCATATGATAGATCTTTTTACAGAAAGAAATAAAGTGCATCAACAAATCTGATCATTCAGAAAGAGCACAACACTTTCCAAAATCCTTGAGACAGATTTTGCAATGATTAAAAGCAAGTATTTTTCATCTGTATTTAATCTTTTTTTGTCATCTTAAAAAGTATAAAACTATCTACTATAGTTCTCTGGTTTCTCTACCACATGCCAATTATAAGACTCATTTAATGATCTTAGGAGAACTACAGTTTTATCCCATTGTACATTGTTAAATTAAATTTATGTATCATGCAGACCAAAAGATTTGATATAATTTTTCTATTTTGAGATTTCCCAACTCCCCAACGACTGATGGTTTCCCATGAAAAAAGCATTTAAAAGAAAGCAATGTGTATCAAAGAAGAAGGAATACAACAACCAAAAACCTGAACTTATAACACAGAAAGAACAAATGACACCAAAATCCCAAGACGGCTCAGTGACCATCCTAACCCAAAGCCTAGGAGAATAACCAAGTTTTTAACAATTTGTGAAAAAGCAGTACTGTGGTAGCAGTAGAGATCTCTAGGGAGACACTATGCCAGAGGCTGCTAACAAGAAAACAGACTTAAAGTTGTCAAAGTTTGTTATTCCAAGTTATACATATCCAAGATGACGGCTAATTTTATTTTGCACAATGTGCTAAGGTACAACCCTCCATTAAAGATCCATGAACAACTAGATTTTCTCCTCATTCCCGTTGCTGCCACCACCCCATAGAAAAAAAAAACATACAGTAAGTCAGTATGACTGCATAAAAAGCTAGAGGAGATGTGAAAACAAATAAAAGCGGAGAAGGGACAGAAAGGAGCCCAAGAAACAAAACAATGCATCTTGATTGCCTGGAATTGTAGAACTGGTTCTGGAATTGTAGAACTGGTTTATTTAGATATGTTACAAATGAAAATAATCAGTATACCAGGTGTGTAGTGAACATAGGTGCTAATTGATAACAAAATACACAGCTGTATTGTTTTAGCCTTTTTTCACAAAAAGTGAAGTTATACCAGGTATGTGAATTGTAGGATAAAAGAACAAGATTAAACCTAGGGACTGATAGAAATATGGACAGGGATTGTTGTACTGAAGGAATTAGCTGATGGTTTCACTGATACTTTAGGTATCATTGTTGATAAATTATAGAACTAGTGACATGCCAGGTATCTGGAGGAAAGGAGTGAGCCAGCAAGCTACAAACTAATTAGTCTGCCATTGATATTTTGGAAAATTCAAAGAGGTTGATCTATAAACACTTAGGAAACAATGTGGGGATTGATAGAAGTCTATCTGAATTTTTCAAGAACAAATCTTGCCAGATTTCCATACTGTAGTTCATTGGAAATGTAATAAATCTTGACTTTCAACAAAACATTTGACAAAGTACCTCATGACATGTTGATTATGTGTGACGTAGCTAGAATAACAAATTGATACACAAATGGCTCAAAACTATAACCAAAGACTATTCATTAATGGTTTTTCATCAAATTGGAGGACAATATCATATGAGGTACTACAAGAATTAGCCTTGGATCCTATACTCTTCAATATTTTTACTAATACATTAGTGATGAGAAGTAAAAATTGCTTATCAAATTTGAAAATGATACAAAATCGGGGATATATTACACGCATAACATAGATTTCAAAATTATCACTTACAAACACATGCTGAAATTTAGCTGCGGTAATAGCAAAGTTTTTCAATTAAAATAATTAATGAATGAATAATGATTGATTATGGTGTGAGAGATTACTTAGTGGTAGACATGTTGTACAAACCTGGACTTATTATTAGGGAAGTTTGGTAAGTACATGGGGGAGAAATCTTGGAATACAGCTTATTGTAAACTGAATGTGAGCCAATAATTCATATTACATTGATCAGACTCCATCTGGAATACTATGTCCAGTTCTGGAGTCCATACTTTGCATTTAAAAAAAAATTGGTAAGATTCAGAAATGGGCAATGGGAATGATAAATGGAGTAGAATCTAAATGAAAAGAGGTTAAAAGTGTTGGGCATGTCTAGCCTTTAAAAAGAGAGTTGAGGGAGCCTGAAATAATATTCTTCAAATAACTGAAAGGATGTGCTAGATTCCTAGAAGCAAGTCAAGACTGTTTTCTTCCATCCTAGAATACATGATATGAAATAATGAAATATAAGTAACATAATGAAACAGTGCTCATCTCCATTTCTTAGTTGAGGGAGCCTATGCTGTCCAAAGACATTTCTGTGGTCATGTGGCCAGTATGAATCTTCATCAAAGTGCACTCAACACTGTTACCTTCCCACCAAAGTGGTACCTATTTATCTACTCTCATATGCATGTTTTCAGACTGCTCGGTGGGCAGGAGCTGGACAAGTAATGGGAGCTCACCAGCATATTTAATTTCTGAGCCATTTTTATGAGCATTTTTTTGAGATGAGGATATCGCCTCATAAAGACCAGTTGGAGTGGCTTAGTTCACAGGTTAGGTTAGAAATAGAGCCTTCTTATTGACAGCATCCTATTTTTGATTTAAACAATTCATAAGCAATTTACAGCCTGTTATTAGGGAACTTTGTCTCTAGAAGAGTTCAACTGCTTCCATGCTTTCTTCTTATAGAAAACAATTGACATATCTGTTCATCCTGACATGCAGACTAACAAGTACTTTTAGACCCATGTGATTGTCATTTTTGTTTTTGATTTTTACAAAGAACATTACAGTATTTTCATTTTTATTGTTTTATGATGGCTTTTATTATTCTTTTGTTAACTGCTCTCAACTCTTCTAGGAGGAAGATCATATGGAAATTGAAATAGGTGTGCTAGTTAAACAAGTGTAATACTTAATATGTCATACAAACAAACTTTCAAGTAAGCAAATTTCATAAGTATTCCCCATTTATTACATTAACAACAGATTGCTTAGACCAGGAGTGTCAAACTCAAGGCCCATAGGCCACATTCGGCCCATGGGGTGCTTAGATCTGACCCTCAGGGCCCTCTTGGAAATAATGAAGGACCGGCCCCTGGTGCCTCTGCCAGTGAAAACAGAGCTCAGGAGGGCTGCACGTGTCCCTCCCAGGCTCCGTTTTCAGCTGCAATGGCCTCCTGCAGCTCTCTGTCAGTGAAAACAGAGCCTGTGGAGGCCCATCACAGCTGAAAATGGAGCCTCAATTAGTGATGTCAAGCCGGCTATGCCCACCCCGGCCATGCCCACCTGGTCCCCCAAGGTTAAAACTCTGATGTGGCCCTCAATGAAATCAAGTTTGACACCCCTGGCTTAGACCCTCTGAAGTCAGGTTTTAAGTATGGAAAAAGTTTGGATTGAATTTTGGATTGATTTTCCTTCTCAAAAAAGGAAGCCAAGGAAGTAGAACTGTTTGGGACAAGACTAATGTAAATTATTTAAATAATAATAATAACATGTAACTGAGGGGGGGGGGAATGGGAGATATGAGCCAATAATATCAACAAAGTCCTCTGATGGCAATTTCCCTTACTTGTAATTTAGCTTCAAAGCTAACCTTTCAATTGTCAAAGATTATATAGCAAAGAAATTAGCCCAAACCTTGTTGCATATACTGAATATACAGTACATAGCTGTGTCAAGGTCATTCAAGGCTAACATTTAAATAAATAACATAAAAGTGACTTTAAATCTTTTAGAAAGAGAAGTGAAGGTATCAAGGTATCTTTAATAAATATGTAAGTATTCGTATCTTATTTAGTTAAGTTGTAAATGACATAAGCTTCCCTCTATTAAAAAGACAAGATTAGAAATAAAGGAAATAAAGATTAGCTAAAAACATTCAAAACTCAGCTATGATGTCTATCTATGGAACAAAATACTGAGTCATATTTTTCCACCCACATATTCCTCACAAAAATAAAAAAGCTGAAATTTTTCAAGATTCACCCACATGTTGGTAAAGAAGAAAAAAAAGAGTAAGTTTCACAGTTTTGTCCCCATGCTGCTGATTGCGCTTAGCAAATACTTAATTATAATGAAAGAAATTCTCTCCCACACATGGCCTACACATAGATGTTATTGAAAATAACTCTGCATAGTCTAATTCAACAGCACGTCTTGATTGCGCATTAGTAGAGGAGGCAAGGAAGGGGCAAGAAATAACCACTTTTGTTTAACAACATCAGAAAAGACTCCACTGATCTCAGAAATGGAAATGACATAATAAAAGTTTAAAATGGGAACTAGAACTGAAACTGCCAGTTTTAAAAAGAAGTAGCATCAAAGGGCAACACTCAACTACAATACCAGGAAGCAAAAGTAAAAAGAAAGAAAATACAAAGATTCTTGCTTAAACAGTATGTTTTCATTCTATTTGTATCATTTACCTGTTCCCTTTGGACATTAAGACACTGTTTGTTCAATAAATAGCTGTAAAGAAATTGAAACAATTTTGCACAGTTTTGCATATCCTTGTTACCAGTAATGACTTTCTTTTATGAACAATATCTTCTGTAACATTTAAATAATATGAACATCCCCTGTAATGAAGGTTATTTTCAGGAGGACTAACAACTTTATGATATCCTAAAGACTAATAAATTTATCAGACATTCATTTTATTCGGATGCTTGGAATGTATCTTGAATTACACACATCTTTCCTGAAGTCATAATGGTGGTGGCAGTAGTAGAACTGTCCATAACAAGATCAGAGATAAATGAAAATATGAAGAGCAATAGTTACATTATTGACAAAGACTGTTTACGATTCACTGGTACATACAGAAACATTTTATCCTAGAAATACCAATTTTCTTTCAATACCATTTTTCTTCCAAAGTATGTAACTGAACCTCTCAATGAATATCAATCTTGCATTCTTTCACTGAAATTCATTTGTTTCAGAATAATTGCTCTAAATTTAGATGCACAGAATCCTAGATTATTGAAATGTTAATGCTAACAAATATTAAGTAATTATTAATCATGAAGACAATGAGAGAGAAAAGATACTTAAAATTCTTATCCATGGTATGACAATTGAGGTTTCCTGTTTGTGAAATGGTAATAGATATGCAATGCAGAATTGGAAACTAGAATTTGCTAGACAAACTGTGACCTCTTGGGTCATTGTTTCAGAGATATCAGATTCTTTGCCAGATTCCTCAATGCTTTCAACAATGACAGAACTTCTAATATACGGAAAAAGTTCTTTAAAAATTCAGGGAGATATTCAGAGATGTATCTGCTTTGAAAGTAGCCCATGTTAAACTGCACAGCATAGTCAAACATCAGGAAATGTTTTATGATATATTGTATTATTGCATAAAATGCTTTATGATAATTCTTATGTCAAAAGATGTTTCATAAAATTTGCCAAATTTCCATTCCAGGGGAGTGATGAGTCCCAGATTCTGGATGCACTCTGTAAGCTGGCCTATTTGAGGCAAGGTATCTTGGTTCAAAACATTCTGTCCTATAATACACCATTTCACCAAATTAAAGCTTACAGGCATAAGAGTTTTAGTAATATATAGTATATAGATTGCTTCAGTGGTGTGATTCAATTTTTTTTACTACCAGTTCTATGGGTGTGGCAGGTGAAGGATACTGTAAAATCTCCAGTTAGAGATTTGCCAGTTCTCTGAACTACTCAAAATTTCCACTGCCGGTTCTCCAGAACTGGTTGGGACCTGCTGAATACCACCTCTGGATTACTTGGGCCATTATTATGATATTCATAGGCACCATAATGGCCCCAGACACACATTTTGGTCCCTATGGCTGTTGGGTTTTTTAAAAATTATTTCAACTTTCAAAAATATATAAATAAATGGAAAGCTAATATGATCCAAGCAAAATTTCATGTCCAGCATTATCTTTATTTCCAAGAATATCCCTAGACTTCACATGATCCCAACAGCCTTTCTGTGGCTATATTTTGGCAAATACTTTGCTTGGTAGAGTCCAGAGACAAACAATAAGTGATAGCAGGGAGGAGAACTTCTTCAGGTGCTAGAGTGGACTAGACAACCCGCACCCTGTTGAGTCATTGTTTCAAATTTATTTCCTTACTTACACAGATAAACAGAATGACTATGAATAGGCAAAAAAAAAAAAAAGCAGTGGGAGCGGGAGTGACTTCTGATTTCCTTCCAGCTTCCCCATTGATTTTCCTTATGGGAAGCTGTCAGAAAGTATTGGAAACAATGACCATGTGATCATGACTGAGGACAGCAGCACTGCAGCAGCTACAACTTTGTCAAATTTCTGCCAGGAACCTATATTTGGTGGGTCCCGGGTAGAAGGCCTTCTCTGCTGTGGTACCTGCCATATGGAACATTTTTCTCCCAGATATGAAGTTATCTCTATCCCTCTGGATGTTCCAAAAGTCCCTCAAGTCCTGATTGTTATGTATGTACCATAGTTAATAAAGTATGAGCTTGAGGTTAAGTGCAGGGTTCTGGCCCTGCACTTCTGATTGGCTGTTAGGCGGCCAGATCGGATTGGCTAGTTCTTAGGAATCCGATTAGCCCTTAACAGAGGATTATTATTGGTTTAAAGTACTTGCGTTCATAGCTCGCTATTGGACAATTCTCACAAAGGTTGCCTATATAAGGCAGGGTTCACTGTTGTTGTTTTTGAGAAGTCACTATGCAATAAAGAGCTGAAAGTTCACATTTAAAGACTGTCTCCATTTACTCCAACCCATGTCCAAGTACTTAACACTGGCGACGAGGGTGGGATTTGGAGACATCTGAACCTAAGAAGCCAGGAAGCAATACCGAGCACGTGATAAGACGACGCCAACAACGGAACCATGTCCAGCGGCATCGTACCACCCGCTCCGTTCGATCCAAACCAAGAGGATTGGGAATCCTACATGGATCGCTTCCAAATGTTTCTTGAGACGAATAATTTGAAGGGCGCCACACCAGCAAAAAAGCGGGCACTGTTCCTGATGCACTGCGGCCCGGCTGTTTTTAAAATGGCAAAAGCACTCACCAAAGCTCGAGAAGTGAAAGCCATGAGCTGGGACGACCTCGAACCCATCCTGAGAGATCATTACGCGCCAACAGTGCCTACATTCATGAGATGCCACGAGTTTTATCAAAGGAACCAGCGAAAAGGAGAGAGCGTGGCCGATTTTGTGGCAGACATCCGAAATTTAGGAGGCCTCTGCGGGTTCGCCGATTTAGAAGAAGCACTGAGAGACCGAGTAATTCTGGGATTAGATGCGCTAGGCGTGCAGAGCAAGCTGATGGCAAAAGGCGACATCAGCCTTGCTGACGCCATCGCCGAAGCCATGGCTGCGGAGGCGACCAAAAAGTCAGCTGCACAACTACGGCGAAGCCGTACTCCGGTACCACCACCGACAAGCGACATTTTATCCAAGTCTGAAGGACAGCTCGTTACAACACACCACGAGGACCTCTCTTCGTCGTCAGACAGCGACGAAGAATGGGTCCATCGAATGCGGTCCGACCGGGATCCTCGCCCTAAGCCCTTACGCCCTTGCGCTGGCTGTGGAGCAAACCATGCCAGGGCCGAATGCAAATTCCGCGACGCACTCTGCCATGAGTGTGGGAAACGAGGCCACATCAGCCGGGTCTGCCGCAGCTTACCAGGACCCAGCCAGGCCTCAAAAGGGGCCAACTATCGCCAATCGACAGGAAATCGTCCTGTAAGGCGAGAACCAGTAAACCACTCCTACAGAAATCGTGCTTTGCAAAAAGAAGAGGCTCACCATACTATCACTATAGGTCACCCCTCAGTCATGGACACTAAGAAAATTCGAGTCACGGTAGCCATCGAGAACCAGCCTTGCCACATGGAGGTCGACTCGGGATCGTCCCTCTCGATGGTGTCTTGGAAGACACTCAAGCAACTTATCCCCACAATCCAATGCCAAGACCTCCAATTTCAACGCCTCATCCTCAAAGACTACCAAGGAAATCTAATCCCTGTGGTCGGGTCCTGCCGAGTCCGAGTCTCCTTCAAAAAACATACAGCGTACTTACCTCTAACGATCTTTGATAGAGATAGGCCTAGTCTATTAGGCCTCCAATGGTTCGCGCCACTAGGCATCGAGGTGGCCGGCGTGAACTGAGTCGGTGGTTGTGAGTGGGAGGAAGACCTTGTTTCTGAGTTCAGCGACGTCTTCGCGGACCGTTTAGGCAAGTATAAGGGGACCCCAATCTCATTTAGTTTAGATCCAAAAGTAGCCCCAATTCGTTTGAAGTCCCGTCGAGTTCCATTCGCTCTTAAAGCTAAGATCGATGAACAACTAGATAAGTTAATTGCTCAAGGGGTGTTGAAGCCCATCGATCACTCTCCATGGGAAACCCCTATTGTAACGCCCATTAAGCCAGATGGGTCAATCCGAATTTGTGGAGACTACCGGGCCACTTTAAACCACACCCTACAGCAGAATGAGTATCCAGTTCCGGTGGTGCAGCACCTCCTCCACTGCTTGGGGGGCGGAAAGGTTTTCGCTAAATTAGATTTAGCTCAAGATTATCAACAACTACCAGTGGATGAAAAGACGGCTCTGGCCCAAACAATTGTAACGCACAGAGGTGCTTTTAAATGTACTCAATTGCAATTTGGGGTTAGTGTAGCCCCGGGGATATTCCAAAGCCTCATGGAAAGGTTGTTACAGGGAATCAAGGGCGTGGTTCCGTATTTTGATGACGTATTAATTGCAGCCCCTACCAAAAAAATCTTGCAGGATCATTTGAAAAGTGTTCTTAAAAAATTCCAAGAGGCAGGACTTAAGGTGAAAAAAAACAAATGTCACTTATATACTGACAGTGTTGAGTTTCTAGGTTATAGGATTGATAGCCAGGGCATCCACCCTGCCGAAAGTAAATTAAAGGAGATAAAAAATGCCCCTAGGCCACGTAACAAGACCGATCCCCAGGCATTCTTAGGCCTCATTAATTTTTATAATGTATTTTTACCGCATAAGGCGACTGTTGCTGAACCGTTACACCGGTTATTAGATAAAAAAGCATTGTGGATATGGGGTTACCGGGAAGAACAAGCGTTCCGGAATGTTAAAAAATTGCTCACATCTGACTCTGTACTTATGCAGTATAACGAGACTTTACCATTAGTTATAACCTGCGATGCCTCGCCTTTCGGGGTGGGCGCCATTTTGAGTCATGTACTGCCTAATGGGAATGAAGCCCCTGTTGCATACTTTTCGAAGACTCTTTCACATGCAGAGCGGAACTATGGACAAATTGATAAAGAAGCTCTCGCAATCGTTGCAGCTGTAAAGAAATTTCATGAATATGTGTATGGAAGGACATTCACCATTATAACTGACCACAAACCGTTGCTAGGGATAATAGCCGGGGACAAGCCAACCCCCTACATATTATCCCCTAGAATGACCCGATGGTCAGAATTCCTCGCTGCTTATAATTATCGCCTTCAATATCGCCCGGGGAAAGCCATTCCCCATGCCGACGCATTAAGCCTAGCACCGCTTCCAGAGACTCTCGACGATCCGGCACCAATGGCAACCACGTTGCAGATCGAAACACTCAACTCGCCGCCTATGACCGCCCGAGACATCGCGAGAGAAACCAAACGAGACCACACCTTAGCTCGAGTCCTAGGCTGGGTAGAATGCAGATGGCCATTGGACCAAGTCCCAGATGACTTCGCGCCATTTAAAGCAAGACAGACTGAACTTTTTTCACAAAAAGGCTGTGTCATCTGGGGCGATAGAGTCGTTGTCCCAGAACGACTCCGGAAGACGCTACTACAAACCCTACACGAGGGCCACCCTGGCATCGTGCGGATGAAAGCACTTGCACGAAGCTACGCATGGTGGCTGGGCATGGACCAGCAAATCGAGCAGTGGGTCAAAGCGTGTACCAATTGCCAACAAGCCAGCAAGGCCCCACCAAAAGCCATGCCTACTGAATGGAAAACGCCACGTGGACCCTGGTCCAGAATCCACCTGGATTTCGCGGGGCCAACCAAAGGATATACCTTCCTGCTGACAGTCGACGCATATTCCAATTGGTTAGAAGTTCATTGTATGACGGCCACAACTTCTGAGGCAGTGATTAAGATCCTAAATAGACTCTTTGCAACCCACGGATTGCCTGACGTCCTGGTGTCCGATAACGGGCCACAGTTCACGGCATTGATGTTCGAGCAGTACCTCGCTGACCGTGGCATCTGCCATGTGCTCACCTCGCCTGCGCACCCTGCGACCAATGGCTGAGCGGAACGCATGGTCCAATTTGTTAAAAAGACTTTGCAAAAAATGGACTATGACAATATCGATGACAAAGTCAACCAAATTCTCTTTTTGCAACACATAACTCCACATAGCGTCACCGGCAGAACTCCCGCAGAACTACTGATGGGACGAAGACTCCGTTCCCACCTCGACCGGTTGCACCCTGCTTACGAACCAGAAAAGCCAATAGGATTCAGTGGCCGCTGTCGCACGTTCCAGGTAGGAGACCGCGTTTACGCACGGAACTTATCAGGCGACCCGTTATGGATAGAGGCAATGGTAGTACGAGTGACCGGCCCCAAATCCTACGTAGTGAAATGCTGTGACAATAGATTGTGGAAATGGCATATCGACCAATTACGGTCACGACTCATAACGGCCAGTCAACAACTCCCCCATGACCAAACCGAGGGGGGGGGAGGTACAGAAGAAGAAGATGACGTTCCAGGGAACCTGCTCGAAGAGAGCGACGAATCAAGTGAGACTCAAGAAATGGAGCAGGAAGGAGAATTGTTTGCACCACAAGAAATTGCACCTGAGCAATAAGCAGAGCCACTGCCAAACAACAATCTGCCTCAACAGGATTGCAATCAACCAGTCCAACAAAAATCCAAAAGACTTAAAAGACAACCATCCTACTTAAAGGATTATATAACTACACCATAATTAAGAAGCCAGGGGGAAGGGGTGTTATGTATGTACCATAGTTAATAAAGTATGAGCTTGAGGTTAAGTGCAGGGTTCTGGCCCTGCACTTCTGACTGGCTGTTAGGCGGCCAGATCGGATTGGCTAGTTCTTAGGAATCCGATTGGCCCTTAACAGAGGATTATTATTGGTTTAAAATACTTGCGTTCATAGCTCGCTATTGGACAATTCTCACAAAGGTTGCCTATATAAGGCAGGGTTCAATGTTGTTGTTTTTGAGAAGTCACTATGCAATAAAGAGCTGAAAGTTCACATTTAAAGACTGTTTCCATTTACTCCAACCCATGTCCAAGTACTTAACACTGATTATGCCATCCGACCTTAGTGTGTACCAAGGAACCAAAGACTCATTTAGATGGCTCCACCGTTGAGATGGATATACTCTCTTGGATGTGCTTGAGGTTGTACCTACTTTAGTTTTAATCATCTCCACTTCTAATGCTGATTTTTCTATATCTGTTTTTTATATGTGTATTGTTTTAATTGACTATTGCAGGCCACCCAGAGTCACTTCTTATGAAATGGGTGACTATATAAATTTGATAAATAAATTTCAATTCCAAGGGAGTAATATAGATAACCAGATTTTGGGTATATTATTTAAGTTAGCCCATTTGAAGTATGCTGACTCAAAAATTGTAGTCTTATAATACACAGTTTGCCCAAATGAATGTGACAAACAGACAAACAGGAGAATTTTAGTACTATGTAGCTAAATACCGGGAAATATCTTCATCACTTTGCCTAATGTCTTTGGCTAGCTTTATCCCTCAAAGTAACCATTTGGTAAGGTTGCCAGTAGCACGCTCGCAAAATCCCAGATCTGCTATTCAGACTCAGCGGGTTAGAGACCTTTGTCTTACAACTTAACTTAAAGACTTTTATTTCATAGTCCCACTAAATGATATGTTCATGAAAGCAGCAAGATTTGTCTGCTACCTTAAAAAAACCCAGAGAAAATAGTTATTTCTTTTTCTCCCAATTCTTTTCCCTGGTGAAACTATTTCATTAATTACATTATCTTATCAAGTGCAAAATCACTTTCTTCTTGTTCAGGCTTGGCTGACCAAATGAACCATTTACTTCTTATAATGGCAGGTGTTTACTGAAAGATTAATGAGCAAGCACAACTGTGTGTAAGTGACTTTCCTGCTGTTCTTTCAGAGGCTTGCTAGTGATGCTTAAATAATTGGTACTCTTACTATAGTTATGTTACACAACAAACAAGAATGAAGAAACTATAGATCTTTATTGTAAATCAGGTTTTTAACCTGGGACATTCTGTTCCTCCAAATTCAAAACAAGATTCCAATTTCCATATAATTCCAAGCTGCACAGACTACAGTTCACAGTGGCTTCAACATGTATTGAGGACTTGAGGGCAACAGATTAGCTTAGGAGTCAAAAAGTATGTAAGACATCTACACTCTGTCCTCAGTGTACAACTTCTTGTGTTTCACACCCCCTGCATTGCTTACCTGGTGGCCCTTGCCTCATTCTGCCCAATGGCAGAATTGACCATACAAACTTTTAATAAAATGCAGGAGTTTATTGTAAATCACCCAGAAAATTTTGGCTGCTGTCAGTTTATTTATTTTAAAGAAATAAGATTGAAATATAATTAAATATATTATATCAGAACAGCTATATTTCTCCTCAACAAATGTATTATATAGCTGAAGATATTTGTATAAACAGTTAAGTGGCCTTATGTCATGCATATCAAAAACAAAAAATGATTTCATGTCCATCAGAGAATCAATAACCTACTGTTAAGCTAATAGCATTGCTATTAGTATTATGAAATATCAAAAACTAAAGCCACTGGATTTTAATCTTATTAACTTGATAGCGCACATATCCAACTGTTGCCCTTCAAACCTTACCAAATATTTCTGCTCCTTTTTATTAAAATTGCCTTGCTGAACTGCATCATATCGCTGAAATGCATAACAAATTGTGAATTAAAAGGTTCCATCCAGTATTTGTCTCTCTCTGAAAAAGGCATTGTTGATATACAAGTAGTTCTCATTTAGCAACCACACTTTTATTGATGTCAACAACTTGGTTGTTTAGTAAAGTGGACACTAAGTGAAACTGTGATTCATAACTTATGCTCTTACTTCAACTTTCCTTTGCTTTACAGATATGCAAAGGGCACAAAATGTCAGGTGCAAGCAACCAGATTCACACATGTAGGGTTCAGGTTTATTGTATTCTGCCTATGTTACAGGAATCTCCCAACACTGTTTGCCTTCCCTTGGGAACAGTCAGATAAGGTTCCATGGAGTTTGCCAGGGAAGGTCATTCCTGGATCTCTTGTGGTTGTGCAATAATTCAAGGCTAATTGCCCACTTGATCCCTGTTGCACGCAAATGTGAGGACTGGTTGTGAAGTTAAATTTTTCAACACCATTATAACTGCAGATGTTGGTCACTAAATGAGGCAGTTGCTAAACAAGGACTAGCTATACTGTGCATCTGTAGGTAGTTCTGCTTTTGTTTTACATATACACACAATCCGGAAAAATCCCTCTCTGGGTTTCTAAAACTAAAATTTTGTCCAATCAGAGTTTTAATACATGTTGTTCAAAAAAGAGAGTGAAAGGCTGCCTTCTTTTTCGATGGATATATGCCTAGGGAAGGAACAAAATAGCATTATGTTGCGATCTAGCTTCCTTAGCCAAAAAGTTCTGCAAAGCCTTACATTAATTCAATTCAATTCAATCTTTACAAAACAAAAATTGATAAAAGCAATTTAAAATGGAATTGGATAAAATACAATTTTAAATGAAATTGGAATAAAATACAAATTGAAATGAAATTGGAATAAAATACAATGATTTAAGAAGATATAGATAAAATATGATAAAATTATATTTCGGTGTCACCCCTGTAATCTGCCCCAATCAGTCCCACATATGCAGAACTCAACTGAACCATTTTGCTTAAGTATTTTGCTGCGTTAAATGTTATTTTCAGATTTTGGCCACACATAAGGTAAGTTGTTTTGATATGGGGGTCCCAATGGGTCATTCATTTGGTATATAGACTGAGGTACCTGTCTCTCACTCTCTTATATAGGAAAGAATCAAATAGAATCTTCTACTTGTGGTCTTCTACTTGTGCCGCTCCGCAAATGCAGAGACGTTCATTGTAAGGTATAGAATGGAAGCTCCCATATCTGACCATTGTGTTGAGCTGTTCAAATCTTGCTCACATAAATATCTCCCTAAGGCATTTTGGCAATTGTAGCTTCTTTAGCTAAAAAGTTCTGCAAAGCCTTACACCAATATGCTCAGATGCATTTCTTTTCTGGCAAGCAGGTAGTAGCTCTGTTCATCCTCCTCCTAATCCCATAAATCTGATTAGCTAGTAGCAATAAAATGCAGTTGCAGAACTCCAGGTCTTCTCCACCCCCATACACACACATACCTTCCCTGGTAAACCAAAGTTTGGCACTATGATAAGAATTCCTTATTTAAGAGCATGGACTGTCCTTGGAAGGCTTTTTAATTTCCAAAAGATTGGGTATAGTAATTGGAAAGAACGACTGACAATTGCTTACAAAACACAAGATAACCTTAAGTATCTGAAAGACAACTCTGTACACCATAAATTCCACACCTGGTGTCTGTATGTGTATGTGTTTGTGTGTCTGTCTTTGTGTATTTGCCTGTGCCTTTATGTATCTGTGTGCGTTCTCTCTCTCTCTCTCTCTCTCTCTCTCTGTGTGTTTGTGTGTGTGTGTGTGAGAGAGAGAGAGAGAGAGAAGGCTGAATGTGCACTGGTTCACAGTTTAGCAGGTTTAACACAGGATCAGTTTTTTCCCCTCGACAGTTACCTGCTCGATTAAAGGCAAACAGCAGATTTGTTTCCAAACACAGCAATTCCCTAAGGAGGAGGGGGAAGACAAGGAGGGAAGTGACAAAGCAGAGAGCAAAGTAGCAGATTGCTTACTATTGTTCCAATGATGTATTTCACAGCCAGCATTTTATATAGCCCCAAACAATCTTTTTTTTTTTTAATGCAGCGGTTTGCAATCATCCTCGGATTTGCTTTGTTACATCTCAGAATGTTCTTCAAAGATTGGCTGTCTCAGTATTGTCTGACTTCTAGAATTTCAGTTTCTTTAAAAAAAAATATTTTGTAATCTGGGTAGGAAAAACCCTGAGAAGGTTTCCAAGGACAGTATATGGAGTGAAACTGAGAAGAAGAAGAAAAAAATGAAGATCTAATATTGGATTGATTGGAACATAAACTGTCCTCTTTTAACACAAGGAAAGAGAATAACTTGGTTTTCATAGAGGGAAGCCATTTATTATGCGCCCTGAATCCATCTCTTTCCTTGAAAACAGCTCCTTCCAGAAAATTGTGATATGTGGAATTCATTGCCCCAGATGAAAAATGTGTGGCACGTGCATTGTATAGTGATTGGCAGGCTCTTTTTCCTATTGCCGTGGAAACCTAGACACCTCAATTAGACAAGAAGTTCAGGCAGCATGGCAAAGGTGCAAATTGCTTAGATGGAGAAAGAAGCATCGCATCCCAAATCCAACAATCAACAATAGACAAAGTCATCTTGACCCATCTTCCTCCCAAAAGGCACCAATATTTATTATTTATTACTACATGGGGAGAAGAAGTAAATTAAGCCAAATCTTTTATTACTTTTCCAGGACCTTTTGTACAAGTGCAGCAGCTGAGCTACGTTAGCATCATTCCATCTCTCTCTCTCTTTCTCTCCTCCCCCCACAAGTAATGCTGCATAATGAAGGTCACATTGGACTTGTCTTCTCCAGCGCAGGATGGTTTTAAAAATTGAACTTTCCACCAGGTCGGCTTTGCATTCCTGTTTAATTCCTGTCGGAAACAAAGGATGGGGAAAAGGCCCCCATGGATTAGCTAAAGGCCAGGCGTTGAAGGGGAAGCGAGTTCAAGAAACCGTGTGTTAGCTGAAAGAGGTTTCAAGGATGATGTCTTCTTATGTTGTTTTAATTATTTTGTCCTGCCAAATTAAATTTGTGACATAGAAAGGGTTTTTAGAACCAGATGAAAAATAGGGCTTCAGATCGTTTCTTGCTGCAGAAATATTGATATTAGAAGACAGAGGGAACAAGAGCAAATGAATGTAAATCTATGCAAGATTTTGTTTAAGCATAAGAGGATCAAGAATGCTACAAAGGATTGCGACAGTTTGTTGTTACACTGCCTTACCCCATGGTGCTCTGAAAATAATTCATACAACATATAGAAATTAACTAGCAGAATATGTAGAATATATACTGTCTACAATATATACAGTATGTATGTATGTATATGTGTGTGTGTGTATATATATGTGTATATATATATATATATAAACTTAAGAAAACACACACACACACACACACACATATATATATATATATATGTCTGGCATTCAGCTTTGTTCGGGTATTTTCCCACGTGGTGCTTTTAAAGTTGTAGCAACGTTTCAGCAGAATCTCATCTGCCATCATCAGGCTTCTGTATGGTGTTTGTGAGTCAGACTTTTACAGTGGTTTCAGATTTAAATTTGGGGCAGCCTATTGCTGTGTCAGAATGGTTTTTTCTTCCTCCTGATTGGTTGAGAGTCTTGGTCTGTGTTTATTGGTCTTGGAGTTTGCTGTGTTCTGCTACTAGTATCTTCTGTCTGTTTTTTTTTTGGGGGGGGGGCTCTTTTTGTATCTTGATTGGCTGGCAACATTGTGTTACTTTATTGGAGGCCTTTAGTGCAGCTTGGCTTCGGGTAAATGGACGGCTATCATTCGTTAGGAAGCTGGGTTTCATCTGGGTGCCTGGTTGGGGTGTGTTTGAGCTGGAGGTATCAGGGGGGATCTGTTTGTGCCCAGGTGTTTGCCTGGCTTGTGGTGTGGAGATTTTTTTGTTTGTGAGTGCAGGCTTCCAAATGATTGACGGCTTATGCCTGATGATAGCAGATGAGATTCTGCTGAAACGTTGCTACAACTTTAAAAGCACCCCTATTATGACGTGGGAAAATACCCGAACAAAGCTGAATGCCAGACATATATATATAAAAGAATGCTGATATTCAAGCTACAAAAGTAAATTGTTCTAATACCATAATTAAATCATCCAGTTTTTAATTAAGATTTGGCATTATTCACCATGGAGGAATGGTTGGTGAAACTGACAGAACTTGATGAGATGGACAATCTGAATCTGACTTCTTTGATTCGAGAAAAGATGATAGAATAGAATAACAGAGTTGGAAGGGACCTTGGAGGTCTTCTAGTCCAACCCCCTGCTTATGCAGGAAACCCTAATATCATTTCAGACAAATGATTGTCCAATCTCTTCTTAAAAACTTCCATTAATCAATTAACTGATTCATTGTTCTAATTTTTATCTACATTTATTGTGTAATAATATCTGGATTTATTGGTGATTGGAAACCCCTTATGGACTTTTTGTGTAACTATAAAAAAACAAATTAGTACTTTATCGTTTTGATGATTAGTCAGAGAGTACAGGAAGAGGATAACTTCAAACAGAGAGTTTAAAATATAATTTGCACTTAAAACTGCTGTTCAGAATATCAAAAGCTACTTCTTTATACCTTTATATCTTTCTTTATATCTTTTTCTCTATTTTTCAGTCTTTTATATTTTCTGCTTTTATTTTCTGTTATTTTTCTCTTTTTCATTTTCTCTATTCTAATTAACTTGTATTCTTATTGCTCGTAAAGTTTTCAACATTTTTTAAACAAACATATTTTTTAAAAAATATTTTAATTTACCTACAATTCAGTGGCAACTCTTATTGTTTGGCACTTAATCATTTTTGTGATTCTCTTTCTTGTAAGGCTGGTGAGTGTATAAATTTCTCCAAATATTGAATTTAAGAACTGAAGGCCAACAGAAACCAAAATGGGGTCATTGAAAAGGCAAAGAAAGTACTAGAATACTGGAAGAATCATGTATATGAATGGCAAAGATTCCTCGAAGTCACACTGGGTAATCACACACATTTCTGATATAGCTGTGTGTAAGTTTCTCAGCAACAATTTAAAATTGGTTGCAACTACTGTTTTCTGAGTTATGGCCTTGACTGGCTAGTCTAGCCTATAGTCCTGATATTCCCTCTTGGTCTCTCATCAATGGTCCAGCTCTAGTTATCTTCTACTAATTCAGCCAAAGTCATTGAACAGAAATGGCTTACACAAGTATTATTTATGATAAAGTGTTGGTAGTAAAAGGAAAATTGTTCCCACCAAAAGCTGAACTTGTTCAATGGCTGTCATCAGTAAGAAAAATACTGTAGGGAAGTCCAAAGATGGGAGAAAGAATGTCTTCCTTGAAGATAATCATATTAGAATCCTGAACAAGAGTTTTCCTTTCCAGTTTACTCTTATTTTGTAACTGAGACCCAGAGTGGCTAATGGTTAAGGACCAGGGAATCCCAGTAACAGCTTTTTCTCAATTGCGGAAGCTCACAGGATGTACACTACTCAAAAAAATAAAGGGAACACAAAAATAAGACATCCTAGATCTGAATGAATGAAATATTCTTATTAAATACTTTGTTCATTACATAGTTGAATGTGCTGACAACAAAATCACACAAAAATTATCAATGGAAATCCAATTTAACAACCCATGGAGGTCTGGATTGGGAGTTACACTCAAAATTAAGGTGGAAAAAAACACTACAGGTTGATCCAACTTTGATGTAATGTCCTTAAAACAAGGCAAAATGAGGCTCAGTAGTATGTGTGGCCTCCACGTGCCTGTATGACCTCCCTACAACACCTGGGCATGCTACTGATGAGGTGGCGGATGGTCTCCTGAGGGATCTCCTCCCACGCCTGGACTAAAGCATCCCCCAACTCCTGGACAGTCTGTGGTGCAATGTGGCATTGGTGGATGGAGCGAGACATGATGTCCCAGATGTGCTCAACTGGATTCAGGTCTGGGGAACGGGCAGACCAGTCCATAGCATCAATGCCTTCGTCTTGCAGGAACTGCTGACACACTCCAGCCACATGAAGTCTAGCATTGTCGTGCATTAGGAGGAGCCCAGGGCCAACCATGCCAGCATATGGTCTCACAAGGACTCTGAGGATCTCATCTCGGTACCTAATGCCAGTCAGGCTACCTCTGGCGAGCACATGGAGGGCTGTACGGCCCCCTAAAGAAATGTCACACCATTACTGACCCACTGCCAAACCAGTCATGCTGGAGGATGTTGCAGGCAGCAGAACGTTCTCCATGGCGTCTCTAGACCCTGTCACGTCTGTCACATGTGCTCAGTGTGAACCTGCTTTCATCTGTGAAGAGCACAGGGTGCCAGTGGTGAATTTGCCAATCTGGGTGTTCTCTGGCAAATGCCAAATGTCCTGCATGGTGTTGGGCTGTAAGCACAACCCCCACCTGTGGCCATCGGGCCCTCATACCACCCTCATGGAGTCTGTTTCTGACCATTTGAGCAGCCACATGCACATTTGTGGCCCGCTGGAGGTCATTTTGCAGGGCTCTGGCAGTAATCCTTCTGTCCCTCCTTGCACAAAGGTGGTGGTCCTGATGCTGTGTTGTTGCCCTCCTATGGCCTCCTCCACATCTCCTGATGTACTGGCCTGTGTCCTGGTAGTGCCTCCATGCTCTGGACACTACGCTGACAGACACAGCAAACCTTGCCACAGCTCGCATTGATGTACCATCCTGGATGAGTTGCACTACCTGAGCCACTTGTGTGGGTTGTAGACTCCATCTCATGCTACCACTAGAGTGAAAGTACCGCCAGCATTCAAAAGCGACCAAACCATCAGCCAGAAAGCATGCCTATGCTTTCCACCTGTTGTCTATTCCATTTGCACAACAGCATGTGAAATTGATTGTCAATCAGTGTTGCTACCTAAGTGGACAGTTTGATTTCACAGAAGTGTGATTGACTTGGAGTTACATTGTGTTGTTTAAGTGTTCCCTTTATTTATTTGAGCAGTGTATTTAAATCAGTCACTGTTGTATAGCCAGGTATATCCCATTGGAGAGGGATAATAGAGGAAATGTCACTAGGTTTGCCATCCTGAGCTTCTGGAAAATACAAATCTATCAGATAAATGAATAAATATAGTAAAGATGCTTACAAGTTGACTGGTTTTACGGACAGCATAAGGGAGGTGCTTTGCCATTGCCTCACAACAGCTCAACTCTGGCTTAATCTTCAGATCCAGACAAAGCCAGCCTGATGCTACCACATGCTATGACCATGAAAATAAATAAATAGCAGTTCATGTAAAACCAGCTTTTACATTCAGTTCCAGTGACCTGATTTGAATTACGGACAGCTTGCATTACAATCAGCTAAAATTACTATCACTAGAACAAGTCTTTGAAAGATACAGGATAGGAAGGACAGGGGAAGATTTAAAAAGGTACATGGCACACAGAAAGCTGTTTGCATATTATCAGTCATCCACAGCATCAGGCAGGGTTTAAAAAGACATCTCTCCACATATTTATTATCTCATTATCTCTGATTCTAACAGCCACAATGGAATGGTATGTCTAAATCACATCCCATGTGTATTCATCCTCCCAAGGTACAAATCTTGTTTGTAGATTTGAGAACGGCTAATGCTCTTTTAGTCTTTAGGTACATGATTTTATGTATACATACATATGCATACATACATACATACATACATACATACATACATACATACATACACACACACACAACCTTAAATAAATAAATTCAATCTTCCAAAACAGTATTTCTCAAATTGTGGTCCTACAACCCCTGGAGTCCTCCAAAATCTACTCAAGGGTCTGCAAAATCAAAATTATTTGCCAGTCTACATTGAAAAATAATACAATATTAAAATCTCAACAAATAAGTGTGAGATTTACTGTTGCTATTAACTTAAAAGTCTCTGAAGTGTAGCTATTTCTCTGGATATTTGGGCCAGGAAGGTAAGTGAAAATCTGTGAAACACATATGAGTTGTATTTGTAGAACATGTTAAAGGTGATTAGTTTTAACTTGGGTGGTTCATTTGTGGTCTAATAAGTTTTACTAACTGAACTCATTTTGGCAGCTTATGCACCACTATATGGTTCAAACTTTAAAAATGGCTTAATAATAAAGATTAGTAAGTTAAGTTTTGGGTAAATTCAAACATGACTCTAAACCCAACTGCTATATTCACAGAATACTATATGTTACAATGTTCCATGACAAATAAATGAATCAAATTATGGCTAAAACAATGGCTGAATTATCCAATGCCAACCCTTTTCACCTAGTCTATTATGTATTATGTCATAAAACTTACAGGTTCTGTTATAGCTAATCTCAATAGAAGTAGTTCTGCTCTTCCTGTGGAGTTAATTTCCTGATCGGGTTTTACTTACTGAGATTGACATGAAGCACAAGTACATTTTCCTCCCTCAAATTTTCTCACCATTCCCAGGGACAGTTGGTCCAACCAATTCTAGAGTAGTGGTGGTGGTAGTAGTAGTAGTAGTAGTAGAGAATAGAATAGAATAGGAGTTGGAAGGGACCTTGGAGGTCTTCTAGTCCAACCCCCTGATGAGGCAGGAAATCCTACACTATTTCAGTCAAATGGTTGTCCAATCTCTTCTTAAAAACTCCCAGTGTTGGAGCATTTACAATTTCTGGAGATAAGTTGTTCCACTGATTAACTGTTCTAACTGTCAGGAAATTTCTCCTTAATTCTAGGTTGCCTCCCTCCTTGATTAGTTTCCATCCATTGCTTCTTGTCTTACCCTCAGGTGCTTCGGAGAATAGCTTGACTCCCTCTTCTTTGTGGCAGCCCCTGAGATATCAGGATACTGCTATCATATCGTCCCCAGTCCTTCTTTTCATTAGACTAGACCTACCCAATTCCAGCAACCATTCTTTATATGTTTTAGCCTTCAGTCCCCTAATCATCTTAGTCTCTGATCTTCTTGGTTTTCCCCTTCCAAATAAATCCCAAGGAAAATCATCAGGAAGGGAGGGACTCACAACAGTGGTGGTAATTCGACCGGTTCTGGTGAGCCAGTAAGAGTGATGAGCAGTGGAGACAACCAATTCTCTTCGCCACTCTGCTGTTGGGCCCACTCGCCAGCCGGGCTCCCATACTCACTTTAATCCGCTGAATTTGAAGCGCAGCTGCTTTGCACGGCACAGAATAGTGCCGTGCGGCAGCTGCTGAAGCAACCGGGATCCTGCAGGCTTGCAGGAGGCGAATTAAAACGCCTCTGCACCTGCACAAATGCCTCTGCTCCTGCGCATAGTCCACATTTGGTGCGTGCATGCACGCAAAATGCGCCCACCAAGCCACGCCCACTGAACCGGTGGCAACAATATTTGAATCCCACCACTGACTCACAAGTATTTTTTAGATTAGCAAATAGAAGTTTCAGCTTGGCAGAAATAAAAATTAATACACAGCAATCTCCCTTCACAATGGTGGAATAAACTCAAAAACATCACCCAGAGACATGCAACACTCCTTATAACTGAAATAGAACTTAAAGGATTTGTGTGTGTGTGTGTGAAAGACATACTATCATAAAACGAAGGTGAATTTTACTTTACAGTTTCCTTAAGCACTCTTTTTGGCTTCTTTTTTTTTTTTGAAAAAGTTTTTATTAATTTTCTACAAACAAACAAGACAAACAAAACATAAAAACATCAACTCTTATATATACATCCAGTGTGTCAGTTGGTTCATCATTTTTGTGCATTCATTCTGTAGTCTCAATTACAATTATATTACATAACAACTCATATTGTCAATCCAAACTTATATATCCTAATATCACTAAAAAAAGAAGTTTTTGACTATATTTTTAATCATTCATGCTTAATGAGCTAACAATACTTTAAACCAGTTTACTCTATAACAAATCATCTAGTCATATCAAATCAATCCTAAAAAATCCTTTATAAATATAATAGCAAATAGCAAAATAATAGCAAAATAAAGATATTCCTTACTATCTAGCATTCTAAATAATCTATTATCGTATTTTATCATCTAGCCATTTATAAAAAAGATCCCAAATTTCGTAAAATTGTTTATCCTCTTGCTCTCTAATTTCAAATGTCAATCTGCTCATCTCAGCACATTCCAATATTTTCTTAATAATTTCTTCCTGTAATGGTATTTTCTCATTCTTCCAATTTTTAGCAAATACAATCCTGGCCACTGTTAATACATTTACAATCAGGTATTTCAAATCTTTACTATATATATCAGGTAAAATTCCCAGTAAGAAGATCTCTGGTTTCAAATCTATATGTTTCTTTATCATTTTTTCCAACCACATGCGAATTATAGTCCAATATTTTCTAGCATCCTCACAAGTCCACCACATATGGTAATACGAGCCGGGTATCTGATGACATTTCCAGCATTTTTCAGATTTGCTCTTAAACATTCTTGCTATTCTTGTCGGAGGAAAGTGCCACCTGTAAAACATCTTATACAAGTTTTCTTTATATGCTGTTGACATTGTCATTTTATAATTTTGAGACCACAATTTCTGCCATTTCTCTAAATCAATCCCATATCCAAAATTCTTCCCCCAAACAATCATAGTTTCTTTGACTTGTTCTTCCTCTAACTTCATTCCCAGTAAATAACCATATAGTTTTTTAATCACCTTCTCATCAGTACCCATCAAGATCTTATCTAAATCAGTCTGTTTATCATAAAATCCCTCCGTTTTAGAATCTTCATCATACCTTGAGTGTATTTGTGCATATGAAAACCAATTCATCCTTATACCTTGTTCCTCTAAGTTTTGGATCGATTTAAGTTCACCCTTTTCATCCAAAAGTTCCCCATATCTAACTGTTTGTTCCTTCTTGTAGATTATAGGATAGGAAAATGCTTCAATGGTCGATAACCAAACTGGAATTTTCAAATAACATTGTCTTTTTATCTTCTCCCAATTTAACCACAAAGACGCCCGTACATAATGTCTTCTAAAATAACCCTGTGTTTTAGTTCCCTTATACCATAAAAAAGCATGCCAACCCAACAGCAAGTCATGCCCTTCTAATGTCAACAACCTATGCTTTCTTAATGTTATCCATTCTTTGACCCACATCAAACTTGCAGCTTGATAATACAATTCCCAATTAGGCAGACCAAAACCTCCTCTAATTCTAGCATCTTGCAAAAGCTTTAGCTTTATTCTCGCTTTTTTACCTTGCCATATAAACTTCAACATAATTTTATTTAAATCTTCAAAATAATCTTTTCCAAGCCTAATTGGTATTGTTTGAAACAAAAATAAAATTCTAGGTAAGATATTCATCTTAATTGTTGAAATTCTCCCTATTAATGACAATTGCAAGTTTTCCCACTTCTTCAAATCTGTAGTTATCTGTTGTTTAAGTTTAATATAATTATTCTCCTTTAATGTGCTACATCTTGTTGTCAAATATATCCCCAGATACTTAACCTTATTTGTAACTTGAATTTTCAAAAGATCTGCCAATTCTTCTCTCTGTCTCAATAGCATATTCTTTGTCAAAATCTTTGTTTTGTCTTTATTTATTTTCAAACCAGCCACCTCTCCATATGCCTCTATCCTTTCTAGTAACTTTGGAGCTGTTTCTAGCGGATCTTCCAAAATAAAAGCTAAGTCATCAGCAAAAGCTTGTAGCTTAAATTCTTCCTTCTTAATTTTCATTCCTTTTATGCTTTTATCATCCCTAATATTTCTATTCAACACTTCCAAGGTCAACACAAATAGCAAAGGAGATAGGGGGCATCCTTGTCTTGTGCCTTTCCTTATATTAATAAAATCTGTAAGTTCCCCCTCCATCATTACCCTTGCTGTCTGTTTATTATATATAGCTTCTATTGCTTGAATAAATTTTTTAGCGAAACCCATCTGCTCCAATAATAATAACATAAATCTCCAGTTCACGTTATCAAATGCTTTTTGAGCATCCAGGAATATCAAAGCCATTTGCTTTTCAGGATGAGCCTCATAGTATTCCAAGGTGTCCAGGATTACTCTCATATTGTCTCTAATTTGTCTCTTTGGCAGAAATCCATTTTGATCTGAGTGAATAAAATTATTTAAATATTTTTTAAGTCTTTCTGCTAAGATTGAAGCAAAGATTTTATAGTCTGCATTCAATAAAGAAATAGGTCTATAATTCTTAATTTGCAATGGGTCAGTCTCTTCCTTTGGTATGAGTGTAATATAAGCCTCTGACCATGTTTTAGGTATCATCTTTTTTAACATAACTTCATTCATAACTTCTAACAATGGGATGCTCAATAATTCTTGAAATGTTTTATAAAATTCTACTGGAAGCCCATCTGGACCCGGAGCTTTCCCATTATTTTGTCTCTTAAATGCTTCATTTAGTTCCATCATTGTTATGTTGCTTTCTAGCATTTCTTCAGTCTCTTTAGGTATCTTTGGTAAATTAGCTTCCTGTAAATACTGTTTGACTTTTTCTTCATCAATATTTTCCTGTTTATATAATTGCCCATAAAAATCTCGAATAATTTCTTTTTTCTCCTTATTCCCATAACAAACTTGGCCTTGTTCATCTATTAACTTCAATATTTTTCTTGATTCCTTCTCTTTTCTCAATTTATATGCTAGCCATCTACCTGGTTTATTTGCATCTTCAAAATAATTCTGTTTAGAGTTTCTAATTTTCTGTGCCAGTTCTTCTTTCTCTATTAATTCCATTTTATGTTTGATTACATCCAGCTTCAATTTAATATCTTTTTTCTGTGGCATGAAAATAATTGGACTGGACTATGTTAATATAATTATGATGGGAGATTTTAATGGAATTGTGGACAATAAACTGGACTATATAGCAACAACAACAAAGCAAAATAGAAAGGCTCTCCCAAGGTCCTTTTTTAAAATGACAGATGAATTAACTTTAAAAGATATTTGGAGAGAAAGAAATGTTAAAGCTAAACAATATACTTTTTATTCAAATAGACATTTATCATGGTCCAGATTAGATATGATTTGGATCTCAACAGAACTAATATCTAATATTAAAGAAACAAATATTGAAACAAGTACCTGGGCAGATCATAGCCCAATGACAATTAAATGGAAGGGACAAAAAAAAAGATCGAGATGGACATTAAATAATACTATTTTAAAGGAGAAAGATTTTACACAATGGATGGAGAAGGAATTGGCTTTTTTCTTCAGAGAAAATAAAAAAGAAGATATTTCAACGCAAAATGTGTGGGACACAATGAAGGCATACGCTAGAGGTTTGATAATAGATTATACAAGAAAAAAGAATATTAGGAAAAGGCAAGCTTCTAAGGCCTTGGAAGATGAGTATAAAATTCTTGAAAAAGAATTACAGAAAATGTCTTTTTAGCTTCTTGTTGTCTGACTAAAGAACTATTGGTGGGATACTAAGTTTAGATGAGTTCCATCTTTATTGAAAATCAGTGGAGAAAGACAGTCCACTATAAGTCAGATCTCACCCATTTAAGTTAACTGAGAAGATGCAGCTGACTTTTCCTAGATCTGTATCAGTATATACTGAGATAAACAAAATTTCACCGCGAACAGCAGCGATGATTTTAACACTACAATTATATCATCAGCATAATTAAGGAGCTTGAAATACAAATACTAAGCCCAGAAGGTCCTGTCAATGGCCTAAGTGGCTTGTCAGAAAAATGCTAATATAGCAGAGTCATTCACATGAAACTTGATCACACTCGGAAGTATCTGAAAGCAAGCTTGCAAAGGCTATCAGTGTGCATCACATCAGTCAAACACTCATCAATAAAAAAGAAATATTTTCTGGGGGATAAAAAAAAACCCTGATCCCGGTGGACATCTTTGATTTACTGTCTGCTCTCTGTGTGCTGTAAATTGATCCTACTGACTTCCCACCTCCTCTTAGATGTAACCCGCTTCCGCCTGGGTGCTACAAGAATCATTTACATTGACAAATGGATCCAGCCCAGGCATCAGTGAATCCCTTTTTCTCTCCCACAACAAAACAGCTTTTGTCCCTTTAAGGCCTGTAGCAATCTATGATTTCAGCAGGAGACGTTCTGTCTCAAAGTCAGCTCTGCTTGAGTTTGTGAATGGGAGGAGTGGATCTGTCCAGACAGAAAACACAGCATTTCTTTTGTGCCTGGAAGTTGCCAAGGCATTGAGGCACATTTCCTTCCAACATCCTATTTCCCCCACTCCCCCAAGAATTAATGTCCCTTGAAAAATTAATTTATCTGGTGTTACTCAGTGGGTTCAAAGGCCTGAACTGAGGAACATTGATCTGTGCAAGATGTGCCAAGAGCAGAGAAATGGCTGTATTTTCTTTAGCTGGTAATGTATCTTGTTGCAAAACCATGGCCACAATGACACCTGTGGTAGCCTGAGTCTTCTGTAAGGATCAGGATAAACCCTATCATTAAACAGAGAAAGTTGCCTCGGATAGGAAATAGGAGAGAGGCAGGCATGTGCCCAGCATGCTCTAATCTAGGCTGCTGGCCACAGATGCAATGGAGTTTATTATTCTTCCATCAGTGTTGAAAAAATATCCAATTACCAGTGTCCATTCTGCATGTGGAATGGAAAGGGGGCAATAGTGATGCATGTGGAATGTATAAAAGTTGATGCTATTTTACTTTAAAATTGATTAATGTCTTGATAAAAACATAGAATAACAGAGTTGGAAGAGAGCTTGCAAGTCATTTCGTCCAACCCCATTTAAGCAGGAGAGTCTATACCATTCCAGTCTCTTCTTGAAAGTCTCCAGTGATGGAGCACCCACAACCTCTGAAGGCAAGCATTCCACTGATTAATTGTTCACACTGTTAAGAAATTCCTTCTTAGTTTTAGATTGTTTTTCTCCTTGATTAGTTTCTATCCATTGCTTCTTGTCCTGCCTTCAGGTGCTTTGGAGAATAGATTGACCCCCTCTTCTTAGTGGCAGCCCCTCAAATTTTAGAACTGTTAAGTCCTGGGCATGGGCGCAAGAACGGAGACGAGACATCGGACTGTGACTTCAACTCTTTATTAAACAGGAAAGACTGGAGCAGAAAACCTGGGCAGCAGTAGCTGCCGTTAAACAACCAATGAACTGAGTCTATCGCTTTCACAAGCATCCAATCAGGGTCTTCCGTTAACAGCCAATCAGACTGGCCAAGCCTGACCAATCACGACTCGCTATTCACGGGCCAATAAGAATTGTAGGATTACAAGCCTGTTGTAAGATGAAGCTGTTTCGGTTGTATCACTGTGATGGTTTAATCCATAACACCCCTCCCTCCTTGGTTCCGTCTGAGGGGTGGGGTAACGTATTCATGCAGATAGGCAGGCCGCTTCACCTGTCTGCTCAACCTGTGCTGTTCCACCGGGTTTTGTCCTGGTTCTGGTTCTGGTTCTGGCTCTAGTGGGCTGTTCGCTGGGCTGGATAGTGAAGACTGTAGTTCCAGGTTGCCCTCGTCGGCGCTGTCTTCCGGGTTCCCTGAATCCGCCTCCGTCGTGGTGTTGTCACGTGGCGAGGCCACTCCCCGGTCCTGTTCTCCATCGGATGGTGAGTATCCCCTGGGCTGTTGGGTTTCGATTTCTTCTTCGTCCTCCTCCATGTTCTTTCCCTCCCCAGCTGGAGGTTCCGGTGCTAATCGGGAACGGAGTTGGTCTATGTGGCGTTTCCACATCCTACCATCTGCCATTTGTAGATGATATGATCGGGGTCCTGTAAGTTGTGTTATGGTAGCGGGGACCCACAGTGGGTCACCCGAGAAGTTTTTCGCAAACACGAGGTCACCTTCCTGGAATGCCCGACACTTACTGCTGGATCCCGGGGGCTGTTCTGGCGTGTAGTTTGGGTGGAGGCGATCAAGATGCGAGCGAAGTCTCCGGCCCATCAGGAGTTCTGCCGGGGTTTTGTTCGTGGTGCTGTTTGGGGTTATGTGTTGAATAAAAAGCATTCGGTTTATTTTGTCGTCAATGTCGCCGTGGTCCATTTTATGCAAGGTCTGTTTTACAAATTGAACCATTCGCTCAGTCCTACCATTGGCCGCAGGGTGAGCTGGTGATGTCAAAGCATGGTGGATGCTCCGATCAGCCAGGTATTGTTCGAATGGCAGAGCAGTGAATTGGGGCCCATTATGCGAGACGAGGACATCAGGAAGTCCGTGGGTAGCGAATAGTTTATTCAATTTTCTACTGACTGCGTCTGTGGTGGTGCTTTCCATTTTTTGGACTTCAAGCCAGTTTGAATAGGCATCCACCATTAAGAGGAAAGTGTGTCCTCTTGTGGGTCCCACAAAATCAATGTGGATATGGGACCACGGACCTCAAGACATTTCCCACTGAGTTGGGGGAGTCTTTGGAGGAGCGGGGCGAGTCTCCTGGCATTTACTGCATTTTGCTACCCAAGTTTCTATTTGTCTATCTAAACCATGCATAACTCCTGGCCAATGCCTTCATCCGCACGATGCCTGGATGTCCCTCGTGCAGCATTTTCAATACCCTATTTTGTAGCTTTTCCGGGACTATGACTCTGTCTCCCCATAGTATATGCAACCCTTCTGGGAGAACAGTTCCGTTTGACGATTTTTAAATGGTTTAAACGTGTCATCAGTTCCACTGATCGGCCAACCGCGTTCTACCCAGCTGAGGACTCGTGCCAAAATAGGGTCCTTTTTTGTCTCTAAAGCTATGTCTCGAGCGGTTAATGGTGGCGATTTAAGGGTTTCTATTTGTAGTACGGTTATGGTTGGAGCAGGGTCCTCTATAATGTCTGGTAGTGGCGAGCGGCTCAAAGTGTCAGCGTGGGGAATGGTGTTCCCTGGGCGGTGTTGCAAACGGTAATCGTAGGCGGCTAAAAATTCTGACCAATGTGTCATTCTTGGTGATAATATATGGGGAGTTAGTTTGTTTCCCGCCAAGATCCCAAGTAACAGCTTGTGGTCTGTAATTATAGTAAAGGGTCTCCCATATACATATTCATGGAAACGTTTAATTGCGGATACAATAGCGAGGGCCTCTTTATCAAGTTGACTATAGTTCCTTTCAGTTTTAGACAAAGTTCCCGAAAAGAATGCAATGGGTGCCTCATTTCCATTTGGGAGGACATGGCTTAGGATGGCTCCTACTCCAAATGGTGAGGCATCACAGGTGACCGTCAAAGGGAGAATTTCGCTGTACTGCATTAATACTGCATCGGAGGTTAAAAGGTCTTTTATCCCTTTGAACGCTATCTCTTCACGCTGTCCCCAAACCCAAGGAGCCTTTTTATCGAGAAGTCTATGTAGGGGTTCGGCTACGGTTGCCTTCTGGGGCAAGAAAATGTTATAAAAGTTAATGAGTCCCAGAAAGGCTTGAAGGTCTGTCTTATTCCTAGGTCTCAGGGCTTTTTTTATTGTGGTTAGTTTTTTTTCAGTGGGGTGGATTTCCTGTCTGTCGAGAAGGTATCCCAGGAACTCCACTCTCTCTGTACAAAGTTGGCATTTGTCTCATTTTAACTTAAGACCCACGTCTTTGAATTTCTGCAGGACTTTTCTGAGCCGTTGTACTAATACTTCTTTCATGGGGGCAGCTATTAGGACGTCGTCAAAATAAGGCACGACACCTTTTATGCCTTGTAATAGTCTCTCCATTAAACTTTGGAAAATGCCCGGCACCACGCTTACTCCGAATTGGAGTCTATTGCACTTAAAAGCGCCTCTATGTGTAACTATTGTCTGGGCTTCTGCAGTTGCTGCATCCACAGGGAGTTGCTGGTATGCCTGAGCTAAGTCCAATTTCGCAAATATTTTCCCACCACCCAGGGAATGAAGAAGGTGTTGAACCAACGGTACTGGATAAGCGCTCTGTTGAAGAGCATGATTTAGAGTGGCCCGATAGTCCCCGCAAATACTTAACGAACCATCTGGCTTCATGGGCGTTACTATTGGGGTTTCCCAACAGGCGTGGTCAATTGGTTCTGTTAGGGATAACATTGTTTACCCTAACTGGTTTAGGTAAAATAATACATATGTTATCATGGTTTGTTAGTTAAAGTGTCTGCAACTTTAACTGTAGGAATGTAATTAAGGGAGTGGTTGTAATAGCACCATAAAAGAAGCAAGACAACGGCAGCTTGCTCTCTCTGGCTTGATGATCCCTAATTACTGGATGAAGACTGCGTTTTTCCCTACTGGAATGGGAGAGAGATAAAGGACTGATTTATTGTAAGTGAACTGACATTGGATATTCTACACGGACTTTGCTACTTGAATATCCTTGAATGGTCTGACTAAAATGATACATGACTAATGGACTGTTATTTTGACTATGCTATAATCTCTAAATGGAATAAACTATATTTTTGATAGCACAAGCGTATCTGTTATTTTTACTGTATGTTAACAAACATACAAACTTACCTCACTCATTTATCTGTGTGCCTATCTGACTAACGCTGCACATTCTGTTTAGCTTGTCTCCTTAACCCTGGTTGGGGAACCCAGGCTTAACAGGTTCCAACACGCCCTGGGCTATCAGTTTATCTAGCTGCTCGTCGATTTTAGATTTTAAGGCAAAAGGTACTCGACGGGGTTTAAGCCGAATGGGAGCTATATCAGGGCTGAGATTAAATGATATAGGGGTCCCCTTGTACTTGCCTAATGTTCCTGTGAACACATCCTGGAATTCTTGGATGAGGGCCTCTTCCCAGTCGTCATTTCTGGTATGGTGTATGCCGGCTAGTTCAATTCCAAGTGGGGCGAACCACTGTAGCCCTAACAAGCTGGGTCGGTCACGATCGACAACAGTTAGGGGAAGCATTGCTATGCGGTCCTTGAATGATACTTGGACGTTGCTGGAACCGACAACTGGGATTCTGTTTCCCTGATAGTCTTTCAGGATGATTCGCTGCATGCTGAGGTCCTAGCGGGAGATGGCAGGTATCAGTTGCTTGAGGGTTTTCCAGGATACCATCGACAGGGACGATCCTGAATCGACTTCCACCACACATGGTCGATTCTCAATAGTAACCTTCACTCGTATTTTCCTTGCATCGAGCGACAAAGCGTGGCTGATGATAATGGTTTGGTGGGCCTCTTCTCATCTTGTTGAAAAGGCAGGTGCTTGGTTTCTGTAGTAGTAGTGGTTGTTCCATTGGTGGTTCAGACGGTCCTGGTTTTCAGGAGGTTTGCTTATCTTCCGATGGAGGTTGTTCTTCTTTCGGCTGGGACTGGGTTCTTGTCTTGTTCTGCAGACCTTCGCGATGTGGCCTTTCTTTCCGCAATTACGGCAGAGTGCGTCGAGGAATTTGCAGTCTGATTGCGGGTAGTTTGCCCCGCAACCCGCACATTGGCGCGGACGTCGCTGGTTCCTTTGCTCTTGTTCCGAACAGAGCCGGTTGACCTCCTCACTGTCTGAGGATGACTCGAGGTCTTCGTGGTGGGTAGCGGTAGCGTGCTTCTCAGTGGTGAGTGGTGCCTTGTCAGCAAGTTGGCGAAGCAGTGCGTTCGCTCGGCGCATTCGAGCGGCTGACTTCCTGGTTGCTTCTGCTGCAGTAGCTTCAGTGATGGCATTGATAAGGCTGATGTTGCCTTTTGCCATCAGCTTACTCTGCACGTGCGCTGCATTTAATCTCAGAATTATTCGGTCTCTTAGGGCTTCCTCTAAGTTTGCAAAACCACAAAGGCCTCCTAGGTTCCGGAGGTCAGCTACGAAATTACCAACATTCTCATCCTTCCATTGGTCCCTCTGGTAAAATTCGTGTCTTCGTATCAGTGTAGGTAGTGCGGGTGCGTAATGGGCCCTGAGGATTGGAGCGAGGGTGTCCCAATCCATAGTCTTCACTTCTGCCAGTTTTGCTAGTGCTTTAGCCATCTTGAAAACGGTGGGGCCGCAATGAGTCAGGAACACCACTCGTTTCTTGCCAGACGTGGCATCCTTTAAATTGTTGGTCTCCAGGAACATCTGGAAGCAGTCTACATACAAGTCCCAGTCTTCGGTTGCTGGGTCGAATGGAGCGGGTGGTATGGCGCCGCTGGTCATCTTGCCGTCTCTTTCACCACGTGCTCTGCCTTTGTCCGATGTGTTCTAGTCAGATCTATCGTCTCCGCATCCCATCCTTGTCGCCAGTGTTAAGTCCTGGACATGGACGCAAGAACGGAGAGGAGACATCGGACTGTGACTTCAACTCTTTATTAAACAGGAAAGACTGGAGCAGAAAACCTGGGCAGCAGTAGCTCTTTTATAGAGCTTGCTGCCGTTAAACAATCAATGAACTGAATCTATCGCTTTCACAAACGTCCAATCAGGGGCTTCCGTTAACAGCCCATCAGACTGGCCAAGCCTGACCAATCACGACTCGCTATTCACGGGCCAATAAGAATTGTAGGATTACAAGCCTGTTGTAAGATGAAGCTGTTTCGGTTGTATCGCTGCGATGGTTTAATCCATAACAAGAACACACTTCAATGTCTTCATAAAAACTGCTAAGCCCTTTCCCTAAATTTACAGTTTTAAATCTCTCTCTCTCTCTCTCTCTCTCTCTCTCTCTCTCTCTCTCTCTCTCTCTCTCTCTTTCTCTCTGTGTGTGTGTATGTGTGTATTCCTACTGTACCCAGAAATATAAAGCAAAGTCTGCAAGATATATTTAAGTCCAGCATTCTTGTTATGTTCTCACCTTTTCTATGGTTTGGCCAATAAATGCAAAAGTACTAATAAAGGAGAATATTTGTAGCTCAGGTTTTGCAAAAAAATAAGCAAGTTCAGAGAGTACCAAGAAACCTCTCAAATGCAAAAGTACTGTTGTTACTGAGAATGTAAATATACATTTGAAATTGTTATGAAATTATGTTATGGTTATAGTGCATTCTCATTGATGAAGTAACAAAGAAGTGACATGCATTTTAACTTAAACACAACGAGGACAACAGAATGAAGTGAAATGCAAATGGAGTGGACAAAATTTGTTGATGCTACTGTGATTAGCTGACAGTTGATACTGATTTGTCTTATTCTTGCATTTATTGTATTATAAGGTAGCCAAGTATATATATCGATTGCCTCTCTTATTATAATACAGACAGCTTTCCTATAGTTCAAGGCCTCCTATTAATACACTTAGAGAGACAAAATTTCTCCCATAGAACTTTTTTAGGTTAGGAAGAGAAAGCAGCCACAGAAGCTGAAGAGTCATCTAAAAGCATACTACAAAAAACAGCAACAACTTTAGTTTTGTTCATTGATTTATTTCTTAATAATTTGTAATGATGCTTATAGATACAAGGATATAAAAACTAATACAAACTAGGAAAAATATAAAAAGAAAAAAGTGCAGAGAAAAAGAAAAAATTAAAGAGAAAAGATAAATGATTTTGCCCTTTATCAATAGAAGTCCAAAAAAATTCAGTAACTTATGACCTCTGATATTTCAACAAAAAATATCTTCTTTCCATATCTCATTCCTTAAAACCGCATCATTCAGTCCTAATCAGCAAAAGTTCATTAAGAGTTATCAGAAAGAACAATATATATATATATATATATATATATATATATATATATATATATATATATATATATATATATATAATTTTGATCAAATAAACCAACTTTGTGTTCCTTTGCTTAACTTTTTAAAACCTTGATTTTTAATCCCTTTAACTGGTGTCCCAAAAGTCCATTTCTTTTCATTTTCTTTTTTGCGTCTTCTCAAAAACTTATTTATACTATATACCTAGTAAATCTAAAATAAGAAAATTATTCATGTCATTCTATGTGTATAACCCTTTTAGCTAGGAAGGCCTCAACCAATTTCATTTGTATATTCAGTGTAACAGTTTTTCAGTATTATTCTTGTAGCCTGACAATTTAAATAACAGATATTCAGAGTTGGAAGGGACCTTGTTAGGTCATCTAGTCCAACCATTTTAGATCCATTTTTAGATCCACATTGAATCAGTCTGTTTTATCTAGTAAAAGTTGTTCCTCTACTATAATTTATTTTAAAGCTATATTTATAAATAGCAGACAATCTTAAGAGTAACTAATAAATACATAATTCTCAAATATCCTTGAATTCAAAGTCAGATTGTTTTGCTCCATTCTGTATTAAAGGGTCTTCTTTAACTATAATCTTTAGTTCTTTTTGGTTTCCTTTAGTGACATTTCAAAATTCCCTCATCATTTTTTAAAAAAATATTTTCTCACACAGAAGTTTCTTACACTTAATTTCAAAATCTTCATAGGAAGGATTCTTGTAATTCACTTCAATAACTTAATTTAAGTCCTTCTATAGCCTCTTAAACTGCTTACAAGTTTTCAGAATTGATGTCCTAATTATCCTTTTGCCGGGTTTTTTTTTTTTTTTTTCAAATCCTTAAACTTGCATGAAACTTCTTTCATCAAAGATAAAAAGAAACTCACCTGGTGAAATGAAACGTGCCTTTCTGATTCTGAAGGTACTTAATATCCAAAAAGCTATTAACAAGCAATTTCCAGAAGAGATTAAGAAAGGAAATGTGCAAACCAAAAATTTGTTTGAAGGTACTGTAGGAAGTTATCACCCACCCCTCTCCTAGAAAAATGAAATATTCTAGGAAATATTAAAAAGACAGAATATTTCTCTAAAAAGCAGAAACTCAGAAGCAGAAACTCACTTTAGAAGCAAAAACTCAGCCCCCACCACCACCTTTGCTAATGGGCCATTACTCTGGCCTAGGCCAGCCTACTTTATATAACAAAGATCTCCAGGTAGAGTTATAGGAATTGCCCAAAGTCCTTTCATTACATCATCATCCAGCAAGGCTCAACCAAGCCTGGGACTCAGGACAGCCTACAGAGTTGCTCCTGCATGGCCCCATGGGAGTCTGACAACCAATCAGAATACAAGCTCAAATTCAAATCCCATCAGAGGGTATAAAACCCAGGCACACTCAGCACATCAGGCCTTCCTTCTTTTTCTTCATCTTGAAGCATGTGATTGTTCTTTTCACTTTGCTCCAAGCCATATGGTCTTGTCCACCATTAAACCATTTTTCCAAGCAGACACCATTCTTCCCCACTTGGAACTGAATCCAGAAAGATAATTCTTCCAACAGTACCAAGCTGCAGCTCGGGCAAAAAGACAGTGTTTCAACTCTTAGAACTCTAACACCTTCCAGCGACGTACAACTCTCCTCATGGGGGGAGCCCACTGTATGGAATGCTTGTGGATAATCCTGGTTCTCTCCTTGCTCTGGAGAGGAAATCAGAGGAGTTGATCTAGTAACAGCTCCCCCTTCTGCGACAGTCATTAGTCTGCTCTTACAGAGCCATCTTCAGCTCACTGTTGCTTTCCCAAGAGTCAGTTTCATTGACTGCTTGGCTTGATTGATTGATTGGCTTGATTCAGTTTGTCACTGCCCAATTCTAAACTGACTCTAGCCAGTTCTTTTGTCAGCAAATAAAACTTTTCAGAAATTTTGTCAACCAGCAAAATATGCATTGCCACCTGAGTTTGCTGCCAAGCGGGCTTATTCTGAGTAATAATAGCTTACAGTTAACTCAGCTGATATTGGTAGAAAATAGATAGTATTATGATAGTCACTACATACTCACTGCATCCAAAAAAGGTCTATAATACTCAAAAACACAATAACTTGACATTCATTTCAGTCACATCAATGTATGCTTATGATATGGAAAGGTTGTTGCAGGAGTAATTCAGTTCAAAAGAAATACAATGACATTATTTCTAAGATACATTTTCTTATGAAAAGAAAAAACAAAGAAAAGACTGCTATCTTCCACATCCTCAGTATCTCAGAGTTTTTCTGGCTCTTAAAATGTGCAAGAGGCACTATCCACACAAAACATTTGGATTGTTTATTTTAAGGAGATGATGGACAAGTAATACCATCTATTCTTAAGTTGATTTTCAACTGAAAGAACTGAAAGAAAAAGCTAGAATATGCCCCTTGGACTGGTTTTGTATATGATTAGTGTTGGGTGGCAATAACAAAGAATGAAGTCTTGGGTAATGTTGCAAAGTAAACACCTTCAAGGTATCCACCTGGAATGTGTCAAACAAGCAAGGACATTAATTTGATCATAAAGAAGGCCTTCAAGAGAGTCAGCAAGAAGTTGCTGTCCTTACTACTGATACTCCTACATAGACTTAGGACCACTGTTGAGCCCAAAATCTCTGTTGCTAAGTAAGACAGTTGTTAAATGAATTTTGCCCCATTTTACGACCTTTCTTGCCACACTTGTTAAATGAATCACACCATTCAAGATCCACATCTCTGGTAATTTATAGGGTATTAGTTAACATATAGTTCTACTAACAGAAACTGCTTCTGAAGGGGAATTCTCTTTTCCTTGCATTTGTCTGCCTGAGCTATTTTAGAGTGCAAGATGATCAGAAGATAAGCAGTCTTCTCATGTTTGTGTCTTGTCTGTAGTTACTCCAAGATCCTTTATATTCCCTGATAGACTACAAGTGCAATCATGTTTTTAAAGTGCAAGGAGAAGGGGTGTACATAGCATGAAGTTAGAGAAGATAAGATACTTTGCTTTGGTTTAATTCCCATATCTTTTTATTGTTCAGTCTGGCAGACAGCACAAGTTCCTAAGAGATTTGTTCCTAACGTTCCTTCTCCCACTTCCACCCCACCCTTCACCATCCTATCTTTTTGCTCTGAGGAGCTGGTTGGTCTGTTTGCTTACTTTAAAAAAAAATGTCTAAGTTCACTTCAAAATGCAGCATTAATGCTTAGGGAAGGAATTGTGATGGTTTTAAATAAGCTGTTGTTTAGGGAACAAAAAGAGACAACTTTTAAGAATGGAGGAGTGTTGGGACAAGCTATTATTGTTTACAGCTAATTTCAATAAGAAAAACCAGATCCTCTCTATGTTTTACCATAATTAAAATATGTAACCATGGGCTGGGAGTTTGACAGTCCTGCTCTACAATATTCAGTCTCAAAACATGAGAACATAGGTAGTTATGGCAAGCTTGGAGCCATGCAAACTCCTGATCACTGCTAATGTCTGAAGTTTCACAATCCAAAAGGATCCTAAAGTTTGCACTTGGTCTTTCAGGTAGAATGCACCTACATTAAGAGCTGAAAATATCCATCCAGAATAGTTGAATTCCTTACCTAAACACCTCTATCTTATTCAGCAATAAGTTTTAACCTGTTTCTTTCATCCATCCAACTTGAACTTCATACTACATAGGCTTTTTGAGATGGAAATGAGATTGAATTGAGTAGCATCTGTATACTGAAAATGCTTCCATATAAAACATCAAGAATGGTCTTTCCAATGTTTGCATACAAATGATGACAAGCAAGGGGGCAGGATGAAAACTTGGGATAACCCATGAATTAATGGCCATGAGAAGTATCTCAGCACTACCTTCTGAAATATATAACTTCTGAGATAAAGAGTAGAACCTCTTTACACCATGATCAATAATACAGAAATATACCATGGTTCAGAAGTATACCAAAACTTAGGAGAACCAATAAGAACACACTTCTCCCAGCACATTATCTATTGTGGAGTCCAGGGCTGTTTCCAGTCTAACTCCAGACTGGAATAAATGAAAGAATTTTGCACCATCCAATACTACCTGGAACTGACCAGGAAGATTTCTGATAATTCCAGAAACTACCGGAACTAAAAGGTTTCTTTCTAGCAGGCTCATTTCAACTTCCTTTAAGTAAATGGAAATCACAATATTAGTCCAGGAGGCATTGGCTACCTCAGAAATCCAATCTTGACAACTTCCACAAGCCAGAAAGAATAACTGTTTGGTGAACAAGTGGGAGGATTCCAATTCTCCAATATCAACAGTATACATTCTGTCATTTTGTAGTTTATACTTAATGGATTGGCTCCCAGTGATTAATATGATCTGAACTTTTTTCATTTTAGATATTTTATACCAGTCTATGCCATTCTGATGTTTGAAGACAGACTTTCCTATTATGTCACTAATAGGCAAAGTTTTAGGAACAGTTTCTCAAGTCACAATCTTAGCATGAAACTCCCTACCTTTGAGGGTGTATCTTCACCATTAAACTTCGTCAATATATTTAATTTCAGTAATTTGTTTAGGCTTTTGTGTGGACATTTTTCACTGTTATTTTATTTCATGAATTGGTCTATGAATTATATTATTTCCCTTTTCTAAACAGCAGGAATTGTAACACACAGCGATAGGAAGTCTCTCTCTCTCTCTCTCTCTAAAAGATACTTAAGCAGTCAGACTGATCTTTGTTCAGCCAGATAGGTGTTAAATTCTGGATAATCAGCTACAGAACAGAACAGATGGGGGGAAGAGAGAATTATGTACCTTATCAGTTCAAATTTTCTGGGGTCACTGTTCAAGCTTTTACTCTGGCTACAGACAAACTGCCCTCTTGTCATTACCTCTGCTTGTGTAAACTCCAAAGTTAAACAAAACCTAGAGCTGCAGACAACATTTATTACCTACTTTAAAAGCAGGCTTATCGTGTCTCAGTGTCTGTTCCCCAACACATTTTCAGGTACTCCTGACCTGCTCTATCCTCATGCAGAACTTTCCATCCAAAAAGGTTGAAGATTTACAGAAAAGCAACATAAATCGCGTAACAAGTGGGAATGTGCTTTTTTCCTGCACTAAAAGGTCCATGAAAGTGCCTGCCCCGGCCACCCCTAGTTTTTCCTCTTAAGTTAGCTTGCTTTATTGTCATTGCACCTCGTACAATGAAATTAAATACCATCTTAAGTGTACATCATACATAAGAAAACTATAAGAATAACACAAAACACACATTCTTTATATTCTAGACACCCCAATGAAAAGCTTTGTCCCCATTTGAGGTTCCTCTGATGGCTGCCTCCAGTTTAAATCATCTGAGCTTTTACTGGGCGCTGGTTGTTTGTCTTCATAACTCATCCTCTTTCCTCCCCCACCCCCAGTCATTCCTACTCCTGATTACAAATTCTATATAATACAATTTAGAAGAAGCCCAAGGCTTTACTTGCTTAAGACCTGAGAGTTGATAGCAATTGGATCTGTGCTATTAATGTAGGTTCCCTTTAGGCAAGTCGCTTAGCTTTGCTTTCCCCAATTCTTTGTTCTTTGCTTCATTTATGTCACAGAATAAAGCCTAGCTCATCATGTTTTCTGCTGGTCTCTGAAACCAGTTAGATGCATATGCATTTTCCCCCAAGGAGCTTTGTTTCTTTGTTGGCAGACGTCCCTGCCAGTAGAGTCTCTGCATTATTTTCTGTTTGCAGAAGCTGCTATTGTCAGATACATGCCATGGTTCCCATATGAAAGAGTGCAGAAGCATAATATCATAAGTGATAAGGGTGTTCCTGGATATCTGGCACTTTCTGAAAGGAGGAAGTTGCATACATCAGGTGAGACAGGCTCTGGAGAAAGGATGTTAAAATGGCATGACCCACAATTTAATTGACTGAAGGTGTGTGTGATATGTGATATGTGATATGTGATATGTGATATGAATGTGTGTGATATTCCAGCTAGCCAGATACCGCCTTCTCTGACTAATAATTGCGGGCCCTTCATCAGTGAATCAATCAGCAAATCCTTTCCTGGTTAGATTTTATAATCCAGATGGTATTACTCAGATTATGTATCGCCTTAGGTGGAGTTCCAACTTCAGTGAGAAAATTACTGCTTTACTAAATACTCAGCAGATGCTGAATCAGAGGCATTTCCCAGTTGCAAAATTCAATTGTGGTTTTTTTTATTTTCAGCACACCCAATCATGTGCTACATTCTTACCTGGCCATTAAATGCCAACTCAGAAAGACCAAAATAAAACAGTGATGGTTTCATTATAACTGCAGACTTCAGAGGCAAGCTTTTTAATTGAGCTATTGATCCAATTCCAATCCCAGAATAAGAAATTATTAAAATCAAAAGTGTTTTTATTATATGGGTCAATGGAGAGAGTTTGTCCTCACTATAATTGCCCCCACACACACACAAAACAATGAGAGAAGTTTTGGGGAATTAGTGGCTCACAACATGCATACATATAATACACTACCAGATACATACCTAGCGCATAATTGGATCCAGTGTTTCTCCTCTGTATATAGCTGCCCCTTTGTGCATCAAAGCAGCTCCCATAGAACTCAGAATACCCCCACAGAGGCCAGCTAACTGAAAGAGAAAATATAGTACAACCAGCAGATTTTTTTTTAAGCTACAGCCCTTAGAAAAGCCCTTAGAGAATATACAGCCAGGTGTGTAGAAACAGAATCTCCATTGGTGGATCCCTACTCTGAGTAGACTCTTAGAAATGGACAAAGCATGTTTACATCTAATAGGAAAAAAGTGCAATATCACATTTTATAAAAAGGGGAATAAGCAAGAACATTCCAGTGACTTTTAGGCATTTCTTCCAAGTTTTATGGCAAATATGATGTTATGTGCATAAAACAATACTGTTCTACAAACTTCCCTGGCTGCTGTTGGGCTTCCAGGTGTAAGCCAAAGTGCTAGTTATCATCTTGAAAATCCTACATGTCAGGCTCAGCCCAAGAATGACAGAACAATCTAGCCAAAGTTCAAGATAGAAGTGGGATTACTCTTAACCTTTGTTAGAATTCACCTTTCACTTCTAAGGTGCTATAAGAAATTAGAAAGCCTTCAAGATCTCCACTTAAGCTGCGTTTTTGCATTATATGTAGAAATAAGTGGACAAGATTTCTGTTTCCCGTCCTACAGTACAATTGTATTCCCTGACCCTTCATGGGAATGTAGTTGCTGGAGCTATGAAAAAAAATCAGAGATGAATGTTTTGAATGAGATGTCTGTAGAGTTGCTATTGTGGTACAATCTTCTTCTTCTTTTTTTTTTTTTCATTTTGGTGGCACCATTATAAGAAAAATAAAAGCTTCTGCCAGTATAAGTCAACATCAGCAATGCTTCATTGAGGAAGGCTGTTATATATCTCTGCTTTCAGACCATGCCCGCCTTATACCTCGGTGGGAAACTTGGTAAACATCCAATGGAACCTCCAAGTGCTTCAATGACATGCTAAAAGGTTGCAAATGACCAGCTGTTTGCAAGGAATATAAATCCTTCCATTCCCCACTATCCTGTCAGAGCTGAAGAAGCTTCTTGGATGAGAAGGAAAATGTCTTCAAAAGAAAAACCAGGAAGTTCAATTACCTTCCTGAAAAAGCACCTTTGGGACAACCATGACCTGGATGACTGAGAATCTCTACAGACATCCAATGGAATTGCATCTCTGCCTTTGCAGTGTCAGCTAAGTAGAAGGTATCATCCCTTACATCCTCTACTGTCCTAAGAAGGATGAACTTAGGGAGAAATAGTATGTAATATTGTTATGATCTTTGGTCAGCATGATAAACTGGCTGATAAATCTGTGGGGCAATTGGTGGAGAGCCTCTAAGAACAACCAGTTACCGAACTATTTATAAGGCGAATTCAGCTGCTCAGGAAAGATTAAAGCACCATTCTCAGTGAAGAGAGCTGGAGACCAGCTGAGCCAAAGCACAGCAGGAATAAGAACCTCGGATAGCTCCAAATGTTCTGCCAGCAGGAATATCGTTACATCACTCTGAAGTCTTAAGTAGGGAGTCAGGATTTATATTGTAGTCAGATATACTGACTGTTATATACTATTAGAACTGTCAAGAACCCTCCTCTGATTTTGTTATCTTACATCTCTGTAAGATCAGACCAGAGGGGTGGAAATGGGGACACACGGTTTAAGTTTGATGGCTATGCCCTGCAGTTAGGAGATTCTTATCTGTGGGGGATTGGCTTCCATTATCCTTCTGCCACATGCTGCAAAGTCTAAGAGACAGGGATCAAAACAGTCTCCCCATTTGAAACATCTTACGTGGCTCAGCATTTGCAGGGGCACAGTATTCCCAGCATGTCATCATTCTCAGAGTATTATGGGAAATGAAAAAGGTGTCCACTGCCTGTTCCAGGATTGCCTATTGCTGAACAAACCTGCCAGTCCTGGACAACAGTAGCCCAACAATAGACTTCCTAACTGTTCTTAGAATAACTTCTTGCAATTATCTTTGAGTAAATTGTTTTTGCTCCCTTGTGGTGCTTACTAATTTCTGCTTCATGGGGATTTGACTTCAGCATGAAAAACCTGTGAGCAAATTATATAATTCCTGGGCTTTTCTATTGAGGTCTAATATCTAAATTTAGATCATCCAGTCCCATATTAAAGAAACAGTATGACACAGCCTTATACATATTTCTTTAGTAAATCAAGAATCACCCCTAGCCACCCCCTTATTCCCCAGTAACTGGACTTTAGAATTGAAATTTAATTGCTTATTTCTCAGAGGCAACCTTTGATCATTTCATGTTCACAATCCCAGTCATAAAAAAATGGCTCCTCCCCTTTTCTTCTTATCTCACTAATCCATATCTAAATTTGCATTCATTGTTTATTTCCTAGTTTGTTCTGGCATACAATCAAAAGCATTACAAAATAAAGTATGTTTCTTGCATCTTCAGTGCATAAATTAGGAATGTGACTGGCCTTCTTACATATGTGGGTGCTTTCCCAAGAGCAGTTTCACAAAGGAAGATTTCAGATTTGAAGACATGCAAATATCAAAGGACTGTAGTCTGTAAAAGCTAAATCTGCCTTGTTGTAAATTCAGTCTTAATAGTAGTAACAGTCTAGGCCATTTTCACCCTCCTGGAGGCTTAAAGAAATCCTCTGGAACCCAGAGAGAGCAAAAATGCCCCCCAGCTGTGGTGCAGGAGGCCAACTAGGCAATGACCACCATGGCCATGCCCACCCAGCCACCGGGCAGAGAACCCTTTACTCAGTGATGGTATTTGACCAGTTCTGCCCAGTTCTGGACAACCAGTAGCAGCGCTGAGCAGCAGAGACCAAACCAGTTCTCTTCACTGCTCTGTGGTTGGCCCACCTGCCCACCCAGGCTCCTAGGCTCACTTTTATGGCCAGAATTCAAAGCGCAGCTGCTTTGCGCGGTGCAGAATATCGCCACACGGCAGCTGCTGCAGCGACCACCATTGTGCAGGCTTGCAGGAGGCAAGTTAGAACGCCTCTGCGCCTGCCCAAGGGCCTGTTTGGCGTGTGTGTGCACGCAAAGTGTGTGCATGGACACAAAGTGCGGCCACCAAGCCACACCCACCGAACTGGTGGCTACATTATTTGAATACCACCACTGCCTTTGCTAAAAATGTTTGAAGCCCACCCTTGGTTACAATGGCACTGAATGAAGGGATTTATAACTTGTCTTTGGACTTTTAACCATTGCAGTGCCCCTGCAGTCATGCAGACAAAATTTGGGCACTTGGCAACCAAAGTTATTACCTAACTACCTGTGATCATGTGATCACCATTTATGGCTTTTCCTGCCAATGCCCCACAACCAATGTCAATAGGGAAACTGGAGGAAATGTTGCAAGTTGACCAAGTCTTTCCCACCAGCCTTTCTTCTCTGACACACATCCTTTGCCTTCTTTTGTTGGCCTCACATACTAATACACCTCCACACTTTCTCTGGCTCTTTTTACTTATGCACACACACACACACACACACCCCCCTTCCCCTCCCCCTCTTTCCCCAGTTCCCCTATACTCACCTCCACCTTGAGTTCCCCACTGCAGTACCACCAGCACCCGAGTTGCGAGCAGCCAATGATAGGCCTCCAAGGCCTCTCCCACACTCCCTGCAGCACCCCATATTCCCTACCTGGGACTTCCTCCACTTCCTGCTTAACAACCTGTAGATCTTGAGTTATGATGACAACCAGGCCAGGATTGAATTGTCAGAAAGCGGTGAGGTCACACAACATCACCCTTACAACTGCAACACCTAAGTGATGGCAATGCCTGTCCCAACTATATTTGTAACTTGAGAATTTATGTCAATGTCCTCCATCTTGCATTCATTATGGTGTTTGCTTGCTCCGTTCTTGGGTTTTCTAATCAGTGGAGCACAAACTCTCCAATCTAGCTTAAGGAATATAGAATGAATAAGATTCTGTGAAACAGTGCTTTAAAAAAGAAATCTGGCTTCATCAGATGTGATAGGATTGCCTGGTTCAAGGAGCAAAGAGAAGCAAGCAACAAATACCATAGTGACAAGAAAAAGTTCTTCCAAAGATTTAAAAAGAGAGAGACAGAAGCACCAAAATTTAGAAAGCAGCTCAGCAACAGCACAGTATATGAGGAAGAAGTAAAGTCCCAAATATCCAGGAATGCAACATCAAAATATAGAGCTGGAGCTGAACAAACAGAATGCAACAATATCCTAACTTGCCTGGCATAATAATTTTGATGTTCTGCAGAATCAACCATTATATTTTCTAATTCATGGGTTATGGCTTAGCATGTTGTGTACAATTAGTTGATTGTGGCTTATTAAATGAACCATGGCTTTGTCTGCTGCCTGTTCTGTTGTGCCTTTTAAGGCATTTTCTAAGAACTTGGCACAAACAACTGCTTGTGAAACAACAATTTTACTGACAATGCTGCAGCACTCTGGGTCAGGTTGACATTGCCAAACCTGCTGATGAATGTTTTAGGCCAAACAAAAGCACTGTGTTAATAGAGGCTTTGAAATGGTCAACACTAAGCTGGGTCAGACCCCAAACAGCTTGGTTCTTGCAACATCATACTGATATTCTGAGAGTAATCTATGTTTCCAAGCAGTTGATCACTGTTTAGCTTAGCTTGTTTTGTGGCAATACCACAATTAACAATTCAAAATGAACTATTCTTCTCTTCTTGCAATTGTCATTGATTCCCGCCCCCTGCCCCCAAATGCCATTGATTTAATGGTATTTGGAAGATTAGACTTGATAAGAAATGGGGACCACATTCATCACTCTTGTGAAACAGCATCAGGCTGTTTTCAAAAGACATGTTCTACACCTTCAAAAGAGAGTTCTACACCTTCCTTTAAAAAAATAAAATCTGTTTTTAAAAACAAGATTGTCTACACAGACAGTTTCATGGGAATCTGATTTGTTGCTAATCACAATTATATATCTTCTGTGGCTTCCCACCAACTTTTTGAGCCACAATGGCGCAGTGGTTAGAGTGCAGTACTGCAAGACTATTTCTGCTGACTGCTGATTGCAATTTGACAGTTCAAATTTCACCAGACTCAAGGTTGACTCAGCCTTCCATTCTTCCAAGGTGGGTAAAATGAGGAGCTAGATTGTTGGGAGTAAGATGCTGATTCTGTAAACTACTTAAAGGGGGCTGTAAAGGGGCATACCGTATAAGTCTGAGTGCTATTGTTATTGCTATATCTGGCTACTTCTATTTCTTGGAGGAGGGGGGAAGGGCCTCTGTAGTTTTCCCCCCCTACTTGCCTCTCTCTCTAATGGTCTCTCCCCCTTCAATCTCTATAGTAACCAACATCTGGCTCTCTTACCATAGAGTTGAAAGAGAACAGAATGGCAAGATTTGTATGAAGATTCCCAGCAAGGTCAACAAAGAGTCACTCTTTGCTGATCACTTTTGTTTTCTGCAGTGTGAGCGATGATGGATATTGGTCTTTATAACAATGTGGCCTGCAATACTTGATAATCTGTCAAAAATGGCATCCTACAGGTTGAAGCAGGAGAGAGTCCAGATGGTATTTACCATTTCATCCTGTGCGCAACCTCTGCTTCACCAAGCTATCAAACTGGCATGCTGGGAGATAGGCAGGGCTATCTTATCACATGGGCCTGATGGTCACTTGCCCATGGGCCCCATGAGCATAGGGGCCCCATACTAATCTGTGTAGGTTAACCCTTCAATGCACCTTGTATCATATAAATATATTATATATTATACAAATATATGTTCAATTTTGTTGACCATTTACATTTTTATTCCTGTGAATAGTTGTCATGGGGGTCCCAGTACACTGCTTTGCCTGGGGCCCATAATGTTGTTAAGACAGCCCTGAAGATAGGTTGACATGTGTTCACTGCATTCCCAAATAAATGCCACATACAGGTTTAGAATTAATCTATTACTTGGGCAACTTGATGCCAAATAGAGGCCATCTGTCAGGGCACAGCAATGTATAGTATGGTAGCATATTTTCCTTTCACTGAAGGAAAGCATGTTAAGCCAGCTGTCCGGATGAGCCATTACAGCAGTGTTCCCCAATTTTGACAACTTTAAGATGTGTGGACTTCAATTCCCATGCTGGCTGGAGAATTCTAAGAGTTAGAATCCAAACATCTTAAAGTTTCCAAGGTTGAGAAATACTGCCTTAGAGTATCAGATTCTGTGTAAAGCTAACTATGTATGTTAGCAAACACTACTCAGCATTGATTTTTGCAAACTATAGCAAATTTCATCTTGTCTCCTGTTTGTTATCATATTCAAAAAGCAGAACCCAAAGAACCTATGAATGTATGGAGGAGACTGGGGCTAATTCCAAAATATGTAAGCCCACCTTGACATACTTTCCATTTGCAAAGGAACTTTCCACTATGCATTACAGGCATCTATTCAACTCTAATGTATAAGTCTTACTCTAGAAGCTTACTGCAAAGCTTAATTATTTAACTACAGCTAATTGCAGAGGCTTTATAGTATGTTGAAACTCAAAAGGTGGAGAGACTGGAATGAAGCAATAACTTCCACATTTTGGCAGAAAGAAGAAAGACACAATTGAGATAGAAGCTATTGCTCTTTAAAATGATACTGGATTCAACAACTTTCTGTTTGGTAACTCCACTCCAGTTAAATTTATTGATCATTTTGGAATAATGGCCATTCTTCCTATCCACAAACCACCTTCTATGTTAATTTTTCAAAGTACTCATTACGTAAAAAGTATCAAAGAATATCTGAATGTATTTTCTTCTCACTTCCCACATTTGGTATTTGAAAGTTAAAGCCAATCTTCACCAACTTGATATTCTTCACAGGATTAGAACTAAAAGTCCAAATCAGTAAATTTGCTCGGAGGAATTCTGGGAATTGTCCCAAAATCTTTGGATGGTTGATTACATTGCTTCTTTGGAACCTTGTTTTTTTTTAACTAAAAATCTCCACAAGTGTTTTGTAGAAATGCAGTTTGAAACTAGTGTTAATAAATTAAGGACTAAGAAATACAAATACACAAAGAATTCTGGAAATTACATCTTGTTCAGATTTTGCTCTGGATTATTTTGTAGCTCTCCAGACATAAAATCAGTGCAGGGATAAAGTATCGATATGACCAAAAGATTCTGTATGATAAGCCACAATGTGGTTTGCTGGATTTCAGCTTAATGTGTGGTATAAATCTAGCCAATTGTGGTTTATTCAATGATCAAGCAAAGCATGGCTTATAATGTGCAAATTCAATTGTTCCGTCAGTAAGTATATATTTCTCCACTTTTCTTTTCCTCTAACACAGATGGTCTAAGCTGGTAATGGAAAGAAAAAGGATCTTTTATTACCCGTAACAGTTTGAGATACATATTTTCATCTATGCCAAGGTCAAATGAGTGCGTCTTCAATTTGCAGTGTAGTATGTCTTGTCATTCAAAATATCTAGATGATGGACAAAAGTAAACTCTGGCTAAGATGTAACTCCCAGTTACATTATTCTCTAGTCTAATTCTATGCCAGGTTTTCCTAACAATCAAGTGTTTTCTAATAAATGTTGATGGATTTATAACATGAAGGTATTTTATCTACTGATCAGAAACAATGTAATTCCTTGTTGGCCCCGAGAAGGATCCAAGTTAAATAAAATATGTTGAGGAAAAGAGAGCAGAAGAAAACATTAAGAGGCTCTGTAAAAGTTACTCCACTCCACCAGATTATTTAATTTTATCTCTTACTCTCCCTTGTTTCTTTTAAGACCAAGGGTCCAAAGTTGCATGCAATCCTTTGTCTCAAACAGTGATGGGATCCAATAATTTTTTACTACCGGTTCTGTGGGCATGACTTAGTGGGCGTGGCAGGCAAAGGATACTGTAAAATCTCCATTCCCACCCCACTCCTGGGGGAAGGCTACTGCAAAATCCCCATTCCGTCCTGACCCCACTAACCTGCTTTCTAGCTCCATTCTCCTGTACAGGGCAACAAAAGAAGACCCAGCCAATCAGCTGGGACTCAGGAGGCAGAGAATAGATGGGGACGGAGCCAGTCAGAGGTGGTTTTTGTCGGTTCTCTGAACTGCTCAAAATTTCCACTCCCGGGGGGAAGGCGGGGCTTCGTTTCGGTGATACAGCTGCGATCTCGGGGCTCTGAGATCACATCCAATATTTTCGCCCCTGGTCAGTCCCAGCAGACCTAAACCGTCCTGTAGAGACGGTGATCGTGAAGGGCATAGTCCCAGGATCCCAGGGATATCGCAAAATCTCTGGTTTGACCCAGGAGAAGCCCTTTTGCTGGCGGCGGAGAGGCAGCCTCCATAGCTGCTGAAGTTGGGACAGTTCCGGAAAGAAAGAGGCTGGAAGTGAAAGTGTGTCGGCTGGGTGAGAAACTTCTTTTTTGTTGTAAATTCGCTGAGATTTGAAAGGGCACCCTGAATAGAGAAGAAACCTGTGAGATTTTTTTTTTTTTTTGACAAAAACTGTATGAGTGGCGTTTTTAAAGTGATGTCAAATTAAGGCTTGGATTTTTTTTTCTTTTTCTTATTTTTTTGGGGGGGACTTTAGTGTGACTTTGTAGGTAACCGGATTGAATTTTCTCTTACATATATTTTTATGCTCCTTTTGATTTTTTAATTTTCTTTTAGGATAGAGGCTCCCTTTGGCTATTTTTTTTTTGTATAAGTTATCCTTTTTTTCTGGCTGGGGGGGGGAGAAGAGTATTAAGAAACTTTGTAACACTGCCAACTAGAGGCTTGAAAATATTTTATTTGAAGTGGAGAGAAGACTCCTTCTCAAGGACATTTTAATGTGATAAGATAGAGGGAGAGCATAGCAAAATATTATTACAGGTGTTCTCCTGGACTCTTATCAATATTTCAACACTTGAGGCTTGGCTTTGAAGCTGGTGGAGAAGAGAGTCATAACAAGAGCCTTGGACAACTAAATAAAGTGCAGTGTGTTTTCATATATATATATATATATATATATATATATATATATATATATATATATATATATATATATATTACTTGTGATACCCCTACTCACCAGCCGCTTTGTAAATTCCAATTCTAGTAATATTCTTATTTTTGCTTTTTATTTCAAAGGGAAAGCCTCAGAGCTTTTCCTTTATTTTTCTTTTTTTTTCTCCTTGTTTTTACTGGGATCCTTTTGCTTTTTCTATTCATGTTTTTGGACCACTCTGTTTTTTCTTTTTGATTATTGAGACTCCTCAATATTTTTGATCTTTTTTTTTAAATCAATATTATTATTTTGGGGGGTTTTTTCTTTCTATTTTTCAGTTTTTATGGTGGACTACTTCATAATTGGATTAGGGTCTAGCAGAACCTGAAGATTTTTCTTCTTCTTTTTCTCTTTTTTCTTCTTTGGTTTTGGGCCTTTTACTATTTGATTTTTCCATTTTGGATTATAATTGGCTATTCTACCAATTGGATTAAAAGTTAAAAAGAATTTGAAGCTTTGGAAGCATTAAAAAGCAGGAAACCAATATCAGCTGGCATTTCTACTTCTACCTCTGCCTCCCCACTAGCTGGAGGACAACATTTAATTCAGACAATGTTGAAGCAAGATAAAGAACAAGAAAAAGTAACTTTACAGATGATTATGCAAGCAATCCAAGATCTCAAGACAAAATCAGACACCATTGAACAAAGAATAGAAAACATTGAACAAAGAATAGAGAAGACTGATGAAAAAGTGGAAAACATTAAACAAATGATGGTGAGGTATGAGGACAGATTCCAAAAAATTGAGGAAGAAGGTAAACAAAGAGAGGAGAAGATTGGAAATATTGACAGTAGATTAACAGTGGTTGAACAAGATAAAAGTGGGATGTTGAGGTGGGAGTTGGAAAGGTCAGAATTTTATCTCAGATTTCAAAATATAGAAGAAGAAGAAAAAGGACAAAACTTGGCTGCAATGATAGAAATTTTGGCGGATGCCTTGGAAATTACAGAGGAAAAGATGATGGATGGAGTAGATGAGGTATATCGAGTTTATACAAGATATGCGATGAGAAATAAATGACCAAAGGAAGTCCATATTAGATTTAATAAAAAATCCATTAAAACACAAATACTACAAGTGGTAAGAGAGAAGACATTGAAATACAAAGGTAAAGAGGTTGTGGTTTTAAAACAAATACCCAGAAGAGTGAGAGAGATGAGAAGAAAATATCAATTTCTGACCAAAATGCTATTGGAAAACGAAGTGAATTATAGATGGCTGATTCCAGAAGGATTAATGTTTACATGGCAAGAGCAGAGACATAGAATTGATTCAATTGAGAAAGCAGAACTTTTCCATGCAGAATTTTTTGGAAGAAGAGAAGAGGAGGCAGAGAAAGAGGTCTCATTGAGTTTCAAGAGGAACAACTGGAGACTGAAAAAGAGAAAGGTGCAGTAGGTGGACAGGTGGATAGTAAAGAACAGCATGAAGTGAGATCCATGAGAGCTGTTAGACCTAAATATAAAGCATAATCATGGAAGAAAAAAAACTGATTACAATGAATATAAATGGACTCAATTCAGCTGTTAAAAGAAGGAAAACCTTTCATAAATTAGAGAAATTGAAATTTGATATAATTTGTCTACAAGAAGTTCATATTAAAAAAACAATTGTTAATACAGCCAAAACTAGGGAAAATATTTACTTCTTTGACTTAATGTAAGAAAAGAGGAGTGGTTCTATACATTAAAGAGGATATCCCAGCAAAACTGATATACATGGATGAAGATGGAAGAGTATTAATGGTGGAAATAATGGACAATAATATAAAAATACTCTTGATTGCAATTTATGCACCGAATAATAAACAAGAAGAGTTTTATAAAAAAAACTACACATGAAAATAATTGGACTGGACTATGTTAATATAATTATGATGGGAGACTTTAATGGAATTGTGGACAATAAACTGGACTATATAGCAACAACAAAAAAGCAAAATAGAAAGACTCTCCCTAAATCCTTTTTTAAAATGACAGATGAATTAACTTTAAAAGATATTTGGAGAGAAAGAAATGTTAAAGCTAAACAATATACTTTTTATTCAAATAGACATTTATCATGGTCCAGATTAGATATGATTTGGATCTCAAATTGATATCTAATATTCAAGAAACAAATATCGAAACAAGTACTTGGGCAGATCATAGCCCAATGACAATTAAATGGAAGGGACAAAAAAAAAGATTGAGATGGACATTAAATAATACTATCTTAAAGGAAAAAGATTTTATACAATGGATGGAGAAGGAACTGGCTTTTTTCTTTAGAGAAAACAAAAAAGAAGATACTTCAATGCAGAATGTTTGGGATACAATGAAGGCATATACTAGAGCTTTGATAATAGATTATACAAGAAAAAAGAATATTAGGAAAAGGCAAGCTTCTAAGGCCTTGGAAGATGAGTATAAAAGACTTGAAAAAGAATTACAGAAAATGCCACAGAAAAAAGATATTAAATTGAAGCTGGATATAATTAAACATAAAATGAAATGAATAGAGAAAAAAGAACTGGCACAGAAAATTGGAAATTCTAAACAGAATTACTTTGAAGATGCAAATAAGCCAGGCAGATGGCTAGCATATAAATTGAGAAAGGAGAAGGAAGCAAGAAAAATATTGAAGCTTGTTAGGGATAACATTGTTTACCCTAACTGATTTAGGTAAAATAATAACTATGTAATCATGGTTTGTAAGTTAAAGTGTCTGCAACTTTAAATATGGGAATGTAATTAGGGGAGTGGTTGTGAAAGCACTTTAAAAGAAGCAAGATGACAGCTTGCTCTCTCTCTGGCTTTGATGATCCCTAATTACTGCTTGGACTCAAGACTGCGTTACTCGAACGGGAGAGAGACAAAGGACTGATTTGTAAGTGAACTGACATTGGATATTCTACACGGACTTTGCTAACTGAATATCCTTGAATGGACTGACTAAAATGATACATGACTAATGGATTGTTATTTTGACTATGCTATAAACTCTAAATGGAATAAACTATATTTTGATAGCACAAGCGTATCTGTTATTGTTACTGTATGTTAACAAACATACAAGCTTAGCTCACTCATTTATCTGTGTGCCTATCTGACTAACGCTGCACATTCTGTTCAGCTTGTCTCCTTAACCCTGGTTGGGGAACCCAGGCTTAACAAAGCTAATAGATGATCAAGGCCAAGTTTGTTATGGTAATAAGGAGAAAAAGGAAATTATTCGAGATTTTTATGGGCAACTATATAAACAAGAGAATATTGATGAGGAAAAAGTCAAACAGTATCTACAGAATGCTAACTTACTGAAGATACCTAAAGAGACTGAAGAAATGTTAGAAAGCAATAGAACGATGGAATTAAATGAAGCACTTAAGAAACAAAATAATGGGAAAGCACCAGGTCCAGATGGGCTTCCGGCAGAATTTTATAAAACATTTCAAGAATTATTGAGCATCCCATTGTTAGAAGTTATGAATGAAGTTATGTCAAAGAAGATGATACCCAAAACATGGTCAGAGGCTTATATTACACTTATTCCAAAAGAAGAGGCTGACCCACTGCAAATTAAGAACTATAGACCTATTTCATTATTGAATGCAGACTATAAAATTTTTGCTTCAATTTTAGCAGAAAGACTTAAAAAATATTTAAATAATTTTATCCATCCAGATCAAAATGGATTTCTGCCAAAGAGACAAATCAGAGACAATATGAGAGTAATCTTGGATACTTTGGAATACTATGAGGCTCATCCTAAAAAGCAAATGGCTTTGATATTCCTAGATGCTCAAAAGGCATTTGATAACGTGAATTGGAGATTTATGTTATTACTATTGGAACAGATGGGTTTTGCCAGAAAATTTATTCAAACAATAGAAGCCATATACAATAAACAGACAGCAAAGGTAATGATGGAGGGAGAATTCACAGACTTTATTGATATAAGAAAAGGCACAAGACAAGGATGTCCCCTATCTCCTTTGCTATTTGTGTTGACTTTGGAAGTGTTGAATAGAAATATTAGGGATGATAAAAGCATAAAAGGAATGAAAATTAAAAAGGAAGAATTCAAACTACAAGCTTTTGCTTATGATTTAGCTTTAATTCTGGAAGATCCACTAGAAACAGCTCCAAAGTTATTGGAAAAGATAGAGACATATGGTAAGATGGCTGGTTTGAAAATAAATAAAGATAAAACAAAGATTTTGACAAAGAACATGTTACTGAGACAAAGAGAAGAACTGGCAGACCTTTTGAAAATCCAAGTTATGAATAAGGCTAAGTATCTGGGGATATATTTGACAGGAAGATGTAGCACATTAAAAGAGAATAATTATATTAAACTTAAACAACAAATAGCTACAGACTTGAAGAAATGGGAAAACTTGCAATTGTCATTAATAGGGAGAATTTCAACAATTAAGATGAATATTTTACCTAGAATTCTATTTCTGTTCCAAACAATACCCATTAGGCTTGGAAAAGACTATTTTGAAGATTTAAATAAAATCATGTTGAAGTTTATATGGCAAGGTAAAAAAGCGAGAATAAAGCTAAAGCTTTTGCAAGACACTAGAATTAGAGGAGGTTTTGGCCTGCCCAATTGGGAATTGTATTATCAAGCTGCAAGTTTGATATGGGTCAAAGAATGGATAACATTAAGAAAGGCTAGATTGTTGACACGAGAAGGGCATGATTTGCTGTTGGGCTGGCATGCTTTTTTATGGTATAAGGGAACTAAAACACAGGGTTATTTTAGAAGACATTATATATGGGAGTCTTTGTGGTTAAATTGGGAGAAGATAAAAAGACAATGTTGTTTGAAAATTCCAGTTTGGTTATCGACTATTGAAGCATTTTCCTATCCTATAATTTATAAGAAGGAACAAACAGTTAGATATGGGGAACTACTGGATGAAAAGGGTGAACTTAAATCGATTCAAAACTTAGAGAAACAAGGTATAAGGATGAATTGGTTTTCATATGCGCAAATACATTCAAGGTATGATGAATATTCTAAAACGGAGGGATTCTATGATAAACAGACTGATTTAGATAAGATCTTGATGGGTACTGATGAGAAGGTGATTAAAAAATTATATGGTTATTTACTGGGAATTAAATTAGAGGAAGAACAAGTTAAAGAAACTATGATTGTTTGGGGGAAGAATTTTGGATATGGGATTGATTTAGAGAAATGGCAAAAATTGTGGTCCCAAAATTATAAAATGACAATGTCAACAGCATATAAAGAAAACTTGTATAAGATGTTTTACAGGTGGCACTTTCCCCCGACAAGAATAGCAAGAATGTTTAAGAACAAATCTGAAAAATGCTGGAAATGTCATCAGATACCTGGCTAGTATTACCATATGTGGTGGACTTGTGAGGACGCTAGAAAATATTGGACTAAAATTCGCATGTGGTTGAAAAAAATGACAAAGAAACACATAGACTTGAAACCAGAGATCTTCTTATTGGGAATTTTACCTGATATATATAGTAAAGATTTGAAATACCTGATTGTAAATGTATTAACAGCGGCTAGGATTGTATTTGCTAAAAACTGGAAGAATGAGAAAATACCATTACAGGAAGAAATTATTAAGAAAATATTGGAATGTGCTAAGATGAGTAGATTGACATTTGAAATTAGAGAGCAAGAGAATAAACAATTTTATGTAATTTGGGATCTTTTTTATCAATGGCTAGATGATAAAATACGATAATAGAATATTTAGAATGTTAGACAGTATATTATATTTATAAAGTGTTTTTAGGATTGATTTGGCATGATTATATGTTTTGTTACAGAATAAATTATTTAAAGTATTGTTATCTCATAAAGCATGAATGATTAAAAGTATAGTCAAAAGTTTGTTTTTTTTTAATAGCGATATTAGGATATATAAGTTTGGATTGACAATATGAGTTGTTATGTAACATAATTGTAATTGAGACTACAAAATGAATGCACAAAACTGATGAACCAACCGACACGTTGGATATGAGAGTTGATGTTTTAATGTTTTGTTTGTCTTGTTTGTCTGTAAAAAATCAATAAAATTCTTTAAAAAAAAAAAAATCCACTCCCGGTTCTCCAAAACCAGTCAGAACCTGCTGGATACCACCTCTGGTCTCAAGAGCACTGAATGGTAGATCTCTGCTTTCTTTTCCTATGGTCCAGAGCCGGCCTTCCTATTGCCAAAGCAGTAGTATAAAGAAACCTTTGGTGATTGTGGGGGAGACAGACCAACCCAAAAGGTTCCTGTTCAAAGTGACTTTGCTAATAACCTGCAAGCGTCTTTCTAGGACAAAGGTCTTCAAACTTGGCAAGTTTTAAGACTTGTGGACTTCAGCTCCCAGAATTCCTGAGCTAACATAACTGGAGGAGGAATTCTGGGATTTGAAGTCCACAAGTCTCAAAGTTGCCAAGGTTGGAGACCCCTGTCTGATAGTGTTTGGAACTAAAAAGGCTTCCCCATCCTTGCTCCAGCAGCCCCTGTAGCTGTTTGTTTTTCATCCTTTACAATAATTCTGTGAAGGTAGTATGAAGGGTAATGATTGGCCAAGATCACCCTTTGTAGATGACTGAAAATTAGTGAACATTATGCTTATTATTCTTTGTTCCAGGGTTCTGAACTCATCTGTTAAGCCTGGTTTCCCCAACCAGGGTTAGGGAGACAAGCTAAACAGAATGTGCAGCGTTAGTCAGATAGGCACACAGATAAATGAGTGAGCTAAGCTTGTATGTTTATTAACATACAGTAAAAATGACAGATACGCTTGTGCTATCAAATATATAGTTTATTCCATTATGAGTTCATAGCATAGTCAAAATAACAGTCCAATAGTCATGTATCATTTAGTCAGTCCATTCAGGGATATTCAGTTATCAAAGTCCGTTTTGAATATCCTTTGTCAATTCACTTACAAGTCTGTCCTTTGTTTTCTCTCCCGTTCGAGCAATGCAGTCTTGTGTCCTTGCAGTAATCAGGGATCATCAAAGCCAGAGAGATAGCAAGCTGCAGCCTTGCTTCTTTTAAAGTGCTTTCACAACCACTCCCTTAATTACTGTCCCACAGTTAAAGTTGCAGACACTTTAACATACAAACTATGATTACATATTATTATTTACCTAAACCAGTTAGGGTAAAACAATGTTATCCCTAACAAACATTATGCTTATTATTCTTTGTTCCAGGGTTCTGAACTCATCTGGATTGAGCTCTTACAAAGAAGTGTATTATCAGATGTAAAATATAGTTGCTGTGAAAAAGAATATCTGATGTTCTTAAAGACCTACCAATAAGATCAACTCCTCCCAGGTGAACTGCCAACAGAAAGGAGTTCCACCAGAGCTGGCGGGCTGCGGCGGGGGAGGTGAGAAGATTAAGCCTCTTGATACTATATTTCACGGGCTGCCCATATATTGTCAGAAGAACAGATGGGGAATTACATTTCCCAGTTCTGTAGATGAAAGGTTCCTTAAATGCAAGATTAGATAAGCTACACTGTAAATAGAAATCATCATTTGGTTCCTCTTCCTCCTCCTCTTGGATTGCTACAGCAATAAAAGAAAAAGTAGGAATGTTGAAAAACTGTTTACTCTCTGGGGTCCTGGACATTGCCATCTTATCATCATAAAGCTAAAAGGGACAGTTGAATCCAAATCCTTGCTCAGTTAAAAAAAAAAAGTTTAATAAAAACATCCCACAGATAGATTCTGGCTTTCCACTGGTGTTTGACTTCCTGTAACTTAAATCCATCATTCTATATCCTGCATTCTAGAGAGAGAAAATGAGCTCCTTTGGATTCTCTGAGACCTAAGAAGTGCTACCATGTCCCTGTTGGTCATCTTTTCCCAAGATTATATATGTACCCAGTTCCTTTCATGTCTCTCCACAGGATTTAATTTTTAGTTCTTGATCATCTCCTCAGATGCCCCCCTTTTAATACATTTTACTGTATATATGCTCCTTCAATATTTAGGGGTACTGAGCATAAACTATTATAGAGAATGATCCCAATCTCTCAACCACCCTCTGCAGAAAAATATCTATTTATGGAAAGTGTTCCTTTTACAACTTTTAAAAAATACTTTGCTTTATGGTCAACTTAACATACCTCCCGAGATGAGGAAAAGCAACATTCATTATACATCCAAAATAAAAAGCATGTACAAAATCTTTCTGTTGCCAAAAATAATTTAATAAAATCAAACTCAATTGGACAGTTGACAGCATGTCTTTTTCCCCTACATACTTTCAGAGAATTTAAGTGGAAATATATAAGATAGAAAGAGAAACTATTACCAAGAACAGAACGTTTCATAGCACCCCATGAAGAATTTGTTATTGACAGCATTTAATTTTCATTCATTTGTTCATTCAATTATTCACATGGCTGCCCATCTCAAATACATGACTCTGAGCAGCAAAATTGGCTCTTTGCAAAGAAAATGATATATATGTTTTTATTGTGTTTGCTAAGATGAACAATTTCTATTTAAGTTAACAGCTGCCCAGGCAAAAGGCAAACAAGCATTCCCAATGCAGTAGACATGGTTTGAACATACATGAGTTGCCATTCCTCGCACATAACAGTATTTCAAACGAAGACAATCTGCATTAAAACCAATTCTACCATACCCTGGAACAGACTTTGGCAAACCTGGAACCTTCCATACTGTATGTATTGAACTGCAAACCTGGAACCTTCAGCTATGCTGGCTGGAGACAATGGGAGACACAGTCTAACAGTTCAAAGATGCCAGATCGGGAGATTGCTTCTTCAGTGTTAGCTCGTCTTCACCTTCAACCAGCCAAGAAATCCATAGACTAAGCTCTCACATTTTGATTTAAGGATATGATTATAAAGTTTCCTGTTACTCTCTCATGGTGAAAATATGCAGGAAGGGTGGTCTTTCTGGCTGCCTCCCATCAAGCTAACCAGAAGTGAGAAAAGTGATTATGTCCCCAAATCTGGAAAAGCTTCTTTAACTAGGACAGAATTCAACACACATGATTTCGTGCTTAATTCAAATCATTTAAGCATATTTTGAAAGAAAGTACTTTCATGATGAAAAACAAAAGTCAACGGTTGAGAGCATCTCTTTTCAAAGTAAACCACGAAACAATTGATGCTACAAATCATGTGGAAAAGCAGAGCAAGAAAGAAAAAAGAGAGAAAGTAAAATTTGCTTTTACTGTACTTTTTTCCCTACTCTTGGAGTAGATTTCTAATTTAAAAGTAAAGATGTTGGGAAATGTTCTTTTTTTTAAATGCTCATAAATTAGGCTATTGTGTATTGTGAACAGTGGAATGGAGCAGCATGGCAGGAAAAGAACACACAAAACAGTAAACCAACACAATTAAGAGGCTCTTAACTTATCAAAAAATTTCACTTACAGCAGCCACAACATGATTTTTAAAATCTACATGAACATATACATTTTTAAAAGAAACTAACCATTAAGCACATACAAAATATTTAAAACAAATAATTTCTTCCCCTCAAATTCACAATTTGCTTAGTGTTCTTTTTTTAATCTCAATCTCAATAACAACCAAACATTAGAAATGTAAGGTCAAGATAACATTTAAGTCAGCAGGTAAAAAGCAGTTTTGAAAATTGAGTTGAGGATCCCAACACCCTAAAGAAACTCATTTTGTTGCGTTAATCTAATTTTCAGTTCTTGAAGGCGGGATTGCATTTAAAAAAACTACTTCATTTTTAAATTAACCGGTTTTCTGAGTTCCCACAATATACTGAACCGTGAACTAACTAAAAGGGCTATGTTTGCACAACACATTGACTCAGAAAAATGAAGTTTCAGCTGCATGCATGCAATGGCACGGTGCACTTTCAGAAAAAGGTTAACACTGGGATACTTTCATCATTCGCAGACATGTCTGAAACTGGATAAGTGTGCTGTTTGAACCCAGTTACTGTGGTCTGTCAGCCTGTGCTAAAGATTACATGCCCATCTCCCCCCCCCCCTTTTGAACTAGAGTCACCAGCTAGATCTGACAATAATGCTGAAAAAATCCATCCCTTCTGTAGGAAGCCAGAGCATGCCCTGTTTATTAAACATTCAAGTGGGGGCATAATGAATAAGGCCTGCAGGTACGCGATTAAGGAATACATAAACACAGGATAACACCAGTTATTCCACATAAAAAAATAAAAATTGGAGTTTGACTGCTTGATGCGCATCAGTTTGCACAAGTAATAGAGTTAGCAAGTTTTTTTAAGCTGGAGGTATTATCCCAAGAGCAAGTGCTGCGTCAGAGGTGCTAAAAATAATGTTTTTAAAATGCCCAGAATCTTACATCATTTGACGCCCCAAAAAGATCAAGATCTTACATGATTTGATGATTTCTCAAGATTTGGGCTATTTAAAATCAAACATTTTGCATTTAATTTTGGGGTATCATAAATGCCACTGAGTACAGCACTTGTTAATATATTCCTGTTTGGAAATTTCCAAAATATGTAAAAATGGCATCTTGGATAGATTGATTGTATAGTTCAGGGGCCCACAACCCCCAGTGGACTGGCTGTGGCATGCCAGAAAGCAGGCTGCACAAACAAGCAAAGCCCTATTTGCAGGATGCTGGCAGCACATGAAACCACGCCTCCTCTGGTGCATGGAAAAACCTCTCTCCACGGAACCGGTCCCTAGCGACCCAAAGGTTGCGGGCTGCTGGTATTGTTATAGGGTCTTAAGGAAGAAAGGATCAGCTTTGGTGGAATCCTTAAAAAGAAATCAAGGCGTCTCTGCTTATCTGTAGGCGACAGTGATCTCCAGTAAAGGAGACATAGTAAACAATCTCAAACGATGATAATTATTCCCTTTTATTTCCCTTATCATTTTCGCAAACCTATTTTTAAAAAAATATTAACAAAAATATAAGGATCCTAATAAAACTGTGATTACTACCCCTCCATATAAAATAGTTGGCTCTGCGCACCTCCAGAGACTCCGCTTGTTTTCACATATTAGACAGTTAAGAGAAGATAAAAATCAAGTACGGAATGCAGTTGCTCTGCTAGAGAGAGAGAGAAGGTTAAATTAACATGAACATCTGGATAGGACAAATATTTGGAGATCAAACAAACACCCTAACAAATGTTCTTTTTACATAAGGACACCAAGGATTTCAGAGCTGCTTTAATAGTAGTACCCTGTTGTATATTTTTTTTAATTAAAAAAAAAAAAACGCAGTTAGGGAGCTACCAAAAAGCTCGCAAAAACCAGCAGCGGATTGACCCAGGTTGCTCTGAAACGCTCTTTTGATACTAAATAGTTGGAAATGCCTTTTCTCTTCACCAAAGTAAAATGCAAAAAGCGCCGTCCATTTCCTCTGTTTGGCAGCTTTTTTTTTTTTTTTGGTGCCTGGATTACAACACAAAGATCCAAACTTATTACAGTACAAAGAAATATACAAGGGACAGTTTGTGTAAAGGCACCAGACATCAGCTGGAGAAGCTTTTTGCTTGATGATTCCATTCTGGTTTGCAAGTGGGGGAAGACAAGGTATCCGAAGGATTTCTCCCTTTGTGAATAACATTATCTTTGTGAATAACATTACATAATAACATTATTATATTGGCATCAGGGCAGGTAAAGGGGCTGTCCTTTTGCCGCTGAACTCCAATTCCCATCAACCCTAGCCAGCAGAGCCAATGGGGAGACACAAAGGAACCTCAAGTTTAAAAACGCCTGGAAGATTGCCACCAAGAAATGAGCACAATCGGAAGAAAGCAAGTATAGTAAGTCCTCTGTTTAATGGATCTTGAATGCAGTAGACAAAATAGGTTGGATCTGGATTTTTGTCTGAATTTCAGGCAGTATCAGAATTCATCCCAAACAATGGATCAAATCAGGTGAGGCAATGTTTTCTGCTGCTGAACATGCATAATTTGTTTTTTAAAAAATAGTTCATAAATAATTCCCTGGTCAGTTAGTGCCTATCTCAAACTCTTTTACAAGATTTGGTGACTATGTCTTGTAAGAAAGGGTAGAAACCTTTGTACTTTTAGGTATAGCATTTACCTATGGCTTCATAGGTAAAGGCGGCACCGAACACTTATGATTATTAAAGTAATTTCATGTGTGGGTACATTTTGGCCTTGAACCATCTTCATTCAGCTTTAATAGATATCCCTTTCCCCTGCCCGAGTCCCTAATCCATTAAATCAAGGGTTTACTATACAAACGCTTTTTCTAGGCACAATCACTTTCTGCTTTCAAGAAACCTTTCTCCCACACACAAACCCAATGTTTTTATCATTTGATCTTGATAATCGCACAAACAAGCCTTGGAAACAAGGGATAAAAATCAAAAGACGTAACGTCTCTCACGGTTACACTCAACTAAGCCTTCCAAGCATACAGCCAGCTCTTTCCCAGTTGTGGGTTTCCATAGCATTATCTTCAGATGGGATTCAGATGTCAATCTTTCAGGGATGAATGTGTTGGTGGCCATTTCTCAGCAAATCCGATCTTTGTGGATGTAAATCAAGAAATGAATAAAAAAGGCCTGAAATGCCAAGTTCCCTCTTGGAAAAAAAAAAGTCCACTCAACAGAAAAGAGAAGAAGGTCAGCCAGCCAACCTGCGCGAGCGCCTCTGTGTAAGGAGCATATTGGTTTCTTTCACGATCAACGGCATGATGAAGACCACCGTTAAACTGGTCTGCAAAAAGAAAGATATGAAGAGCTTTGAAGCAGGGGTGGGATTCAATTTTTTTAACAACCGGTTCTGTGGGCGTGGCTTAGGCGGTGGGCATAGCTTGATAGTCATGTGACTGGGTGGACATGGCTTGGTGGTCATGTTATTGGCTGGGCATGGCCAACTCAGCATCACTCACATCGAGGCATGCATCTCCTCGCCTGGCCTCTCATTACTGTGGGGATGCTGCAATAGTCGTAAGTGTGAAAAATGGTCATAAGTCACTTTTTTCAGTGCCATTGTAACTTTGAATGGTCATTCCACACAAGCAAAGTACCAGCAAAGGAGGGGGAAAAAACTCCAGAGACGTTCCTGAGACAGGAAGTCTAGTCCTGCCAAGAATGTAATAAGGGTTAACGGAGAGGCAGTTTCTGTAAGCAATACCAGAATGTTTCCTTCCTGCCTTCCTTACAGGATTAGGCCAGTAATTTCTTCTAACAACCGGTTCTCCGAACTGCTTAGAATGTTAACAACCGGTTCTAGCAAATAGGTGTGAACTGGTAGAATCCCACCCCTGCAATTATGGCATTAGCTCTAGAGCAGTGATGGCTAACCTTTTCCGAATGGACTGCCCAAAGTGTGTGAATGTGCGTGTGTGCGCCTGAACCCGCAAAATGCAATGTGTGCCCCATCCCTGTGCATGTGCCCCACCCCTGTGTGTGTGGCTCCCTGCACATGTGTTCCTGTGCATGTGCCCCCCCATGCATGCCCCACCCCGCCATGCATGCACAGCAGAGACCTGATGACCAGCTGGCTGGTGGGAGGCATGCGCGCATGTGCAGTGGAGCTAAACCAAAGCAACGGCTCACATGCCCGCATGCGTGCCATAGGTTCGCCATCACGGTTCTAGAGGGTATCAAACGTTTAACAGAGGCAGATCCAGATTTGCTGCCCCGTGTATGCTTGGAAGGACTTTGGGCCTGTTCTGTCTGTTTGCCAAAATGGCCCAATATTGCTTATTTTGATGGAAGCAGCATCTATCTGAGCCATTTTCTACTGGAAGAGGAGCCAAAAATCAGATCTACTTTGATCATGCCTTATATAGGTGATGTATATAAGAAGTGAAGATGAAGTGGCTAGAAGTCATCCTATGCTGTCCTCTATGTGGCAAGACAAAGCATACTTGAGTACAGAATACAGAACAACTGAATTGGAAGGGGCCTTAAGAGATCTTCTAAGTCCAACCACCTGCTCAGATAGGAAACCCTACACCACTTCATACAAAGGTTGTCCAATCTATTCTTTAAAACTTCCAATGTTGGAGCATTCACAACTTCTGGAGGCAAGTTGTTCCACTGATTAATTGTTCTAAATGTCAAGAAATGTCTTCTTAGTTCTAGGTTGCTTCTCTCCTTGATTAGTTTCCATCCATTGCTTCTTATCCTGCCTTGGGGTGCTTTGGAGAATAGCTAGACTCCCTCTTCTTTGTGGCAGCCCGTTAAGATATCGGAAGACTGGTATTGTGTCAGCCCTAGTCCTTCTTTTCATTAAACTAGACATATTCAATTCCAGCAATCCTTCTTTATATGTTTTAACCTCCAGCCCTCTAATCATCTTTGTTGCTCTTCTCTGCACTTTTTCTAGAATCTCAACATCCTTTTTTACCTTGTGGCGACCAAAACTGGATGCAATTTTCCAAGTGTGGCCTTACCAAAGCATTACAAAGTGGGATTAACATTTCACGTGATCTTGATTCTATCCCTCTGTTTATGCAGCCTAGAACTGCGTTGGCTTTTTTGGCAGCTGCAGCACACTGCTGGCTCATATTTAAACGGTTGTCCACTAGGATTCCAAGATCCCTCTAGTTTCTGCAACTTGTCCCTGATGATAGAAGGCATGCACTTGTCAAATTATATAACCCCTCCTGGAAGAAATAGTTAAGATAGGGGAAGAAGAGGGTTCTCCAATTAAAATCTACATGTGTGTTTGCTGAATGACTAGCGCAAGTGAAAACTGCCTCCGACTCTAGTCTACATTCAATTTCCCACCCTTAGTTTAATTGATGGCCTTTCCCCATAAAGGAACAGCTGTACATATTTTTGCTGGGTGAACTTCCATGATAGTCCCCCTTCACATTGAGCCCAGCTTTTCCAATCCAGATATGTGGACTACAGCTCAAAGAATGCCCCTGTTAGCTCACGGCTACTGCAGAGATTTCTAATGGTTGAAATCCATGCTTGGCATCCATATGAAGAAAGGATGTTTAGCTCTTAAGAGATGTTATTATACAGTCCCGTATACATTTACTCCAAGTTCTACCTAACCTACTTACTCTCAATGAGATCAGGATTGCAGCTTCTCTATGAGGTACATTCTTCAAATGCAGACTGTTGAGACGGCAGACCAATTACAGACTGAAAATTACACCCATTATCAATGATACAGATCAGACCCTAACAATCTCAATTTCACGTGAGAGCTATTTCATATTGAATGTCATGCAACCTATGAAGAAATTATATTCAATGTGTTACAGTTGTCAATCAGATGATTCATACATAATGCCATCTCCTGTGAAATTGAAGAAATGTAATCCTTCCAGGATTAAAAAGTTAAAATACATTGAAAATACATTGAAAACTTCTATAAGGTTTGACTGCCCTTCATCTTCTTTAGATGAATTTTAGCTAAGAAACGATGTGTTTCATTCTCCTTATTCAAAATGTTTAAATATTCACCTACAATTGTTTCCATCAAGAGATGGCATCAGAAGGGGGACCAAGGGGCTGGATACCAGCCAGCTATTAGCAATTCAACAGTGAAAAGATTGAGCCATCAATCAAGACATTGTCTCATTGGGGCCACAATCCTTTTTTTTTTTTTTTTTAAACTGAGAAGAAACCCCCATTGATCTCAACTGGATAATGTATAGACTTGCACTCTAGCACCGCAATTTAAGATAATGCTAACCCAGGAGTTTTCATCTGCTTGCTTAACAATTTCATATCTGGATTTTTTTTTTCTTGCTGCTTGGTAGGAAAGAGTATAATCTAAAATTGTAAAAACAAATGTCTTCTTACCATCAGAATGAAGAAATAGAAAACTTGCATCCATCCCAACTTCTCCTGGATCAAAGATACTAAGTACTAGAAGGAAAGGAAATGTAAATGAATCTAAATCCTGAAAGGAATGCATACGAGTTTTATTTTTCTATTTACTGTTTATGCATACAAATATATATTCATCTCTAATACACACACACACACACACACATTTCCCTGAATAATAAGACCTATCCCAAAAATAAGCCCTAGCATGTCTTTTTTTACACATGCACCTTATATATGTCCTACCCCTCCCAAATAAGCCCGACTTATGAGCCTGTGCAGGTGCCCAGCTGCCCATTCAGTCTTGTTGCTTATGGTGCCACAGCCGGAAGGCAGAGGAGTGGAGCTGTTTCTTGTGCCCCAAACCGGCTTACCTCAGGGCCCCCGCAGCCAGGCCATCCATGCCCCGACACCTGCCTCACAGTGGCAGCACCAGCACCCATGTGCAGCAGCAGCTACATGGCCACTGGCACACTTCTTCTGCTTGCTCACAGCCACAACTGAAGAGGAGGCCGAGTGGTGTGCTGATGCCATGGCTGTGAGGCAAGGCAGGTGTCAGGGCATGGATGGCCTGGCTGCAGGGCCCCTGAGACAAGCTGGTGCTGGGTGCATGAGGAAGCTCCACCCTCTGCCTTGCCTCATGGCTGCGGCACTGGCACATTGCTTGGCCTCCTGCTCTGTTGCGGCCATATGTAAGCAGCAGTGGGCCAGCTGCCAGGCAGGGTCCTGCTCTTCCATGAGCAAGCAGAAGTGGGCCTCCTGTACGTGGGGAAAAAAATAAAATTACCACCCCCCCAAATAAGTCCTAGTGCTTATTTTGGGTCCCAAAAGAAAATAAGACCCGGTCTTATTTTCAGGGAAATACAGTTATATTTCTATGCCTATACATGACACACACAGAGGCTCCTTATATACACCTTTCCCTTGCCCTTCCCTTTGTCTCTCTAAGTAATTTTTACTAGAATAAGCCACGCTTCACACACAGTTCTTTTCGGAGGTGGACAACGCAAGCTCTGCTCCATCATATCTGAAGCACAGCAGGTAGGAGAAAATGGGCACGCAAATCTAAATCTTTACGAGAGAATCAAACAGCATGCTTGAAAATGCTGTCTTATAATCACCGAAGCAGGGGAAAGGTGCTCCTTCTCCTGAAAGTCCTTTTGCAAATCTAAGCATAAGAAATGATATAGCAGCAGAGCTACACAAACACAAATTCTCCAGAGGCAGAAGTTGCTAAAGAAATCCACATTTCTTCTCCTCACATCTGAACCTAGCAGGGAGAGAACAGAACAGAGACCAAAAAGGAAGCCTAAGAGAGATAATGGTCCTTAAGATGCCCCAGCCAGGAGCTGATGAGATTTCTAAACGAAAAGCAGTTGAACTTTAATTGCAGCACTGCAATGCTGCTTCGATTTTAAATTCAGATGGATAAATGTTTTGCTGCTGAGGTCTGCACATTTCATAAGGTTTATTATTCTATTGCATTATGTTTTCATTTGGTTTTTATTGTGGCAACCCTCCTGTGGGACAGCTTCTGCCCTTCAAAGGTGGCCTTGCAAAAAAAAACAACCAATCCACTGTTCGGTCTAAGTCCAACACTGCCTTCTTTGACTTCCACAAGATCAGAGCAATGATCTCACACTGGAAATCTCTTCCAAATGCCGCCTCCTCTAATGAGAGACCGACATCGTCACTCTGGCAAAGTGCTGCTCTCTTGCTATACTATCTCCACATTCCTCCACATTCCTTTTTTAATTAAAAAAAGAGAGGCAGAAAAAAAATAGCACAAATTAAATCATGGGAAAAAAACTCCCACCATGTCACATAACTGCTGACTGGAATCAGGCAGCCTCTAAATTATATATTTTTATTTATTTGTTTGTTTGTTTGTTTGTTTTTATTTGTCAAGCATGTATGAGAAAACAAATATAAGTATGAATATAAGATGTAAACATATAAGTATAAATAGGTATAAGTATATGCATAATAAATGAGTATGAATCTAGAGGAGAACCTTAAGGAGATAGATAGATAGATAGATAGATAGATAGATAGATAGATAGATAGATAGATAGATAGATAGATAGATAGATAGATATAGATATAGATATAGATATATGTTTTCTTAAGTTTTCGCGGGTACTTACATGTATGGCATTCAGCTTTGTTTGGGTATTTTCCCACGTCATTGTAGTTGTGCTTTTAAAGTTGTAGCAACGTTTCAGCAGAATCTCATCTGCCATCATCAGGCTTCTGTATAATTTCTGTATTCTATACAGAAGCCTGATGATGGCAGATGAGATTCTGCTGAAACGTTGCTACAACTTTAAAAGCACAACTACAATGATGTGGGAAAATACCCGAACAAAGCTGAATGCCATACATATATTAAAATATTATACATATACATATACATATATGGGAATCCAAGAGTTAATAATGAGAAACTTAATAGGCCCTGAAAGTTAAACAGGCTAGGCAGCTCATAGTGGACAAACTAGCTTAAAACATAGCCATGTTTACTTTTGCATGGAAATTACATTTTCACTTGGGACATTTTGTGCATCAATAAATAATGTTTCAGCTTTTTATCCTCTTCCATAAATCACTTCAAATAGTTCTGGAGAGATTTGGTCGAAAGTGCCCTTGTTTCTACCACTGGAATAAACCTTAGTGTGTTTATGTTTCACATGCTGGCTTCTTTAAGGCTCTTCTTTTTCTGACAAGTTCAACGTATTTCTGATGCTGACTTCCCACTAGGGGAGACAGCCCAGTTTGTGGAATCTCAGCTGGTTGCTATGGTGATGTACTGTCACAGATAACAGCAATCTTAGGTAGAGAAGGAAGTAGAGGATACAATTTGTCAGACACAAAGGCCTCGTGAATAAAGGAAGTTCGAAAAATTGGAGAATGGCAATGGCTAGGAATAATGAATTTTACAGAAGGTACGCCATTGTTATCTTCACACAATGGCCGGTCTTACAGCTTTGAAAAGCACTGTGTTGCTTCCTGAGGTCATGAAGCAAAGGATTACTAATTTCTTTGAGCAAAACCACTCCAGAGTCAGAAGAAAGCTGAGACGAATTCCACACTGCTTATGCTCCCTCAAATCAGACTGGCCAAAGCATTACTATAACATTCCCCCAAAACCAAGTTTTAAAAATACCCTTTCCAGCCCCAGCACTTTTCTATAGTAGCCAATACTTTTGCCAAATCATTAAGTGCATTCCTACATTGAACTCACATATCTTCCAAGTTTGTCCTGTATTTCCTTGTGTGAACACGTCTGCGACCTATCAAAAACTCTACAACAGAAGGGATGCTGCTTGCAGCTCTGACACTGGTCAAGAGAAACAAACATAATGAACGTCTGTAGAGATTCTCAGTCATCCTGGATGACTGAGGATCTCTACAGAACTTTAGCTGTACAATTTGGGATGAACACCCTTTGAATGGTGTGGGAGTAGGAATGGATTTCCAGAGGGGGGGAAAAAACTGCAGACTACAGGAACCAGGAGTGAACCTGAGGACACAGATAAATCTCCAAGGAGCCTCAACAACCCTTTAAAATGATGCAAATGACCAGCTGTCTGCAAGGAGTATAAATCCTTCCATTCCCCACTATCCTGTCAAAGCTGAAGAAGCTTCTTGGATGAGAAGTGAAACATCTTCAAAGGAAAACAAACAAGAAAGTCCACTTGCACACCTTTGGGACAAACATAATGAATTTTGCTTAGTCTAAAAGCCCACAGAAGAGATTTGTAAATATTAATGCATATTTGTTGTTTACACATAAAAGGAGCCAATGGGAAAAGGAACTCAGGTGAGCCATTTTGCAAGAGAGCAGGTTAGTAAAGCAGGTAAATAGTTCCTACAGTCAACCCACGTGGGTTCTCGGAAGGTGCACAGTTAAAAAAAAAAAAAAAAACTCCACAAACTGATGTGACAAAGCATTTTCATAAGAATGGTCAGGCCTCAGCTGAGATGACAACTAGATACAGGAAATATTATCTATATATATATAAAAGTGAAATACCACTCATGCATCATCACAAAATCTCCAGAACCATAAAGCCTACAAACTTGAAATTTGGCACATGTGTTCCTCTTGGCTTCTAGACCATCAGAGCTTTAGTATTTCATATATTATTATTAACATGCTCTGATGCTAAGGAGTTCAACTCCCCCACCCTGCCTGAAAAGAAATCTGTTCTAAATACAAAACACAAGCAGAAGAGAGCCGTTTCAGTTTCACAGCAGCAAGCAGCTTTAGTACAGAACAGTTGAGCTAAGCACATCCAGGCTCCTTGCTGTCACCTTGCTCACACAGCAAATACTGTTTCAGTTTCCAAACAGCCCTCAACTCTCTCAGACACTGACAGGAAGCTAGCCAGATGAATACTGATGGATGCTGGTAGGCAGAGGCACAATTTTTCCCCCTTATTTTCCTCCCCCAAAACTAAGCCCGATCACATAGTTTTATAGTAAAGCATGGGTATTAAGCTAGTAAGGCAATAAATAAAATAAATAAGAACAGCTTTTATTCTTGTATTTACATTTTTGTTCATGTGTTTACATTTTTATTCATTTCCAGTTATTTACAGCCCCCCCCCATTCTCCCTAGACTTGCTTGGCCATTGTAGGAAATGACATCCAAAGTGGGGTCAGCAGCCTGGGTTGGCCTACTGCATTGGGATATAATTCTACACACTTCTGATCTTCTTCACAAAGTACGAAATCACACTGGGACTTGCTTGTCCTTGGTTTCATGTCATGCGTGAACTCATGCATTACGGCTTTATATTTTGCATGAAGCAGGCCACTGATGCAACAGAGCATAAGTTGCTGTTTTTTTAAAAAATACCTTCATGTCCTATCTATGTAACAGAAATATGACTTGTGAATTGTCACCTTACATTTGCTAAGATGCTGTTAAAAGAAAGGAGCAGAATTTGGAACTGGCTGAAGACATTACTGCTGAAAAATTTATACCTTTAATTTTGAGAAAGGCTGGTTGATTTTAATTCTATTTATAATATTTAAATATGGCATCCTTCCCTGTGCAGTTACATCTCTCTCTCTCTCCTTTCTCCATAAAGAGTTAGTCTTCCTTTTTCCTACTTTACCAAAATAGCTACCAATTGTTCTTTTGTTCTCCGTATCCTGTTTTTTTTAGTTCTGCTTTTGCTATTTCTGCTAGAATTATTTATGTATTTATATCCTGCCTTTACTATTTTTTATAAATAACTTAAAGTGCCAAACATACTTAGCGCTCCTTCTTCTTCCTATTTTCCCTATAACAACAACCCTATAACATAGGTAGGGCTGAAAGAAAGTGAGTGGTCAAAAAAACCAACCAACTGGCCTAAGATGAGACTAGAACTCTCTCTTTCCTGGTTTCTAACCTGGTGTAAGTACTACACAAACCACAAACCAGTACTTTGCAAGTACTACACAAACCAGTGAAAATCACGCACTGGGCTCTTCCTTCCCCCTGCAGAAACGGGGAAGAAAGATGCTCTCTTCTAGGTGATACAGAAATGAATAAGGAAAGCCATAAGCATATAAATACAGTAGAAAGTGAAATTATTTATATCTCCATCTTCCCAGACAGCAGCATTGCTAGATATGCAAAGTCGGCTCTCATTGTGCATTATCCTCCCCATTACACCCCCACACAATACCTTAATAGGTTAAAAAGGTGAAAGGGGAAGAAAAGAGAGACAGTTTAAGGCAGGGGTCTCCAACCTTGGCAACTTTAAGACTTGTGGACTTCAACTCCCAGAATTAATTCTGGGACTTGAAATCCACAGGTCTTAAAGTTGCCAAGGTTGGAAAGCCCTCGTTTAAGGCACAAGACTAGAAATCAGGAAACTGTGACTTCTAGTCCTGCCTTAGGCCCAAAAAGTGATTGGGTGACTTTGAGCCAGCCACTCTCTCTCTCTCTCTCAGGTCCCCTCAGGGTTGTTGTGGGGAAAATGAGAGGAAGAAATAGTACTGGCTATTTACCAATATTGGGGTTATTTATAAAAGTAAGGAAAGTTTTAAAAAAATCTTTTAAAAATGCTATTTGCCATAGGGAAGATCTGCCAAACAGCAGGCTTTCAAACACATAAGTTAGCAGCACCACAAAAGATGCTGTTTGTATGAAAAAGTCAGCAGGAGCTCAGGACTGGAATTTGACTGCAGCTGTTTGAATGTCCTCTAGATACGCTGAAAGCATATTTTTCTAAACAAAAGGTCCCCAATAAGATATGTTTTCTCTAAGGAGAGTTCACCCTTTTTTCTTATCCCTTCTGAAATGTAACAAATATTACTATTAAAACAACCTTTAGTGAAATGTTGCTGAAAAGAAAAGCCTGCCAGATCTTAAATTTTCAATTTAAGAAACCTTCGCTTCGGTATTAGTCGTTCTCCTCCAGTTGCTTAGTGACTGAAGTTACAAGAGATTCCAAAACACCCCACCACCAAAGGGTACTTGCAACCCAATTCCAAAATTTGGACTGCTTTCTCCCCCCCCTCCCAGGGTCACATGACTGCATTTTGAGCGCTGAGCAAATTTATGGCCATTTGCAGCATCCTGTGGTCAACGTGGCCACAAGCTGTTTTAACAAATCTGGCATTTACTTACTTTATTTCAGCAAAAATGGACCATAGCAACCAATGGGTATATTTCATGATCGCCACATTTGCTTAACAACAGCAGCGTCACCTGTTAACCATACTGATTTGCTTAATGAGTGCTACAAAAATAGATCGTAAAATTGGGCCTGTAGAGTGATAATTGCCTTATGACCATCCAATCAGAATGAGCAGGTTAGTCAAGGACCAGCTATATGAGTTCCTTCATTGCTATAACAATCCTGATTGCTTTTCCGATCTGTCTCACCTGACCCACAGCGGCCCCAATACTGCCGGTGCCATCCACAATCCCTGTCACGGTTGCAAGAGCTTCGCTATTTCCTTTGATCGCGTCCTGATGCCCCAGGTCTGCAGAAATGGCAGAGCTGATCATGTTGGAAGGGCCTCCAATAAAAAACCCTACGAAACATCAAAAAGAAAATGCAGGTAAGAATGAGAAAACAGAGGAGGCGGGCTGTTTCCAATGCCAAGCAAGGTGGTCTTCATCTGAACCAGCAATCTTGCCCCTTAACCAAAGAAAACTATCGAAAAGTCAGACCAGCCATGCATCCAGACATCAGTGGAAATATTAAAATGTGCTGATTTAGTTTAGAGTAATTGTTCGTTTGCAATCAGACAATCACTCCCCATTGGCTGGGGAATCCTGGGAGTTGAAATCTACACATCTTCAAGCTGCCATGGTTGAGAAACACTGGTCTAGACTACTGCCCATTTGCTCATCATTAAGTTTGCATGGTTTAATGCAGAGGTTCCCAGCCTCCGGTCTGTGGACCAGCATCGATCCGTGGCATACCAGCAACCGGGCCATGCAAATAAGTGAAGCTCCATCCACGGGATGCAGGCAGCATGCGAAACCACACCCACTCTGTGGAACCGGTCCTGGTCTGCGGAAGAACCTCTCTCTGTGGAACCAGTCGCTGGTGCTCATAAGGTTGGGGCCACTGGTCTAGTGTCCCACTAGTAAATAGAAATTATATATCTACAAATGTGTTTGCTTCCCTCTCCCAAAGGTGCTGATTGTGAACTTCTGGAAGAAGGAAAAACAAAATGTACAGTATTCCCTAAATGCTATGGCAGTAGACCCAAGGGTGTTTTTTCAAGAGGCAATTGGACTTTCTGGTTTTTCTTTGAAGATGTTTGGCTTCTCATCCAAGAAGCTTCTTCAGCTCTGGCTGGATTCTTACTTGAGAAGCCACCTTGAAAAAGCACCTTTGGGACAACCAGGACCTGGATGACTGAGAATCTGCACCGATGGCAGTAGAGTTTTGTAACAGACTAGACTTTAAATGATTGCTTCATACATTACAGTAAACCATGATTTTAGCATTGAATAACTCATTTGGTTATAGAGCATGCTGTTATAAATCTGCTGGGTTACAAATAAAAGTGGGAAAAACCCACAAGCCAGATTATGGCTGGAACAAAACATTGAAACAAGCCATGACATTATGAAAACAGATCTCCGTTACTGTCCCTGAAAATACGTTGAACTTTTACCTGTAATCGCCATGATAACTGCATTGATAGGTTTGTTATTTGGGGAACCTATGGAAACAAAGAAAAGAAAAAGGTCATAATTTTTTTTGCCACAGATAAAAAGTTCAAGATGAGATGAAAAGCTGATTATAAGAAACCCTTTTCAAGATTATGCATTGGCACGATATGTGTGCTGCAATCTTCTGCTGCAATAGAGTGTTTCTTTTACTTTGGCTTCACTGATGGTTAAGTATGCTTCCCTCTCAAAATCAGGGGAGAAAGATGAGGAAGGCAAGAGGAGTTCTGTGCTTAGCTATATTTGGTTTAGTCCATAGTTGAATTGCTGGAGCAATTTTGGATCAATAAAAGTTGATTTGTTTGAATCTCCCTGAACTGGAATAGAACATTTAGCAAGGCAGCCAAGAACACTGAACTGATAGGACTTTAGCTTCTCATCGATGAACCTACAAAACTGAAGGGAACTGTGTGTTCCCAACCTTACTGAAACCAAGAATTCAGCACAAGTGTTTTGCCAAGCGCTGATCTAATCAAGCGATATGGCCAAGAGTGAGCAAAGGCTGCTGCTAGTGCAATATTTCAACCTCTATATCACAAAGAGCAGATTTGGGAGACTCTCCATGAAATCTCTGAGATACATTATTCCAAAATAATAACAAGCTTTGCTTTTGCTCACTGCTCTCACCCAGATTCTGATTTTGAAAAATCAAATTTTAAAGATTTTGAAATCGTTTGATTTCACCCAGAAAGAGGAAATCAAAAGAAATAAACCAAGAGGGCAACCTCCAGGAGCTCAATTCTAGAAATTATAGGGTTCCCAGCAAAAATGATAGAAGCAATGGATTTTGACTGAAGCTTAGGATATTCAAAGCTGTAATTACCCTAACAATTCTCACTTGTGCCTGTGGCCTAAACACAGGCAATGCTCCAATAAAGGTACATCTGCACAAGTGCAAATAGTGCCCTCTACTGGAAAAGAATATTCTCCTTTTCCAGTTCATTCCAGCACACAATGGAACACTCAGGTTGTGGGTCTCCCAAAAACACCTGGCTCACCACTTTCATTAGTAAGATGTTAGCTGAAGAGTTTTATCTGCCCAGCTTATTGAGCAGGTTTCTTGTAATTGATTTTTTTAAGGTTACTGAGAATTCTATTTCTTATTAAACTCAAAAGCTGAGTTGATTGTAACCAATTTCAACTGCTGATTTAATATGGTAAAGAAAACAGCTCATGCCACAAAACCTACTGTGCAGGAAAGTACTCACGGCTGTATCCAAAGAGAGATCCAATAGCCAAGATGAGGCTAATAGCTAATACAGGAGCTCTTCTTTGTAGCACATCAGAGATAAAACCTTGGATGGTACCACCTGTAGAAATAAAAGGAATAAAGACTTATCACAATAGAACATAATCATTATAAGAAAAAATGCACAACAAGAATCGGCATTTATTACTTTACTATTTTTACAATGTTGGAAGCTGTCCAAAATCATTGGATAGTTAGATGGGAAGCATATAAATTTAACTGATTCAATTTTTTAAAAAGCACAATTGGCTACAAATTTAGCTGTCTGTCTTTCATACACTGTGTTGACTGGAAGATTCTCCAACCACTATTCTAAACCATCTTTTTCTCATTTTGGTTTTCTCCAAAGTGAGACTTAAACTTTCCAGATAGCCCAGACAGCAACACTAATGCTAAGAATTCTGGGAGCTGGAGATGGGGCAGTGCCCAAGTGTGTTGGGAAGCTGCTGTAGGCAATTAGATTGTTATAGTGCCAGTTTAATGTAGTGGTTAAGCTGTGACCTAGAAACCAGGAAATCTGGGCATGAAAGTACACTGGAGGACTTTGGGCCAATCACTAGGAGACTGTGAGTTCTAGTCCCACCTTAGGCATGAAAACCAGCCAGGCAGTTTCGGACTAGTCACTTTCTCTCAGTCTATCTACTTTATAAGATTATTATTATGAGGTGTGAGGAAGAAGTATTATGTAAACTCAATGCTTTGAGCGTTTTTCTTTTTGTGTGTGTTGAATTTATATTTTACTGACAAAGAAATAAATGGAGACTAGTATAGTTCTATTTCAAGCTATTTAGCTCTCATCAGCTAACAAAACCCTTTCTGGGATTCAAACCCTGGGTACTTGCATATTAAGTAGATGTATTAACCTCTAAGCCACGGGCTCTCCTCACTTTGTCAGCTGTACCAGGAAAGAGATTAAGTGTTTTTTTCTGGTGGGACCAGTCTATCAGGGCAACCTGGTTTACCCAAATATGGGACGGAGTATACTGCTTCCATGTCACTGTTTTGAGTTACTTATAAAATAATGAAGACAGGATAAATTCTAATAAATACACACATTTGACATCCTGCAGATCCTTTGGCCTATTACATCCATCATCACTTTGCCTGACTGTCACTAATTGGTAGACAAGTGGTGTCTACTTAGTTTTAAACTAGCATTCTCACCCACACCCAGCCACATCCTGTTCTAATCCCACAATGAACAGAAAATGAAATATAACAACAAAAAGAATTTGTCTTTTGCTCCATAGCCATACCTATAATGCCTCCAACATCATACCAGATTGAGAGCTGGTCGGCTTCTGCCTCCTTCCAACCAAAATTGTTGCTGAGGTAGAAGGGCAGCCAGAAGAAGAAGGAGTAATTCACTAGCTTCAGGCAAGCATAGGCCAAGGAATACTGAAACAAATAAATACCATCCCAAAAGAAAAGCTATTAGAATCAAAACAATCCTAGCTGAGTCAGCATGGCTCTGTAATTCTATAATGCATAGAGCAGGGATGTTCAGTCTTGGCAACTTCAAGGCTTGTGGATTTCAACTCCCAGAATTCCCCCAGCCAGCAGATATACCTTTATTAAAACTGTAGGATGGGCACAAGTAAGAGTAATGGTAATGCTACTGTTAAATTGTTAGGGTAATTATGACGTATCATAAGCTGTAGTTGAAATTTCTTGCTTCTGTCATTTCTAGAATTCAGCTTCTGGAAGTGGCCGTCTTGATTTATTTCTTAAAAGTTGACAAGGTTGGCCAACTTAAACGTGAATCAGGTTCAGATTTTTCTATTCAAGAGCTGACACTCTATGTCAGGGATGCCTGGCATAGACTATCAGATCTTGAATAGAAGAATCTGAATCTGATCCATTAGAAAACATGTTGGATGAACTGGAGATCAGTTACTGCCTGTCAAATGCACCAGTATGAAAGGAAAAAATGGGAGGCACTGCCCAGCTTTCTTAAAAATGCAAAATGATGCTCTCTTCTTGTTCTTTCCCTATGCAGCATTATTTAATATTGACTAGGTCAGTCAATCTCAGCAACTTTAAGATAGGTGGACAATTCCCCAGATTTCTGGCTGGGGAAGTTAGAGACCCACACATCTTAAAATGGCCAAGATTGAGAAATATTGGAATAAGCAAAAACATTAGGGGCAGATGGACACTTTTGGAAGTGTAACATTATGTCATGGAATTCTCAAGGGTAATTTACACACAGCCAATCCCAAGCCACACACTGATAAGGAAGCAAACTTAATTAGGCTGCTCCTCTCCACCCCAAGATGTTGTCTATCACTTCACTTACTTCTGTCCTTCTTTTTTGGAGGGTGGGCGGGCTGCAGGTTGGCAGATTGCTAAGCTAAGAATTGGGCTGCAGCTGTCCATTGTTCCTTTTCTTCGATTTCCTCTTACCCCATGTGAGCTCTAAAGATATTCCTAGAAATAAATTGATGCTTTGCAGCATGCCAGCTTCTATTTTTATTGAAGTAAAACTTTAAAAATACCAGAGGATAAAAGGATGTTGGGAGGGGAGAACCAAGACAGTGTCCTTAAAAATACTTGTGCCTATAGATCTCATGCGACCTTGTTTCTTAGTGCAAAAAATATATCACTGTAAGGGGATGATAAGAACAACCTTACCAATAAGACGCCAGGCAGACAACATGCCTGAAAAAATCCAATGGCCTGGGATGGAGCATTTGCACTGCTTAGGTTGGATGCCTGAATAGTGTAATTCTGTTCGTCAAAATCTTCATTCTCATGGCTGCTAATTAATGGCTCAGTGGCATCTTCTTCAGCAGCTTCACCCTTCCCTTCTTTGCCAATTTCAGGGAGGCCTAGGAGAAATCACAGGAAGACAACTTAAAAAGAGCAAAGGAAAGGAAATATCCCCTCGGCTCATGCCTGCTCTTTTGAGCGCTTGTTCCTCCCTTCTGAATCGGCTCCCTTGCTCTCTCCTCTCTTCCTTTGGCTTAGAAATGCTTCTATTCTTGGAGGTATTATGACCAAAACTGAACTCTTAAGGAAGTTGCTGTGAAGAACTCAGGTGTAATAAAATGTGAATCCACTTTGAAGTAATCTACCAGGCCACAACACTCCCATTAAAAGTTAATTCTGTACTGTGAGTCATCATCCTGGTTTCAGATGCAGCATTGCAGACATTTTGTCAAGTGAAATATTGGTACCGTTTTATTACTGCCATATTATTGTTGTTGCCTTTTTAGTTATGAAGTTCAGAAATGTCATTCTTTCGTATGTGCACACCATTTCGTTTGTCTGTTGACCAATTTAGACTTGTGATAAAAGCAGGATATACAGTACAGATAATCCTTGACTTATGACCACAATTGAGCCCAAAATTTATGTGGTCAAGTAACACATAAATTTTGCCCTGTTTTATGACCTTTCTTGCCCTGGTTGTTAAGTGAATCATTGTCATTTATAAGTTAGTAACCCAGTTGTTAAGTGAATCTGGCTTCCCCACTGACTGCTTGTCAGAAGGTCGCAAAAGGTGATCACATGACCCTGGGACACTGCAACGGTCATAAGTATGAACCAGTTGCCAAGTGTCTGAATTTTGATCGCATGATTATGGGAGGCTGCAAAGGTCGTAACTTTGAAAAACGGTCATAAGTCACATTTTTTTCAGTGCCGCTGTACCTTTGAACGATCACTAAATAAACTGTTGTAAATCGAGGACTACTTGTTAATGTTTAAAATTGGGGGAAAAAATCTTATCCCTAATGCCAGCATCTAATGAGGTTTTCAATATTTAATATGGATTTTGAGTGGTGTACCAAGTCAAAAATTAACTATGCACCACTTGCAATTTAGGATTGCAAGCAGCAAAGACAAAACAAGTGAAAGGGTGCTTCTACTTACCTATCTCTTTGGGAGAAATCACAAGGCCAAAAAAGACAATAACTCCTCCAGCAAACTGTACTGATGCAGTCACCAAGAAGGCATACTGAAAGGGGGGAAAAAACCCCAATGAAGCTATTTTATGGGTGTCTCTTGGATTTTCTCATCTTAAGTCTAGCAATTAATCCTCCCGGTATTTCATTTTTGCTTGTATATAAAGTCCCAACATATTTTATTGGAAGACACAGAGAAACGGTAATAACTTCAATAAATAAAAACACACAATTCAAGCTCAAATATCCCTGGCTCCAATCCAAGTAGGATAATGGCAGGAAGCCTCACCCACCTCATAGCCATACTGCAGAACCGACGAGGCAAGAAATGCTCCAAGGATATTACCCACTGATGCACAGGCACTCCAGAGTCCAAAAACAAATCCTCTCCTGAATGTGAAATTAAAAAAAAAAAAAAAAAAGTTGGGTAATAACTTGGAGACAAGGAAAAAAAAAATAAATCTAAAGCAGTTAGTCCCTTTTAACAAGGCAGTTAAAAGATGAATGGAAATAGATGAAAGCATTTTGTATTGACTCATCAAAAAAACATTTTAAAATTCACTTCCCTCAAACAACACTGCATGCACGAGTTCAGTTTTACAAGTTAATTTATTAGGACTTTCACAACATTGCTACTATAAAGGAGCCAGGGTGGTGCAGTGGTTAGAATGCAATATTGCAGGCTAATTCTGCTGACTGACAATTGCCAGCAGTTCGAGTCTCACCAGCTCAAGGTTGACTCAGCCTTCCATCTTTCCAATATCAATAAAATAAGGACCCAGATTGTTGGGGGTAATATGCTGGCTCTGTAAACTGCTTAGAACGGGCCATCAAGAATTGTGAAGCGGTATATAAGTCTAAGTGCTACGGCTATTGCTGTAAAAAGTTACACCATAAAAAGTGAAGAACTTTCTAATGGAAAGCTTCTGATACCAAGCACCTCAAAGTACTCTGGGCAGGATGGTACAGCAAGTATGTTATCATGCTGTGCGTGTCTTCTCTGTTTGAGCATACACACTTTTCAGACCCAGAAAAGGACAACTGAAAAGAATGGATTTAAGAATTACAGAAGAATAAGAAGCCATCGTTTAGATTAAAAAAAAACTTTGAATAACTGAAATGCATTTATTTGATTTAAAAAGCAAATAAGTAAAATAACATATGCTATATGAAAAAAGAAAGTTCTACCCAAAAATTAAAAGACGTAGCATAACCTGAGGATGATGTGCAGCCTGTAGCTAGATCTTGATGTACAGAGGTAGTCTATGCATGACAAGAATATACAGATACGTTTTTCTGATCACTCATGATCCTAGAGGTAAGCGATTAAGAAAAGAAGAAGAGATACGAGACACAGTGGCTTTGAAGCCATAGATAGCACCCTGCATTTAGTTGCTCTTCAGGTAGCTATTTCTAAACATTCTGGAACAGCAGGCTCTACGGGTGGTTGCTCGTGCTCTTGTTTTCTCCCAGTCACATTCACATTCACCCATCCAGATCATCCAGAAACTTCAACTAGAATAGCAGTTCTCATGTTCAATGGCCAGCTTTGGTACTGCCAAGTTGTATCACTTCTGCGCGAGGTGCTTGAGTGTTTCTGAATGCAATTCAAGATGCTGGCTGATACTTTTAAAATCTGAAATGGTTCTGAGCCTGAGCATCGAAGATACCACCTTTCTCATATGGATTCCTTCCAATCAGCCCAGGTGGCCAGAGGGGCCTTATCTAACAGAGGCCAAGGAGAGTGGACTCAACAGTTAACCTTCTCAACAGCAGTTCCTCTCCTAAGGAATAGCTTGTCCCCTGACATAAGGATAGTTCTTACACATATTCATAGAGATTATTTTATTGTGTATTTATCACATTAGCATGCAAGACATATTTCTGTTGTAATCCTTTATATTCTTAATAGTATGCTATCTGTTGCTGTTATAACATCTATAAATCTAGAGTCCGTCAGACAGTAATAAACCTTATACTTAAATAATCAAACACTAGCAGCCAAATCCTTGTTAAATATTACCGCTTCTTTTCTAAAAGGACAACCAGCCTTTGTCCTTATAAATAAGATAAAGTAAAATTTCACATTTTCATCTTGGCAGGAATGCAGGTCAACCAACTAAGATCAATCACATGGCCAGGACTAGTGTGTTCAGTAAACAAAACAATGTGGACACACAGGCAACACATGTTTAACAGGAACATTGCACAATAACCAAACAGAGGAAAGTCGCTAAAAAAACATGCGTAAGAGAGAGAAATTTTTTAGCATCCTGTAAAAGTTTTAATTTTATTCTCACTTTCTTGCCTTGCCATATATACTTCAACACAATTTTATTTAATTCTTCGAAGTAATCCTTACCTAACCTAATTGGTATTGTTTGGAACAAATATAAAATTCTGGGTAAAATATTCATCTTGATTGTTGAAATTCTACCTATCAATGACAATTGTAATTTTTCCCATTTTTTCAGGTCAGATGCTATCTGCTGTTTAAGCTTAATATAATTATTCTCTTTCAGTGTAGTACATAACTTTTACAGGATGCTAGAATTAGAGGAGGATTTGGCCTTCCTAATTGGGAGTTGTATTATCAAGCTGCAAACTTAATGTGGGTTAAAGAATGGATAACGTTAAGAAAGACTAGATTGTTGACATTAGAAGGTCATGATTTATTATTGGGTTGGCATGCTTTTTTATGGTATAAGGGAACTAAATCACAGGGTTATTTTAGAAGGCATTATATACGGGAATCGTTATGGTTGAATTGGGAGAAAATTAAGAAACAATGTTATTTGAAAATTCCAGTTTGGTTATCAACTATTGAAGCTTTTTCGTATCCTATAGCTTATAAGAAGGAACAAACAGTTAGATATGGGGAAATATTGGATGAAAAGGGTGAATTTAAAACGATGCAAAATTTAGAAGAACAAGGTATAAAGATGAATTGGTTTTCATATGCGCAAATACATGCAAGGTATCTTAAAGACTCTAAAATAGGATTTTATGATAAACTGACTGATTTAGACAGGATTTTGACAGGTACTGATGAAAAAGTGATTAAAAAACTATATAGTTATTTGTTGGAAATTAAATTAGAGGAAGAACAAGTTAAAGAAATAATGATTGCTTGGGGGAAGAATTTTGGATATGGAATTGACTTAGAGAAATGGCAAAAATTGTGGTCACAAAATTTTAAAATGACAATGTCAACAGCATATAAAGAAAATTTGTATAAGATGTTTTACAGGTGGCACTTTCCCCCGACAAGAATAGCAAGAATGTTCAAGAATAAATCTGAAAAGTGCTAGAAATGTCATCAGATACCTGGCTCATATTACCATATGTGGTGGACTTGTGAGGAAGCCAGGAAATATTGGACTAGAATTCGCATATGGCTAGAAAAAATGACAAAGAAACACATAGATTTGAAACCAGAGATTTTTTTATTGGGAATCGTACCTGATATATATAATAAAAATTTAAAGTATTTGATTGTAAATGTATTAACAGCGGCTAGAATTGTATTTGCTAAACATTGGAAGAGTGAGAAAATACCATTAGAGGAAGAAATTATTAAGAAAATATTGGAATGTGCTGAAATGAGTAGACTGACATTTGAAATTAGAGAAGAAGATAAACAATTTTATGAAGTTTGGGATCTTTTTTATCAATGGTTAGATAATACAATATAATAATAGAATATTTAGAAACTTAGGAAATAATGAATATATAACTTTTCTTGGTTTTGATAATTTTTAAGAATATTTTATTAAGATAGATTTGGTATGATTCTATGATTTGTTATAAAATAATTTAACTTAATTATAATTATCTCGCTTAAGCATGAATTAGTAAAATTATAGTCAAATGATTGTTTAATAATGATATTGGGATATTTTATTGATGATTGATAATGTGAGTTATTATGTAATATAATTATTTTGATGACTATGAAATGGATGCACAAAAGGGAGTGGTAAACCAACCGATACACTGTAAATTTATGAAGAATGATCTTTTTATATTATGTTTTATGTCTTATATGTTTTTTGTCTGTCGTTAAAATCAATAAAACTTTTACCCCCCCCCAAAAAAAAAGAGAGAGAAATTTTTTTTTTGCATACCCAGCTTTGCCAAACCAGTTTCCCATAACAGCTACCACACAAGGCCAGCCCGTGGACTGCAGCAAGCCATTCACAATCCACAGGCAGCAGTAGAACCACTTGTTGTAGAAATGCAGCCATTCGGTGACAGTGCCAAACACAAACACCTAAAAAACAACAACAAGAAGAAAATGTAGTGTTGATCCCAAATTAGTCTGGCAAATAAATCCGTAATGCTTTCTAGCTATGCCCTATATTATTTATAGGCTACAAGTTAAGATCAATCTGGGCACCTTGAAATTATTTTAACTCATTACAGGAAATAGCTATTCACAATTCTGGGGATAGCAGCCAAATGCGTTCTGAGAATGTAAGGCAGAAGGGAAAATCATCCATAATTTAAATAAGGCCTGGCTTAAAAGAAAGAAGGAATTTCACTCACATGGTACTCGTTAATAATTTAGGCATTTAAAAACAACATCTCTAATTACTATAGCAAAAAAACTTATTTTAGTAATTTTTTCCTATGTCTGTTACCAAACAGAAAACTGCATTTTTCCAAGCACAAGCTTCAGTGTACAGAACTTGTACATTATTAATTTTAAAATAATTAAAATTACCCCACACAATAACAACTATAATTTGCAATAAAATGGATTCAACAAGAAGTATCCTAGTCCATTTCCCGTTTTTGCTCTGAAAAATATTTTAACAAGCTGAAATCTCAAGAATATTTTATCAAATGAATGAATCATTCAGCTATGAAATGAAATCTCCAGCACTGATACATCAAAATGTTCGGTCCATGGATTCTTTTATAAAGCTGAAGATCCTACTGAGTTTCTTGAATGTAATATCTTCATTTACTTAGAAGTGATTTCTGAGGAAACTGTTACAGATATTCAAAGTCAAACATTTATTACCCAGGACAGCATACTTTCCCAACTTTAATTTTCCAACTTACCACTAAGGCAGAGGAGCACATCCCAAATGTAAGAACCCAGCGCATGTTCAAACGATCCCCAATAATACCACTAACAAACAGGCCCTAAAGTAATAATAATAAAAATTGTTATTCAGTAAGAATCAGCTGAAGAAAGTTGTGATAGTCAGTAAAACTATTATTCTTTTTAAGGTCATATTTGTCATAAAGTTGTACAATTCAGATGAGGCTGATTTCAAGCCCTGTAAAATTAATAACTAAACTATGCAATATCTTGCCTTCCATTGAGCCAGTGTCAGAATGCACTATTGCAGGCTACTTCTGCTGCCTGCCGGCTGCCTGCAGTTTTGCAGTTCGATTCTGAGGTTGACTCAGCTTTCCATCCTTCCAGGGTTGGTAAAATGAGGACCCAGATTGTTGGGGGGTGGGGGCAATATGCACTCTGTAAACCACTTAGAAGCACTGTGAAGTGGTATACAAGTCTACGTGCTATTGCTATTGGAAAAATACAGATCCTGTCATCTCTGAGAGAAGGATGTTAAAATCTGAGAAAAATAGCAGCAGGGAAAAAAATGCTGAAGGAGCAATTTTTCACATTTCATATGTTCTGAGGACATGATCACCAGCACAAAAAATGGAAAATACCTCATAACTGTAAAATGTTTGGCAGCCGGGGGGAGGGGATGAGGCAATATATGATTTTGCCCGCTTGAAAGATGCGTTAAGATTTTTATATAAGATAATGAGAGAATTCAAAAATTACTGTTCCTGTAGATTACCATAGATTGTTCAAAATGGATTACCTATCCAAAATAGGAGTCTGTCGTCCTGGCAGCAAATGGTGGAGTTGTAACTTTGGTGAGTGGTAAAGTTGTTGGATTGAACAAGTGAGACAACTTCAAATCCATGTTCTGTTGTGAAAACTCACTGGGATTGTTATTATGGGAACAATAGGAGGAAAGAGCACTGGGTATGCTTCCTGAATAAAAAGTGGGATATAAACTAGCAAATAAATAAGCTTATCTAGAAGGAATGGATCAGGAAAGGCTGCTGCAGGCAGCCTAGAGATTGCTGCTCTCTTTTCATGTCTGTTTTTTTTAGCACAGCATAAGAAATCAATACTGTTATCATTTTGTTATACTCAAAGACTATGCAATATTAACTAGATTTTGGCTGGATTCACATATCGTAGTATGCTATCAAATGGTTTCTTTGGCTCTGGCATATTGTGTGATGGAAACCTAACAACTGCACAAGCTCTGTTTTGTAGTTCAATGTGTCACACAAAGCTAATCTATTGCAGTTTATTGAGCAAACTATGATGAAACAACCTGGGGGTTGACACCATGAGCTAATAAGAAACAATAAATATAGCAGGATCCAATCTGGGTCGGTCAGGGAACTTCTCTCTCCCCATAATGTGAGAGAGAAGTTATCTGAGGATGGGATCTACTAAACCTCTGGTCCCAGTGACTGACCCAAACTGGAGCCTGCAACATTATCTTGGGACAACATATTTGCCTTCTTTTGTGACAATAACTATGCCAGCTTTCTAATAAAGTTTTCTAATGTCATGGAATCTTTGCTCAGTGGTGAAGCATGTGAATGATCCCATTTTCAATTATTTCTTTGTAAAGCTAAGAAAGGGTTAATCCAGCTCCCATCAATTCTAGCAATGCAGAATCTTCTAGGCTGAAGTCCAGCTGCCATAAATCCCAGCCAGTGTGTGTCTAATAGTGAAAGGTGATGGATGGAAAAACACCTGGAGAGCTTGGTAGATGATACTGAGCCGCATAGATTGATGCTAATCTACATCAAGTTGTCCTATAAAATTATAGGCTATATTGAATCTGATGGATTTAATCTTCCTCTTTCTTCAAAATTCAAGAACTATTCAAAGGAGAATTTGCTCACCACAGCATAAGAAAACAGGAAGATGGTGTCCAATGTTCCAAGAAATAATGTAGCTTCTTCAGCATTAGGAAATAGATGACTGCTGTTCCAAAGCTACGAAAAAAAGTCAGAATAATATAAAATGAAATGGCAAATATGTAGCTAATACAACATAGCCCCATAAATATTAAACAATGCCTCACTTAATGTCTTTAGTCCCTAGATTCCCGCCATGGTTATTTCTGAAGCCATGTAATCCAAATCATCACACTAAAGGCTAGGAGATGAAGTGTTAATTTTATCATCCCACTCAAGCTATTTAAGACACACAGAAACACACCAATCCTGACTCATCATATTCATAGTAATTTCTAGTAAAACAGAATTTAAAAAGACCCCTCTCCAGTTTCATTTCTCCAAAAATGAAAGATTTCTAGTTTCTGAAACAGAGAAGTTCATTCGGTAAGAACTAGGTCTGTCTGGGTTTCTTTCTGTTATCTCAGTTGTATCCAAGTAACGATCTTCATTAACTAATTTGCTAGACAGAACTTCACCGGAACTTGCCCATTCCTCATGAATGAGTCAGGCTATCTTGCAAAGTGAAAAGAAGCCTGAAAACACTGAAACTGGGATATCTAATTTACAGTGCAGCATCATAGATGCTTCCTTTAATTCTCATAGGACCACCTCTTAATCAGTAATCAGGGAGCATAGCAGCTTGCCCTGCTACTTCTTATTAATGGAAAACGCCAGTGTTTACAGAGTAAAGAATACTCCTAGAAAGCATATCACTAGAAAGCATATCACTAGAAAAAGAAGACATCACACAATTCCCTTTCCCCTGGTTTGCCGAAGCTATCTAGCACCAATCCTCAGTAAATATTTAATGGAGACAAGATTACCTCTGAATGCCTGTGTGTGTGTGTGTGTGTGTGTATACATAAATATAAAAATCCAGTATGATATCAGTCTAATGAGATCAGATCTTGAAAGCCAGTTCTTCACATTAGAGATGTAAGAAAGAGAATTAATGACTTTCACGCTCCTGCTGCATTACAATCCCTACAAGCCCCAGATAAAAAGACCAGATACTTTTTCCTGCTTTTGATTTCTATTCCCTGAAGCCAATGTAATATCTAGAAATTTGCAGGTTACATGTGTCTAGAATATAGATCAGACCAAGAAACAAACTCCACATTACAATCGTATAAGCCTACTTAACTCAATGTTTCTCAACCTTGGCCAATGAAGATGTGGGGGGAAGGGAGGGGAAAATTCAACTCCCAGAATGCTGGCTGGGGAATTCTGGGGGTTGAAGCCCACCTATTTTCAAGTGGCCAAGGTTGAAAAATACTGGTTTATCTCTTCCTAATATAAATTAAAGAGAGAGCTACCTGTTTTTTGGTGTGTTTTTTTTTTTTCATTCCTCCTTCATTGTTTGGGCTTAAGCAACATTTCCCTCATTGTTATATTAATAAAACTTCCTCTCTCTCCATCAAAGCCATCCTCTTTTCTTTCTACATCATAGATCTGGAAGGGGATGCCTTTTCTTTCCAGCAGACCTTTCTTCTAAGCCCCACAACTACACATCAGTGAAGAAATACAACAGACTACCACAATTCTGACTGAATGTTGTGGCACTCCTAGCCTGGCCAATTGAAGAATTTATCAAGGTGTCTTGCCTTCGCTAAATTCTATAAAATACTAAGGGATAATTTGGATTTTTCTTGCCAGAAGCTCAAGATGACAAAATTCATTGAAACCCTCTAAAACAGGGGTCTCCAACCTTGGCTCCTGGAAGCCTGGCGGACTTCAACTCCCAGAGTTCCACAGCCAGCAAAGCTGGTTGTGGAATTCTGGGAGTTGAAGTCCGCCAGGCTTCCAGGAGCCAAGGTTGGAGACCCCTGCTCTAAAATCATGCAAGCACAAGGATAGGCAATTATATGGCCCTGTACACAAGGAGTTTTTTTTAATCCCCTTTTAAAACAGTACAAAATACTAGCCATAAAGTGGAATGTGTTGTGAAAACCAGGAACAGTATGAGAATAAACTCCTAGCCTTTGAATTTTCATCTGATTTATTTTCACAACCTGATTTTAAGCTACGCTTTTCTTCATGCATTTATGTTTTTTAATATTGTTGTAAACCAGAGTCACTTAGGTGGGATGGACAGTATAGAAATTTAATAAATACACAAACAACAATGGTGACTCTAAATAAGCTACATACTAGGCTTTATTCAAATTATGCAGTAGAGGTAGTCCTCAACCTACAACCACAACTGAGCCCAGAATTTCTGTTGCTAAGTGAGACAGTTGTTAATTGAGTCCTCAGTGAACAATCATTAATTCTCATCACTCCTCGTTGTATTTCTTCAATGCAGAGGCAGGAATCCTTCCGTTTGCAAAGCCTATAGAATCCTCCTCAGTCCTTGAGACTTGTGGCAGCTGCTCTTTAGGGATCTCCAAACATCTCAACAGCAAAACTTTGGAATCTATTCTGAAGCTCCAGAGTATAAAAGAGTATAAGAGTTCTTCCAAACATGAGGGTTTCATATCATATTACATGCTTCTATCATGTCACTTCTTGATGCCTAATTTAAGATTTCTCTTCTTTCCTAAAGAGAGGTTTAGCCTCTGTCTTTTCATGTCCAAAACAACAATGGTGAAGCTCCAGAGATAATTCTTGCCATCTCCAAATACCCTTCCACATCCTAAGGCCAGTTCCTTTGACCTCTGTGTTACTCTGATGAAGAAGAAACAATTTCAAGAAGTTTTCCTTCCTTGATTTTCCTCAGCAAGCTCTTTTGTCTTGCTTGTTCTGTAGGCCAACCCTCTGGGGAGATGTTAACTTGCGCAGGGCTTTAAAAAAATCAGTAAACGTAAACACCCTTACCTCGTATGGTTGAAGAATGAAGGCAGAGTCATTAAAGCAAGAGGGGGTCCATTGGCTGGAGATGCTGACCTTGACATTGCTAAAGGTCTTTCGGGAAGCATGGAGAAGAGAGTAGCTAGGAATTTTTAAAAGAAGAATATAGTACAGTACTGTCTTATATCTAAAGATATTTTTACCCATGTAGTAGGGCTAATCACTATTATCCCTCTCATTTTATCCTACTATCTTCTCCTACTGATATCTTACGATTATATTACTTTGTTGTTTGAGATCTTATGTACCGGAGACAAAGTCCTTGTGTGTCCAATCACCCTTGTTCAATGAAGTATTCTAATTTAATACAGTATTCTAATCATAGCACATTGTGAATTTTCTTCTTTATGATCTCTACTGAATGGCATTGCCTAGCTCAGGGGTCCCCAAACTTGGCAACTTTAAGACTTCTGGACTTCAATTCCCAGAATTTTCTAGCTACCTATGCTGGCTGGAGAATTCTGGAAGTTGAAGTCCACAAGTCTTAAAATTGTCAAGTTGGGAGACCTCTGGCCTACCTTATTAATGTAACCCATGCCAGAAACACTGTAATATCATTTACATTAGCTATGCTATTGGGTCTAATGCAGGGGTGGGCAATTAATTTCTGTCGGGGGCCACATGGAAAATCAGATCTGTGTTCGAGGGCCGAACCAATTTTATAAAAGGCCATTATAAAGGGCCCATTATAAAATGCAGCAAATTATATATATATATAATATTCTTATATATAATTTGCTGCATTTTATAATGGGCCCTTTATAATTTTTATATATATATATATATATATATATATATATATATATATATATATATATATATATATATATATATATATATATATATATATATATATTTGTTTTCTGAGGTTCTCGCGGGTATTTGTATGTGGATCTTTGGTTATTCAGGTTTTCTCCCGCGTAAGATTGGAAGTATCTAGGCAACGTTTCGATGAAATCTCATTCATCATCTTCAGGCTTGGTCTTCAGCTCTGTGCTTCTCAGAGTGAATTACGCAGGAGAAAACCCGAATAACCAAAGATCCACATATACATATACATATACATATACATATACATATACATATACATATACATATACATATACATATACATATACATATACATACATACATACATATATATATATTTTATATAAGAAAAAGTAACACCGCGGCTGCTCCTGCTACTACTTTCCACGCTTTCCAAACGCGAGTCCCAGGAGAAAAAAAACAGCAAACCGCGTTCAGGGGCATCCAAGCCCACCTAAAGCTCGGCCGTTGCTGGTGGAGCCTTGCCCTGCCTTGGTGCCCCATTTCCTGGCTCGGCGGTCCTGCTCGGGCGGCACTTTAAAAGCCCTCCTCCTCGCGTACGTGCCCGAAGAGCCGCTCACCACGACAGCGGCTTCCAGCACCCGAGCAACTTCCCAGCAACTTGCAGCTTGCTTTTTCCTCTCGGGCGCTCGCGCCTGGCCCCAAGCCGCATGGTGGAGGGGAAACCCGGAGTGCCGCCGGGTCGCCTCCTCCAAGCAGCCCACCCGCCAGACAGAACCCTTCCCGCTCATCCCTCGGGTGTCTGACTCGTTCCTCTCTCAGTCGCTCTCTCGACACCCAAGGGATGAGCGGGAAGGGTTCTGCCCGGCAGGTGGGCTGCTTGGAGGAGGCAACCCGGCGGCACTCCGGGCTTCCCTTCACCGCGCGGCTTGGGGCCAGGCGCGAGCACCCGCGAGTTAAAAGGAAGCCGGAAGGCTTCCAGGCTTAAACTTTGCACAGAGCAGCAGAGGGGAAACCCAGAGCGCCGCTGGGTCACCTCCTCCAAGCAGCCCGCCCAACCGCCTACTGGGCGGAACCCTTCCCTTTCCTCGGTGGGAAGACGCTCCTGCCTGTAAACTTTGCCTGTGCAAAGTTTAAGCCTGGAAGCCCTTTCGGCTTCCTTTTAACTGGCGGGTGCTCGCGCCTGGCCCCGAGCCGCGCGGCGGAGGGAAGCCTAGTGGGTGGGCGGGCTGCTTGGAGGAGGCGACCCGGTGGCGCTCCGGGTTTCCCCTCCACCGCACTGTGCAAAGTTTAAGCCTGGAATCCCTTTTGGCTTCCTTTTAACTTGCGGGCACTCGTGCCTGACCCCGAGCCGCACAGCGGAGGGTAGCCTAGCGGGTGGGCAGGCTGCTTGGAGGAGGCGACCCAGCAGCGCTCTGGGCTTCCCTCCACCGCGCGGCTCGGGGCCAGGCACGAACGTCTGCGAGTTAAAAGGAAGCTGAAAGGGCTTCCAGGCTTAAACTTTGCAGAGCGCGGATGAGGGGAAACCCGGAGCGCCGCCAGGTCGCCTCCTCCAAGCAGCCCGCCCACCCACCTGCTGGGCGGAACCCTTCCCTTTCCTCGGCGGGAAGACGCTCCCGCCTGCAAGCTTTGCCTTTGCAAAGTTTAAGCCTGGAAGCCCCAGGAAAAAAAGGGGGATCGGCGGGGACTCACCTTCGGAGAGGTCACACTCGAAGGTGATTTCAAACTCTCAGCTGAGGCCTTTGCAACGTTCTTTTCTTTCCTACTCCGAGAGCGCTCCGCACTGTTTTGCAGCCTTGGGGGCCACGCGGCGCAGGGCAATACGCCACGCCCAGCAATTTTTTTTCAGGGGCGGGCCGGATTGGACAGACCAACGGGCCGGATGTGGCCCATGGGCCGTAGTTTGCCCACCCCTGGTCTAATGGATACCATGGTATGATGGACATTCACAAAGGGCCTTAGGGATCAGACCAAATACCTATCTAAATACAGCATTCTGTTTTCCTCATCAACTAGATAGCTATAATTAGTAGACTTATCTTTCAGGAATTAAAAAATGGGTGAAATACAGCTATAGTTGATGAGAAGCTTGTATGTAACATTTGTTCTGCATCAACATATTGATTCTACCATATAAAAGGAAACTTTTAGTGCTCTATTTTCATCCCAGGTCGCTCAAGAATTCAGATGAGTCCATGCAGTTTCAGCTACAATCACCTACCTGAAGAAAGTGAGGAGGAACACGGCAACATGATGATGTGTGAACTGTGACACAAGGCTTTTGTTGGTAGACTGCCTCCTCTGAGTAATAGGCATAGCTCCCTTTCAGGTTTCTCCAACTTCTTCCCCCAGTTTTCTTTGCCCTCAAAGGGTAGAATGTAAATTATGTCATTTCTCTTCACCTTTTAAAAATAAAATTAAAAGCAAAATAAGATCAAGGAATTTTGAAACAGCAAAGCGCAAAAATTTTAAGTCCTAATTTTAAGCAAATGTATTCAATCACATCCATGTGCACATATAATCTATTTGAAATATCAGGGAAATTAATGTTTCACATTTCCTGACATATTGGAAGGAATTTTAAAAATGAATGGTTAGACGTCTGTATTACTGGAGACGCATTTGGGAAATTGGTACATTAACTTATATGGTTTTGGTTTGTTTTACTACTGCTAATATTAGACTGAAACTCATAAAAATATTGACATGATTTTGCAAATGCTGATGATCAAACATACATGATTCCCTATAAAATAAAAGAAGCATTTAGCTGCTACCTATTGTTCAATTCTTCAAGCATAGCACATTAATTAGAGCATATGTTTTCCATGTTACAGTATATGTGTCTCTTGTTACAGGTTTCAGTAACTGCACGAAACCCGATTATTTCTAAGTCAGGAATTCACTACTGTTGAACTCTGAAGGGTCTGCTAGGACTTGCTAGATACTCCGGGGGTAAGAGTAGATAAACACCTAAGGTATGGCAATATGCTGACTACTACTCTTCCTATGGTTTATCAGTGCTTATCTTATCTATCCTTTATCTGGCTAATTTTCTTAGGAACCAGGAGAGGGAAGGGGCAAAGAAAAGTATCTGCTAAGTCGAAAGATAAGATAAAAGGTAAGTAGCAGTCTAGAGATAGAGGGTCCTTTATATGCATACTTTAATTTGTAAACTCCAGTTGTTTATGAATACAAAATCTCTGCATTTCTCAATCAGGATAGCAAAACTGTTGTCACATGATGGAAATCATCAGTAGCAACTCTCCTTCCAAGGGTACACATTCACATGTGCATAATGAACTGAGAAGTGGCAATCCCTGGTGGCAATTCTTCCTATAACTGTACATTTGGCATTAGAAAACGATCCAATCTCTACTCCCTGAAAAGGAAGTTTTAAATTCTCATCAACATACATGCAATTTTCCTTTATCAACAATTAGGACCCTCAATTCAATTGTTAAGTGCAGCAGTCGCACTAAGTAAAACTGTCTATGCACTTATTTCAGCTTTCTTTTGCTTTACAGACCTGCAAAGTTCATGTATGCGGAGATTGGTCATAAAGTTACTTTTATATTTTTAACATTTTCATCACTGTTTTAAGTGCAAAAAGTCACCAAACAAGGTGATTGCTGAATAAGGAGTGTGTTACATTTGCCATCTTTCTTTTAGAATTCCACAGAGAAGATAATGAGTTATAATCAAGGAAGTATGAAATTCAAGGAATGTATCTGGTATAGTAACAAATCAGTATTCCTTCAGCATGTCCTATCTCATCTTTAAAAAAAATAGAAATCCACATTGTACCTTATGCTTGTAAAGATAGCTGGCATTATGTATGCTGGGGGCTTTGCATACATGAAATTATTATTATATCTTAATCTTTCCTCCAGGATCTCAAAATGGCATATATAATGCTCCCTGATCCACCTATTTCCTTGACAACAACCTTAAGAGATTGGGGGATGGGAGTGGAGGCAACTTTAGAGAACCTCAAAATGGTAAGTTAATGATTGGTACTTGGCCTGATTAACACTCAGGTTGAAGACCATCACAAAATCCCAAGGCTGAAAGTTTCTTAAAAAAACACAGGAATAGCAAATCATTTTCAAATCTTTGCCAAGAAATATATAAAGGCATGTCTTATTAGTGAGGAAGAAAACAATGTTCAATTGAACTTAATATTTTGCATGGCAGCGTCTATCACAAAGTTCTGTATTTTATACTGCCCTCTCTACCATTAGAACTAATTTAATCATGGACAATGAGAATTTTCATCAGATAGCATCAATTATACAGTCACTTCTGACATTTTCTGATTAATTACCATGCAATTAAGGAACAAAAAACATTGATTGTAGAGATATTTTTGTGCCCAGTTATTGAGAGGACTATATTTTTGCTGCATTTAAAGCCCTCAATAATTATCTGTAAAGGTACTATGTACAACATCCCTGATCAAATTGATCAACACATTCTACTGCAGTGTATAATTCCATAGTCCAAAGAGAAAAAAAACAGAGAACAAATAATCAGAATCTCTTAAACAGATTGAATATATTGCAGGTACAAACACTTTTAATTCCAGAAATTCTCAGTCACATTCCCAAAGGAATTTCAAGAAAGGACAGAAAGGTATTTTCCAGTTTGAGAAGTGTGTGATTTGTAAATGGATTTATTTTATGAACCCCATTAACAATCATGCCACTGTTTGAATATCATATTTTCACATTACCTCTAGGATTAGAATAAACCTAACCTCGAGATTCTTCCAAACATACCTTCAAAATCTAGGCTTGATATGGATTTGCAATTATGACTTGCTGTGGGAGGCAGTTGTGACTTTGCCTCAAGCACTGTTAACCCAGATGTCAATAAAACATAAACAAATGATCTCTAAAATCATAGGAAAAAACAAGTCCATTCTAGTTCATCAGCAAATGATGAAATTAAGATTACATCCACAGGAAATATAAACTAAATAATAAATTCCTGGCTACAGTTTTAAATGCAGATCATTTGGAAAAGGCATTCTTGTACTGTGTTAAGTCAGTTTGGAGAGAAATTTTCTTATATTTGTGCCAAGGTTTTTCTTATATCCCCAAGGTTTTAAGCCACTCATGTGTGTATGTGTGTGTGTGTGCATATGTGTGTGTGTGTACATACATACATACATATAGAACACCCACGCTCATTTAAGAAAAAAAAGAAAGGTATGCAGTGAGCCCTTGATCAAGGTTTTGCAACGAAGGGGAAGATGTCCCTAGTTCAACTGCTACGTGGCAGAAAGTTGCCGTCCAAGGAACTGCGGTGACAGACAAGAGCAGAAAGCGCAAGCCGCGGAATCAGCGGGCGAATCTCGGAGGAATCGGGCCATCCTTGAAAATAAAGCGGGAGGGAAGCACGGGAGCCGACTTGGCATGCCCATGCTGCAAACCAACCCAGTTAACACGGTAACGAGCAAGGATGCGAGACAGCCGCCCACTCGCGCTCTAATCGCCCCATCTGTCGCGGGATAGCCGCTCCTCATCCCGCGCCGACAAAACCACCCCGCGCTCCTCATCCCACCGCCTTAATTACATCCCCCTCCCCCATACACAAACAGAACCTCCACGCAAACACCGCTCACCTGTCCGCATTTCCAAGGCAACTTCCTGGAAGTCACATGACCTCCGCCTCTTCCGAGCTCGCGCTCCACTTCTCCCTCCCGCCTTCCCCCCCTCTGCCCCCGCCACCTCGTTTCGTCTCCCTTTCCTCGTGGTGCACTCTGGGAATTGCAGTCCCCTGGAATTCTCAATGCACCTCCGAACTAGTCCTGCCCCGGAGCCCGAAGGAAAAAGGGTAAACGGGCTGCTAACATGGGAGCTCGTGGCTTTCGGTAGCGCGACCGACTGGTTGTGGGAGGCCATACGACGCAGGCTGTGCCGGCTTATTTCTAGAGGAGCGCTACCGAGCAATAGGTTTTTTGCTTCTGAGTAAACATGAATACGATCGGGCTATTTTCAGACTTGCAATCCACTGAGTTGCACTGCAAAGCTAAACTCCGGCGATGACTGAGTGCTGGTTCCAGTGTGTGCTGGGCTTCCTTCGAGTCCCCGTAATTTTCTCGATAAGATTTCATGAGTGGTTTGCCCCGTCCTCTTTTCTAAGGCTGAGAGAGAGGAATTCATTGGCCCAAGCAGGGCCTCTTAACAGCATTATGGGTCCCGGGCAAAGCAGTGTACTGGGGCCCCTACGAGGACTACTCACAGGAATAAAAATTCACTTATAAAATTGAACATATACTTATTGTATTAGCATGTCTAACAAAATCGAATCAGTGTTAATTTCTATCAATGCATGTTAGTATTAATAAAATGCAGTAAAATGTAATATGTTGCTGTATTTATATGATAAAAGGTGCATTGAAGGATTAACAAACAGATTAGTATGGGGGCCCTATGCTCATGGGCCCCAAGGGCAAGTGCCCATCAACCCGTGCATTAAGACAGATCTGGGCCAAAGATTACTTCAAGGCGTGAGAACTCACCATTTCCTGATTTCTAGGCTGGTGCCTTAACCACCACCAAACTGGCTCTAGGTTTCAGTTTAGTGGGAAGAAATTCATATTTAAATCATACATGTGCCAAGAGTAAACAGAAATAAATTGGGCTTCGGTTTCACTGACTACACCAGATTATTAGCCTGTCCTCCCAAACTAACCTCTGACACATTTGAACTGAGGCGTGTCAAAAAAAACCCTTCAAAAAGTAATTTCAGACTACACCTCCATGTCTGCTGAAGGCAGTTCTGTAAGATACCTCTTATCAGAACTTATCATATACGGGTCAACTATTTTTGCCCTATATTGTTCTCACTGACCAGCAACAGTTTTCCAGTTCAGAGCACAATTCTTTTTTGTATCTAGAGCTTGGATTTTTGTGTGTGTGAACTCTGAAAATACTTAAGGTGTATTCTTTCTAACCTGATACATGCCCTATACCAGGGATGTCAAACTCAAAATCAGCAGGCCAGATCCGGCCCACGAAGATACTTAGATCTGGCCCACGGGGCCACCCCGGAACAGTGAAGGATTGGCCCACGGTCCCTCTGCCAGTGAAAACAGCTCAGGAGGGCCTCAGGTTCCATTTTTATTGGCGGGGTTGCAGGAGGCCATCGCAGCTGAAAACGGAACTTGGGAGCCCCGTTTTCACTGACATAGCATTAGGGCCACCACAGACGCCCCTGACATAAGTGATGTCGAGCTGGCCACGCCTACCCCAGCCTCCCAAGGTCAAATACAACCCTGATGTGGCCCTCAATGAAATCAAGTTTGACACCCCTGCCCTATAAGAGGATCTTTGTGTGCATTCCCTTGCCAAGTTCCTGCAGTTTTCTTGGCAAGGTTTTTGGAAGCAGTTTGCCATTGCCTCTGCCTTCCTAGGTCTGAAAGAATAACTAGGCCAAGGTCGCCTAGAATGACTTTGTGCCTAAGGCAGGACTAGAACTCATGGTCTCCCCTTTCTGGACTAGTGCCGAGACTAGTAACTATATAGTGTAATGAGAAAAGGCAAGCTATAGATTCCTGAGGTCTTTACCAATAAGAAAAGGAGAATAATGACTGAACAGATAATTACTGGGAAATAGCTATCAATTCCTACCTGCCACTAACTGAAATCTACTTGTTTGAGAGAATTTTAATCTGTATAAGTAAAATCCTCGCACTAGAGGGGATATCTTCATTACTTTTTCAGTTCCAGAGAGTTGTGGGAGGTTCTATGTTTCTAAAAGGAGTAAAATGGCAGAAGTTTCACAGGTATAGCTTTTCCTGCCAGAGATGCAGTAATGGGAATAGCTTCTCCTGCCACCAGACAATTCTAATTGCCAAATTACATCTCTTATGGGTATGACATTCATGTATTTAAAAGCTAAATCCTGGTTTTACCATGCCAACTTTTAAAAGTGCACTTTCCCCATGTATTTTCAACAGCTACAGGACAGGAAGGAAATAGATAGCAAAAGAATGCCTGTTTAACTTCTACATGTCATGTTACTTAGGGGATTAAAGCACCAAGACATTACAAATGGGATAGCTGTAAGCCCATATCCTTAATGCATAAAATATTGATAACAGAAGAACCCTCAAGTGTGTGGAAGAAATGGAAATAGATAAACAGATTTTGTGGCAAAGTTTGAACAATTATTTTCTTAGAGCCACTAGAATAGGGCTATCAAACTCATGGCCCACAGACTTGATGTGGCTATGCCCATGCTCAGTTTAGCAAAGGGGAAAAGTCGTGATAGGTCATGTGATAATGCCATGACGATGCGAGTTTGACACTCCTGCACTAGGACAAAATTGTTGATAGTTGGCTCTTTTTAAGAAGCCTGGAGAACTTAATTCTTGCATTAAAGGAAAAAATAAAAATGGTTTGCAGAAATTCAATACTTCAAGTTTTACATTGGTAACTTTATGTACTATTTGCAACTATGTGAATTTGCAACTATGTGAATGCTATACACTAGTCTTATCTTGAAACCAATATCTATCCACATATAATTGATATCACATATTATGGGATCCTACAAGCAGATCTACTTGTAAGAGCATAGTCCTGTTAATCTATGGTAGTAAAAACAAAACAAACAAAAAACAAAAATTACCCAAAGTCTGGGATCATTTTTTACAACTCACACATTTTATTAAAAGCATAAGGTTTCATGATTTGCAGCTCACTTCATCAGTTGTTCATACTTATGCCTTTTCATAAAATTTATTAGCTGGAAAAGATACCATACACCTGCTGACATTTTTATTATAATTAATAAATGTATTTAGAAAGAGTTGAACTGGATTATTTAATCCAGGTTGGCATCTAATAAAGGTTTGGCATTGAGATTTTACTTTTAGGATATCTGACTTGAAGTTTGCTTCTCCTTTTCCGTTTAGAATTTCAAATATATATTCAAAATTATCACAGAATGTTAAGCTTCTTAACAAAATTACCATAATTTAATTAATGCTGCAGCTCTTTTGTCTCCTCTATGGTTAGTCTCTTTCAAAAGTGTGTGCTCTCCTATATTATTATGTAATGCAATTCTTTGTATATTTATTTACAAGAAACCCCATGCAATTCAGCAGGATTTACTCATATGTAAGGACATGCCAGCTTGTATTTTCTGCCTTGTGTCACCTGAGGATATACACATAATAAGCATGCAATAAGGCAACATTTTCTTTGCAAACATAGTAAATTTTAAATGAGGAAGTGATTTTTTTCTCTGGTTAATCCCGGTTCTAATCTGGTAACATTTCTTTATGCTGTGTTTCTTTAAAAAAAAACAAGGTTTGAATGGGTCAGGTTCATTTCACCAGCAGGAGACCGAAAGACGCTGAATTTATGGAACTACATTTCCCATCAGGCCGTAAGAAAACTAGAAAAGCTGGGAGGAGAATAGAAAGAAAGCTGTACCTGTTCATGCAGGTAAGATAAAAGGGTGAATAAGGGGTGAATTGGTGCTTAAAGAAGCAAGAATTCTTGTGCTTTGGGATATAACTTGAGTACTTAAAGTTTTACTTTGTTGTTGATATTTGTTGGGTTTTGCGGGGGAAATTTTTCATGAAAACAGGTTGCTGAAAACAGGAAAGGTAGAAAAAGGAAACGAGGATCGTTTCGATAGTTAAGATCTGTTGATAATGGGAAACGGTCTGCTGTGTTTATTTTTGGCTGGCTAGAGACTGAAGTCAGTAAGTATATACTGTATATATCAGCATATGACAAACCTACAAAAGAAAGACGCTGGAAGGAAAGAAGTGAAAACCTATTCTCTTTTTCTGCCCTTAATGATGATTTATGTTTGTGTCCTTTTAACCAGCTGTCTTTTACACATGGAAAATTTTTACTGAAGTATGGGGGAGCAAAAAAGCAATCTCTATTTTCCAAAACTTTGAAGAATAAATTATCTGTTTGGATAGGTATTCCAGCTATGCAATAAATGTTGTTATTCAGAGGCCAGCATGGTTTGCTTTTTATTTGGCTTAATGTACTATTTATTTCGCTGTGGGAGGAGTATCTTTTTAAGAAGTTCTAGAAACTCAAGCAGTTGCAGCTCAGTGCACAATTGTATCTGATAATTAAATAGTTAAATTGCTTGCTGTATCGCCATCAAAAGCTTGGGTAAGAGACAATCTTCTCTTACATTCAGAGCTCAGATGATTAGAGGAAAGATAGTCATTTTTGTGAAACTTTCTATCTGATTCCCCATTTTAACCACTTGTGGTTTCCCAATATTCTTTTAATAAGCTTCTCATATCCAAGCATCTAACCACAATCAACTCAGGTAGGGATAGACAGCTTAGGACCCACAACCAACTTTGGTGTAGCATCGCTGGTTTTCTTCTCAGAATGCCTTTCCAATAATACCCCATATTCATCAAGTAAAAATGATGAGTCACAGTGGTTAAGTACTTTTAATTCACAACGTGTCAAAGTAGACTCAAGTGTGTTCTAAGGGGATAGAGAATGTGACGGAAAATAACCAGGGATTTGGGATTCAAATTTTTAACAACCAGTTCTGTGGGTGTGGCTTAGGTGTTGGGTGTGGCTTGGTGGTCATGTGACTGGGTGGACATGGCTTGGTGATCATGTTATTAGCTGGGTGGGGCCAACTCAATATCACTCACATCGAGGCACACATTTCCTCGCCTGGCCTCACATAACTGTGGGGATGCTGCAACAGTAGTAAGTGTGAAAAATGGTCATAAGTCACTTTTTTCAGTGCCATTGTAACTTTGAATGGTCACTCCACACAAGCAAAGTACCAGCAAAGGAAGGGAAAAAAACTCCAGAGAAGTTCCTGAGACAGGAAGTCTAATCCTGCCAAGAATGTAATAAGGGTTAACGGAGAGGCAGTTTTTGTAAGCAACACCAGAATGTTTCCTTCCTGCCTTCTTTACAGGATTCGGCCAGTAATTTCTTCTCTCTGAACTGCTTAGAATGTTAACAGGTTCTAGCAAATAGGTGCAAACTGGTAGAATCCCACCCCTGGAAATAACTTTACCTATTAGCTTTGTAGTCAATATGTTTTTTCCTGATGAGGCCATTTTTCTGTGATTGTATAAGCCTTAATTGGCTACCATTTTTGAGCATTTTTGATGGCCTAAATTTGCCCACTGTGGCCACTAATTGAAAAGATCTTCCAACTCTAAGAGAGTTGGAAGGGATCTTGAAGGTCTTCTAGTCCAACCCTTTGCCTATCTAGGAAACTATCATTTTAGACAAATGGTTGTCTAATCTCCAGTCATGGAACAAACACCCACAGCTTCTAAAGGCAAGTTGTTTCACCAAGTACTTGTTGTGTCAGGAAATTTCTCCTTAGTCCTAGGTTGGTTCTGTCCTTGATTAGTTTCCATCCGTTGCTTCTTGTCCTGCCTTCAAGTTCTTTGGAGAATAGGTTGACCCCCTAACTCTGCAGTACTGATGCAACATCTGACTGAAAGTGGATTACCATTCTTCTATTACATGTTGAGATGGAAGTATTGAGAGCAGCTGCTTATACACCTCACAGTACCTCGCCATAGTTTGCAGACAGGATTCTTGTAATATGTTTTAAGTAGGACCACAGTATCAGTTGGTCCCAAATAGCATTGCAGTCTCTGGCTGTGTATAAGTGTTTTTAAAAACAGAGTGTCCACAGTGCTACAGGAAACCTTAAGGAACAGCATCTGTTCTTTTGATTCTGATGTATAGGCAGGGAAAGAAAAGGGGAAGCAGTTGTGCAAAATCAGAGGTTGGCTACAGAGTTAACAAGTGAATAATATTTCAGCTTTCTAAATATCTGAGGTAGAATAATTGTACGGTATCTCTGTGGATTCACTCTGTCACTTTGATCTTGTTCAGTCCCCCAAGGTCAGTCAACAGTTACTTTCCCTTTCCCTTTTAAGGTTTTGTGATTTTCTATAATGCAGACCAGACTCTGTTTCCTTTAAAAAGCTACAGGCAAGCAACTATTTCTATACCACTTACAGAAGCAAAAGCCAAATAGACAATAAAAGAATCTCTAGGACCACTTTTCTGATTGGTTAATTATAGTGACCAATAATAACTAACAATAGCAGCAGCATTAAGGCCTTTTAAACTTTTCATTATCTTGCTATCGCACTCCAAATAAAGTATTTTTGAGTTATCTTTCTCAAAGATCTTTCCCTATTGTTGAGGTGAAATAGTATTCACCTATCCTGGAACTAGTTTGTGAGAATTCTTTGGAGGATACATGTAAAAAAGAAAGAAAGCAATCTGAGTATCTCTTCTTGAAATACCTTTAAAATGGGTCCTGCTTCAGTTTCCACTACGAAAGAGAATAAGGAGCAGGGCCTCTTAAGTGGTGGCACTGGGACCAGTATAGTATACTATTCTCTTCTAATAATTTTATTTTTCAGTTAAAATGGTTTCTAAAATGTTCTGATTGATTGAGAGAGTTTTTTTCAACTATATGTTAAGAGAAAGATTGCTTCTCCTTTTCTAGCTGTATTTCTGATGGTGAATTTGAAAAATAAATACTGAAGTTTTTTATTTTCCCCAAAAATGATTTTTCTTTTCTTTTTCTTTCTTTCCTTCTTTATTTTTTCATTTCTTTCTCTCTCCTTCCCTTCCTTCCTTCCTGTTAGTACAAGATTTTAATATTAACATGAAATACATATGATAGAGAACCAATTTGATGTTAAGGCACCAGGCTTGAAACCTGTGAGTTCTAATTTTTTCTTTAGGTACAAAGCCTTTTAGTTGACCTTGGGTCAGTTGCTCTCTCTCAGCCCTAGGAAGGAGACAGTGGTGAACCACTTCCGAAATCTTGCCAAGAGATATACAAACTGTGGAGATTTCAGAGCATAGTCCAGTTCAACACTGATTTGAAGGCACAAAGCAAAAATCCTGATGTATTTAATATATGATGGGGATGGGAAGTTTGTCCAATTGTATTAATTCATTTGCCACTGCAATCTTATTTAAAAGTTCTTATTAAAGACAAGTTTAAATCTTGATAAGCTTTAGATTTCATAAGCATTGGTTTCAGCAGTAGGCTAAAAGGCTCAGCTTCTTCAACATACCACTGCAGTAGCCTGTATGGCCTCTTTCTAAAGAAGATAGATTTCAACAAAAGAGTTGAATTGCCACACAATTTTGTAGCTAGGAAAGCTACAGTACTGGAAGAATGGTGGAAACCCTCTGGCAAACTTCATTTTTGCTACAAGTGCTTCTGAATTTTTCTATTGACTTTAGGAATAGTGATAAATCCTTGGTTAACAATGATAAATTATAATCAGATTTTTTGTTGCTAAGTGATGCAGTCATAAAACATGATATCACATAGCCATGCTACTTTGTTATGGCAGTTCCAGCAGAGCCTGGTTACTGTTGTTAAGTGAAAACCATGTGGGTCTTTAAGTGAAGACCTCGTGATGGTGACTTCCAGGTTTCTGCCAGCTTCCCCATTGAATTTGCTTGCGGGAAGCTGCAAGGAAGGTTGCAAGTAGCATTCACATGACTGGGAGAAATCTGAGCTGGTTGCTGGGCACCTGGATCAAAATCATGTAACCACAAGGGTGTTCCAGTGGCCGGACCTTCAAGGACTAGTCATAACTATCACTTGTTCATCATTCTCAAATGTTTGAAGTGTTGTTGAACTAGTGGCTGTTTAACAAGGACCATCTGTAGTAGCTAGGAAGTCTATTTGTTTTACAAAAGCACTGAAACTGTTAAATCAGAAGAAGAATGCATCACTTGGATGCAACACCAAAGGATCAAAACCATTTCAGTGACTTGTAATTTAATTAGGTTTTAAAATTTACATTGATTTGCATTTTTGCATTCATTTCCTTCCCCCATTAATCTAGGGCCAAAGTTCTCAAAACTCTAGAATATCATGGCTTTCACCAATGTGGAGATAGATGATGCGTTTGACTACTTGTTCAAGATCATTCTGATTGGAGACTCGAATGTGGGAAAGACATGTGTGGTCCATCGTTTCAAGTCAGGACAATACCATACGAAGCAGCAGAACACTATTGGGGTTGACTTTACAGTGCGTTCCCTGGAAATCGATGGCAAGAAGGTGAAGGTGAGTGATATAGTTCTCTACTGTGTCTTTTCATGATTAGTAGGATTTTTCCACCTAGCCATTAGCCTCATGCTTCTCGTCTTTCCTGTACTTCATGCCATTGTATGAATGTCCCTATAGCTGGTCCCTGGGCTTTGGGTAATGAGAAAGGAAATGAGGCAGTTTAACTGGGCAGCGGAGGAAAGGTAAAACTTGAATTTTAGGCAGTGCCTCATCCTCATCCTTATTATAACCTTATAAGTTCAATGACTAGGCTGAGAAAACAGTAAAGTGTACATCCAAGCATTTCTAAAGACAAGGGAAGGGAGTAAGTCCTGGCTGCATCATATCTTGGAATGAGGAAAATCCCAGTAGTTGAGGCAGGAGTTCCAGGCAAGTTTTCCAGATCCAGAGAAGTATATAATTTGGCAGCATCTTTTCTACAGCAACAGTTGGGATACCACTGCATCATTCCTAAAGATCTGAAATACCCAAGCCAGGAAAAGTTTTGAAATACAGTTATGCATCACTTGCCTGAGAATAGCTGTGTTAGAGATTTTACTGTAAATATAATTACACAAGGCTAAGATAGAGAAGTCAGTGGGTGAGCAACAATTTCTAGCATTTAGGTGTTTTAAGAAACCATTTGTATTTCTGCCTCTATTAAATTTCCTTCGAATTTCAGATACAAGTGTGGGATACAGCAGGCCAAGAACGCTTCCGGACAATAACTCAAAGTTATTATCGCAGCGCCCATGGTGCTATTCTCGCCTACGATATCACCAGAAAATCTACATTTGAATCCATTCCTCATTGGATTTATGAAATTGAAAAATATGGCGCAGCAAACTTGGTCTTAATGTTGATTGGTAAGTTCTGAAGTCTATCCCATCTTTGCCCCTCTTATAGTTGGAAAGTTTGAGAATTACTTTTAAAACAAGGGGTGGGGGAAATAGTACTGATTTTACTGAAACAGAATTGGTGGGCAAGAAATATGGAAGAGCTTGTATAAATATCTTAAGAGAAAATTTATTTCCCAGTTATTGACTTTGTGTTTTAAGAGATGCAATTCTAAGTTTACCTTATTAGCACATGAATCTTCTTAGCTACATAGTAATAAATTCTAGGTAAAACACTACAATCAAGTTAATGCATTGTCAAAACATTAAGAATTAGAGTGAGACTGTCGTTCAATCTAGACAATTGAGGAAAAAATAACAGCATCTTTTGGGATAAAATACGAATATCATAGGGCTAAGACAATTAAATTATCAATAATTATTGTATGAATTGCCCAGAAGCAGCCCTAATATTAGATAGAATGAGGTCATTTTGGTAGATAAATCAGGACAGTAAAATAAAAATAAAATATTGTTAATCTGAAACCAGAAATCTTCAGGGAAGAGAATAAAACTTCTTTAAATGCATTACATACTATACCTTTTCTTGTGGCTAAAACAGGGGTACCCAGCCCCTGGTCTGTGGACCAGCATGCCAAAAACCAGTCTGTGCAAACAAGCAAAGTCCCATCCATGGGATGCAGGCAGCATGTGAAACCATGCCCTCTCTGGTCTGTGGGAAAACAGAACTCCACAGAACTGGTCTCTGGTGCCCAAAAGTTTGGAGGCTGCTAGGCTAAGGGAACAAATATTGCTGTATGAAATATATAGGGCGAGCCTTCCATTTTATGAAGTAAGCAGCTGCTTGAACTGATTAGCTGAGATGGCGAATGAATTGGGAGAAATATCTACCCTCTGTTCTTCCAACAAGCCTCTAGAGAAGTCCATTGTATTTTAAAAAGGTACAGCTCTCTGAAGTACAGGCAGTCCTCGACTTACAGTAGTTCATTTAGTGACCTTTTGAAGTTACAATGGCACTTTAAAAAGTGTCTTGTGACTGTTTTTAATAATCATGACTATTGTAGCATCCCTATGGTCACATGATTAAAATTCAGATGCTTTGCAACTGGCTCATATTTATGATGGTTATGTCAGGATTCCGGCAATTGCCCTAATTAAATGATGAGCCTCAAGTGTTCTTTTGCAACCTTCTGACAAACAAAGGCAATGGGGAAGCCAGATTAACTTAACTATGTTACTAGAGCCCTGGTGGCACAGTGGTTAGAATGCAGTATTGCAGTCTACTTCTGCTGACTGCCAGCTGCCAGCTGCCCGGTAGTTTGATTCTCACCAGGTTGAGTCAAGGTTGACAGCCTTCCATCCTTCCGAGGTGGGTAAAATGAGGATCCAGATTGTTGGGGGCAAGATGCTGACTCTGTAAACTGCTTAGAGAGGGCTGTAAAAGCACTGTGAAGTGGTATATAAGTCTAAGTGCTATTGCTACTAAGTTAGCAACTGCAGTGATTCACTTGACAAATATGGCAAGAAAGTGGCAAAATTCACTTACCAAATATCTTGCTTAGCAACAGAAATTGTGGGCTCAATTGTGCTCCTCAGTGAAGGACTACTGTACCTGTACCTTATACAGCCACCCATTTTTGTTGGCTCTAAAGTGATCCTCAGCATACGACAGGTTATTGCCACGATTATTCAGTGTGTCCTCTTGAGAATTCAACATAGATAGCTGTGGGACTGGGAGCTTAAAACGGTAGTATGTGTGTCATGCTACAATAATGCACACTCTGTAAATTTGCATCAGTTGCACACATAACTGCTTATGAAATTTGTATCATTCATGCAATAATTTTATGACATGTCAGTGAGATTTGTGCCACTTATGATCCTCAGAGCAATGCTATTAGAGCTGCCAGGGTGCTGAGCAACAAGAGAGAAAAATGTGAGGAGTAAGACCACTGTGGAAGGAGGAGCAAGGAGATGGCACAAGAATGCTTTGCTTCTTGGTTTCCTTCATAATTTTACCTCTGCTCCATTTATTTGCCCCAATTAGCCACTGGGAATCTAAAAATGGTTATAATTCAATTTAAAGGGAACAAATCAGACGAATCAGAGAAACGTCAAGTCCTGTTTGAAGATGCTTGCACATTGGCCGAGAAACACGGCCTTCTGGCTGTACTGGAGACTTCAGCCAAGGAGGCCCAGAATATTGATGAGGTTTTTATCTTGATGGCTAAGGAACTGATGGCTAGGAATACCTTACAACTTCACGGGGAGAATGGATCTTCATACAACATCCATCTGGACGCTAGGCCAGTGATGGTTTCACAGACTGAGACATCCAACTGCTCCTGTTGAGCAAAGGCAACGTATCCCAATGCTCTCTTCCATTACAAGAATTTTCCATGTGTGATTCCACTGTATCATCCTAATGCCATGCCATCATTGCTGAATGTCGTTCTTTGGAAATAGAAGGCCTCTTGTTTCCACTGATCAGCAACAAAGACTGGATGAAGGACTTTCTTTGGCAGACAGGAGCTGATACAGAGAAGATTGTCTGTGAATACTTCTGATAAACCACTTTCTATCAGCCTTTGGCTGCTTTTCACTGGTGGCTATGAAAAATATGGTGGGTTTCTTGTACTGTATATACTGTGTTTTGTTCAGAGATGATAAGAGTTGTTGGTAGCAATTGAGTCAAATTATTAATGGGTAAATACAGAATCTTTTTTTTAAAGAAATAGAAATCTAAGCAAGTACAAAACAAGTTCTGCAAGGTTTTTCTGCCTATCTAAGAAATGCCCCTGTTTAGTCAGTTTCCTATCTCGGATTACTATAACGATGTCTGTTTAAATTTATGTTTAACAAGGTAATCTTATTCAGTGTGTATTTTGGCTTCCTTAACTGTTTGATTTTGTGCAGCCCGTAGATTACCAGGGAATGATTGTGATGCTCAAGAGATATACTTGAAAGAGTGTATGGAGAATACCCTGTAGTGAAATTAAATGCTGATTTCAGTTATGTCATTTTTCCCCAACATGTATAACAATTACTTAAGAGATGGTTCCACAAAACAAAGACGTATAGACCATTCCAGAAATATACTGAAACTACAAGCACTAAAGTAGTGCATTTTTAATCAGTTACCATAAATATGATAAACTATATACAGTACTGTAGCTGTTTTTTTAATAATAGCACATAGTAGCTTTTAATATTTATCATTTATTGCTAGTATTTTTTCAGTAAGTCAAAAGTCAATATAGCAACATTTCAAAATTACTGGAAGGCATTTGTCAGCATCACAATATTTAATTAATTTTTTTACTGCTTGATTATGAGAAAGCTGATCTGACTGACTATGGTATTAATAAATAATCAAAGAACTGAGTCCTCTTTTTTTAGGTGTTTGTGAGTTCTTTGTCTTGCATTCCCAAGCAAATAATTATAAATTTATTTCTTAATGTAGAGACAGACTGTGAGTTTTCTATTTTGATTAAGTGCTTTTTCTGTTTGCCAACTTGATAAAAAAGCTTTGGGGGAAGAAATGAAATAGTCACTAAATCACCTCTCCAGATATGCTAGGCAGGGCATTCTGGGACTTATAGTCCCAATGTATCTGGAAGATATGGGTTTGGGGAAGTCTTGCCTCAGTACAGTGTTGATGCTTTAATCTTTGGTTTAAAGTCAAATTCCTCAGATTTACATTTTTATAAGAAAATTTAGTATGTATTTATTGATGTTTTATTTCTTATTATGCATGCCCAAGAGTTTGTTGCTGAATTGCCTAGTTTTAAAGGGAAAGGTTGGTTCTCTAATTAGTACTGAATATTGACATATATTTAAAAGCCTTTCCTTTTTACATTATTTTAAGGTAAAATGAAGATTCTAATAAATAAGGGACTTTTCCATTATTGCTGAAGTAATGTATTGTTATGGAAATAAACTAGACAGAATGAAATTCAACATTTAAAAAAAAAACCTTGACATGGACTAGATACTCAAATACATGGTACTTGTGTAGATTTATACATTATGCTAAGTGATGGTTTTTATTACATGCTTTGTTAAATAAGATATAATTGGCTGGTCTATAAAATGAGCTGAATAAAAATATAATTGACTAGTGTGTGCCACAATGTGTTGTATAAACCTAGCCAGTTTGGTTAGCTTATGACTGAATATGCAGTGTGAGCTCAACTAACTGGGTTAAATCAGTAAACCTCAATTCATGAATTAGAGTGTACTGCATGGCCCTAGTATAGTAATCAATAGTGGTTTCAAATATGCGTGAACCAGGCCACCTGAATATGCAACAAACATGGTTATTAATGGTATCTAGGTTGAGGTCCTATTTTTGTCCAGATAGGAAAGAAAACTGTCAGGATCAGCTTCCAGAACCAATGTATTAACCAAGAAAAAAAAAAGCTGCTTTATGAACTCAAAAATAGGTGCTCTGTATCTTTTATCCATTCCAAAGTATTTCTTCAAAGGATTTGTACAGGTATAGTGCCTACTCCTTCTTATTTAATATATTTACTTCCAAGTCATGATAAGACAAGATATGGTTATGGTTTCCAAATATATAGGGAGTCACTCCTGTAATCCTTTCTAGAATCCAAAGATACTGCTTCCAAATAATGTACAATATAGGTTTAGAATGTTCTATGTAATCTCACAGCTCAGAAATTATTTCATAGATCTCATCCGAGTATTGCAGCCCTGCATAGTTCTATTACTATTTCATTTCAAATTCAGATTTTTTTAAAAAAAATGGTGATAGGAATTTGGCAAATGTTCTCTGAGTGCATTGGTCTGATAATATGAGATAGCTGTAATCCTTGTTCTATCAGATACATTAAATTAATGATGCATTATTAAACCAGAGCATGGAACTACGTAGAAAGAACATAGACGTGTGTGAGCCAGACACTCACTTTCTTGAAATCCACATGGCAGTATTTATTCTCAAATAGGGGTGTTACATCCCCCCCCTTCTACTTACAACCACAATCAGAGCAAGTGAGTAGAAAAACCTCTCTGATAACTCAGACTTGTTTGGCCATTGTTGGAGTAACTTTCTATAATTCCTAGCCATAGAGACCATTATCTTTTTAGATGTCCATATCTAAGGTAACAACCTTTCTTATGAGGTTATTCTGCCTTAAAATGATGAAATGTGAATAAGAAAATAATTCTTTTGGCTATTCTAAATATTCTAAATGGCTATTTACATTAACAGAAGCATGGTAAAAGGCTCGAAGAAATCAGGTTTGGAATGCACTAGATATCACTGGATCAGTTCGTCTTAATAACTTACAAAGATCAGATCTGAGCACATACATACTGAGCAAGATCATTTATTTTAATTCACTGAGAGGACAATATTGCATTTTCTGCCAGTTTGTTTTTACTTAAAATAGGTCTCCCAAAAGCTGTTAATTGTTTTGAACAAAATAAATTAGATCCATTAATGCCATCTGATTCATTCAGAGATAATAAGGCTGATGTTTCACAGTGACTACTTGGAAGATCCATACATAAAATTGTCAATCTAATAATCCAGACAGATTTATGGTAGGCTCCCTTAGATTACTGCAGTTATTATAGCATTTAAATAGAAATTGAAGCTGATACTCAAGTTGCTGCAAATTTTTTTAAAAAATGCTATTTTCTCCTCCGGAATGGATTTCCCCCCATCCCAATGAAATCTCAAGAATACAAGAGATCATACTTTTTTTTCTTTTTTATTTGGGAAAAGTGCTTCTTACAAAAGGCAGCTGCAAAGTAACACAGACTTCAGCAACATATTTTGATTCCATTTAAAAGTGAAAGGAAATGCAATCTAAAAGGACATAAGCAGAACAATTCAAGGACAACCTAGCAGCATTAAATGTAATGAAAGTTAAAATTCCCTTGAAGAGGGGAGAGGAAAAGAGGAAAAAAGACCTCAGGAGTTCTTCCTGGTAGAACTGGAGCCTACTTAGCCAACTCAGGTGTTCTGCAAGGCATCAAGGATCCTTCTAAGAGAGGCAGGGATTTCGTGGTTTTAACTCTGATTAATTTATCACTGTTCTACAACTTTGCGAAGATGAAGAGAATACAAGAACCCCAATATGGTGGTACTCTAGTGGATAATTTGGTCCAAATTCTGGCTAACAATATTCTTACACCTGTGTGACTCAGATACACCCAAAAGGAGTAGAAGGATGACTAGGAAGAGAATGGAGTGCTGGTGTCAATAAGGAAGTGTCTACTCTATTAGTTGTTTCAAAGACAATTTCCACAGAATTTGCTGAGACCACAACATTCATTTCAAAATCCAGTTGAATGTTAAGATATCATGCACCAAAAGGTTTGTGTAAAGAAGGGAATGAGAGACTAGAGGGAAAGGGTTTAATACACACATATACCAAGTTGCCCAGCCCTTGGGATACAACTCTGTATTTTATTTGTATATACATACATAGAAAGTTCTCCTTTCACACACAAACACATTTGCCTTTCATGCCAAACAGTAAAAACCGGAACATTCGCACCTGGTTCTGGTTACACAGTAGTAAATAGTAAATGTGCAAGTAAACAAGAGACCAAAACCACAAATGAACACATATACATGAGGGGGGGTTGGAATGGAGCTAAAGCCAGCCAAGAAAATATGTGCTGGCCTGAAATCTGAAGTAGGAAAATTGGTTTTCAGAGTCTCTTATTGTGGAACAAGGCAGTTGGCCAACATCTGCCCATCCCCCCCCTGCTGTACAGCCAGTGTTCTCAGGTTTGTATCTGGGCTCTTAAAGATGAGTGTGGAAGTCCTGTAAACATTTGAACCCTGGAACTGGGTGAATCCTGTCGGGAACACAAATATAAAGCAACAAGTCTAATCTGTCTGTCAGTTAAATTCATTTTTACAAAAAGAACTAACGCTTTTAAGGTTTATTTCATGTCATTTGTTTAACAGAAAAAGAAACACACTCCTAGGGCTTGGAAGAAGGGAACAGGTGGGAGGGGAGGAAAAAGGAGACAGATCTGGGGTGGGGGAGTTATAACAGCAGCACCTGGAATTGATAGGCCTGCCTAGGAGAAAAACACAGGCACTGCCACAACACCACAGGAAAAAGAGCTACTGCCTGGGAGGGGGTGGGGGGGGAATGGAGCAGACAGTCCAAACACCACAAAGATGTGCTATAGGTCCAAGTCATAATAGTCTTCCAGCTCATCATGAAACAAGTCCCATTCATCCTCGGAGTCTGTTAGGTCATCATCGCCTCCTGCCGCCAGCAACATGAGAAGCATTTCACCCAGCTCAAAGGTCACCACCTCATCCTCATCATTCTCAAAGGGATCGCTGCTCTCCCTCTCTTCAATGAATTCCCAGAACCGATTTCTCCGCTGAGCCTACAAGGAGAGCAGAATTACTGGCCTCACGTGAGCGCCATTCCCCAAACAAACCTACTTAGAGAGAAAGCTTGGTCAAAGGGGGATTATTTAGGACAGGGGTGTCAAATTTGACTTCATTGAGGGCCGCTTCAGGTTGTGTTTGACCATGGGGGGGTGGGGTGGGAGTGGCCAGGGTGGGCGTGGCCAGCTGAACGTTACTCATGTCAGGGGTGCTGAGCGCTCTGCAAGTGAAAACAGAGCTCAGGAAGGCCACATGTGACCCCCTTGAGCTCCGTTTTTACTGGCAGAGGCACCATGGGCCAGTCTAAGCACCCTTTGGGCTGGATCCAGATCACGGTTTCTGGGGTGGCCCCGTGGACCAGATCTAAGCACTGTGGGGCCGGATCCAGCCCTTGGGTCTTGAGTTTGACACCCCTGATTTAGGTCAAGATTGCCTCTCTAATGCTAGCAGTATCTGAAAAGCAAAGAAAATCTCTACAGATACCCATGCAAGGAATTAGGATCATGAAAAATATAATCATAATCCTGACATTTTTTACAACTTTTTTTCTGTTGGGCAGACATTTTGCATACTTGCATGTAAGGTGTACCTCTGTGTCAAAGATGTAGCCTGAAAACAGACAAACACCACAGCATTATAACAAGCCTGCAAATTGCAGTCTAATTAACAGGAGGTACCTTTGGATACTATCCATTTTCTGCACGTTCAAGAAACTTCAAACAAGAGATGATAGAAAGGGATAATTAAGCTCTTAGTTGACCACAATAGAGGACTATTAGTCTTGAGGGGGTTGGCTACAGCCAGGCCTTCATTAATATTTCTTACTAATTTAGATTTGGTGGGAAGACTCTCTTGCTAATTCTGATACAATTTCATTCCAGGGAGGGCTACTTGATCATTCTTAAAATAAAAAAATATTAAAGCTACATCATTATCCACCATTTTATAATTAAAGTAGACAAAGGGGACTAGAGATATTATTCTAAATAGCACTAAGCGAACATTTATGTAGAACAATGCATGTTTCACAAAAATCAACTATTCTTACCAAGTCATCCTACAAGAAACGTTTGTTCATTCAACATAAAAATATAGTATTGGCATTGCTCTGATTTGGCTACGTTACATTTAATCATGCCCATTACAAGATCCCGGACTTTAAGTTGATTAACCTTTCATGATTAAAAAATGTCAAAAAACGGTGCAGGAAAAAAATTATAAGAGGATAAGAAGTTTTTGCTTCTATAAAGTTATTCTTTTGATGCCCCTTCCCCATCCTGTAGGTCAAAATAGTTTTTATTCAACTATCTTCAGAAGTCTAATTCAAAACTTATTTTTCTATTGCAAAGGGGGAAAAAAAGTCAACAAAAGCAGTGGGACTTACTCTGTATCTACTTGAAGTTCCCACTTTCTGCCTTTGGGGTTCCTCTCGGCGACCATCAGGATATGCGTGTTTGTAAAAACAGTTCCCTCCAAATGGGCAGCTCCCACGGCCTTCATCAAAATACCTGCATGGCTTGTTGCTGGAAAGGAAAATATCGCAACCCTTACTCACAGCATAGCCAATCAGATTTCAGTATTGTATTTGCTTTATAAGCCAGGTGACTTTTTCTTTAAAAAAGAAAGACTGCTTGTTGCGGAAACCATGTTAAATTAATTAACATATGTAACACAGTGGATTACGTGGATGTGCATACTGAAAAGGTGTGCGTATGGATAGGTGCATGCAGAGGAAACACTCCAGTATAAAATGTGCTATAATTTATGACTAAATTGTAAACCAGGTGGACAAGGGAACAGCACATGAGGCTATTTGGCACACTTGTGTACGCAGCATGCATCTGCTCGTGGTTAAAGATGCATCTCATGGGGTGGGGTGGGGTGGGAAGAAGGCATGAGAGGACTTCAGGTAACACTTTTCTCCATGTACGCCCTTTAACCTCTGCAGTCAAACTCGGTCCGAGGCTGCAATGCTCATACCTCATTGCCTCCTTGTATTTCTGAATGAGTTTCTGCTTCTCTTCCTTCTCCTCCACCCAGTACTCACTTGGAATGACAAAGTTAGAAGTGATCCGACATTCTGGGCAGGACCTGGGAAACGAACAGACTGCACTGCAAAATTCTACATGACAGGGGCACCATTCCCAGCAGAGACATACAACCACCTTTACAAGCAGTCTATCGTATCTCTGTCCGGTCTATTGCATTTTTTTTAAACAATGTAAAACTCCTCCCCCTTCTCCCCCCCCCTCAAAACCCCCCAACCCAAGGCATTTTTTGAGGTTTTCAAAGAACATGAAGGGGAAAAACATTTCACACACAGACTCATTTTTCTTTAGATATAAATAAATTTATTTTTGTAACTTTTGTTTTCTTGGATGTCCATATTGGTTTGGTTTGGTTTTTCCAAGCAGATTTTAAAAAGAAATGGGCCACTGGCTCAGTAATGAACGAGAAAAGACTTAAGAAACACATGTTTGGAGTTTCTGTCTCTTGCACCACTTGATCCCAAGTGATTTTTGTATAGAAACCAACCAACAGAACAGCAGGTTGCTTCCATTTAACAACAACAAAAAAGTATGACTTAACATTCAAACTCAGTGGACCTTGCTGACCAGTCAAGAATACTGAAGTCAGAAAATTGATCCAAAAAACCCCCCCACTCAATGCTGAATTATAACATTACTTATGTATTAAATGCAGTCTTGGGATGAAAGAGGGACGAAGTTGCCAGTTCACACAAAATACTAATTCTCCCCAAGAAACAAAGCACAACGGACATGGGGAAGTGCCTCACTTTATGATCTTGCTCTCAAATTGTTTAGCACTCCTCCACTTGCGAATGCACTTGAGACAGTAAGTATGATTGCAGTTGGATAGAATCCCAAATCGACGCTCGCTGGGATTGGCTTTTTCATATACCACCTCCATGCAGATTCCACACACCATGTCTTTACTACGCTGAACTGCAAAGGAGAGCTCCATGTCTTTCTCATGTGCTTCGATGCAAGACTGTGAAGGAAAGGAGAAGAAACTGACACTATTGATCATAAAGTTGAAGTGAGAGAGAGAGAAAAAACCATCATGAAAGCATTTAGTGATCTATAACTTCTGCAATGCTCTACTCTGTCAACTTCAAATGTAATTTTTTCCTTAAGGGTTTCAGATTATAAAACTCCCCCTGGGCATGGAAAGAATGAGAATGGGTGATGTTTTACTTTTTATACTGCTTTCTTGGCTCCTTGTCTTTGGTTTTTTTTTTAAATTATTCTGACAGAAAGAACTAAAATACTGAAATAAAATACAGTTTTACTATGTGGGTTAGTTTTCAGCAAAAACAAGACTGGTAATATATAAATAAAATGCATGTAACATAACAACCCCATGGTGTCTGCTCACAATTAAGTTCCACTATCTTCCAATTAGATACCATTAGTATCTACTAGAAGCAATTGTAAATGTCAAAATGGCAACAGGTAATCAAACTATCTCGTATTCAGAAATAGTTGGACTATTTATTCCTTTACCCCTTCAAATCCATGGAAATGAAATGTAACTACCCAATTCCAGTGAGTAAGCTGAAAATATGCATCCTGTGTACAAGAATATTGTATCTTCTTTCTGTGTTGTGTCTTCTCTACAATTGAGGACAGTGATTTTAATATAAATCTTGAAACGCATGTCATTCATTCATTTTTATTTGAAGCCCAGTACTGTAAAAGGTATAATCATGTATTTCATCCGTCCAGGTATGAACTAACCTGAACTGGATAATCACATTTAACATTTACTGACCATAATAATATAATGACATATAGTAATAGGGAGAAGCGGGATAAAATATGCTATTAGCCATTTCAGAAGGATATTCAGAATCCTATCATTTCTCACAAACATTTATTATTGGTAAGTTTTATCTGTAGTTCCATTTTTTTTAAAAAAATTTAAAGTTGGTCCTTTCTGTTATCATTGAAATTCACTTTATATAATTCCCACTAAAGTTTAAAATGAAATAATGATAAATACATTGTCATCTGTAAAGAGTTTCTCATATTTTAAAGTCTGTGGTTAACTTAAAATACATATTTTCCCAATTATTGTTCCAAAGTATTTCAAAGGGGAAACATAGCATCATGTATCCCACACAGATGGCAGGCTCTGAAAATATTTTATTTTCTAAGAATCCATCTCTTAGAAAGCAAAATAACACCAAGTAGTTTATCTCACCTCCTCAAAGGAACAGTTAGGAAAACGATAATTATCAAGTGCAGAAACCATCTTGTTGCTTGGATATTCTGGATCAGATGGTTTATCTGGAATTCTTTCAGTTGGATTCAGGCCTGCATACAGCGTAGAAGCAACCTTAATCGCTTTGCAACAGACCTAAAGGGTGCGTCTCTCTTAGTCCAGTTGGACCACTTAGTGCAGGGGTGTCAAACTCATGTCACGGCGGCATCATATGATGTATCGGGACCCTAACCCCCCCTTGCTAAACTGGGCGTGGGAATGGCCAGCGCGTGACACATCCGGCCCATGGGCCAGGAGTTTGGTAGCCTTTCTTTGTGGCATTTAATGTCATGCATCATAGCATTCTTTTGGATCTTCTCTGAAGGTTGGCGACTAGAAGCACATTTTGGCAGCAATTCTTCTGCTTTAGTGGCCAGGTCCAATTCTTTTTTGGAAAAGACATATCAAGCTTTGGCATTTCACTGCAGGACACCTAAGGACTGTCCCTCTCCCCCACCTTGCTTAATATTTACCTGAAGTTATTGGGAAACACAATCCATTGGTTTATGGTTCCATATCGTCCCTATACTGATGATACTCAAACTTACCCCAGTCTATGGACAGACTAAGACTGAATCCCAGTAGACAAAAATACTATAAGAACAGAAACATTTGGGATCTATAGATATTGTTCTGGACAGAATTTGTTTCCCAAAAGAGCAGGCACACAATCTGGGAGTGTTCTTGGTCCAATCACTCCTACTTTAGCAGCATCATGAGCCGTGGTGGTGCAGTGGTTAGTATGCATATTGTAAGCTAATTCTGCTGACTGCCAGGAGTTCGATCCTGATCAGCTCAAGGCTGACTCAGCCTTCGATCCTTCCAAGGTCAGTAAAATGAGGACCCAGATTGTTGGAGGAAATATGCTGACTCTGTAAACTGCTTAGAGAGGGGCGATAAAGAATATGAAGCTGTGTATAAGTCTAAATGCTATTGCTATTTTTATGACCAGGAAAGCCTTTGATTGGCTTTGTCTGGCCTGCCAGTTATGATCTTACCTAAATCAGAATGCATTGAAAACGGGGACCTGTACTGTCATCATCTTCCAGTTTGCTTTACAAGGGGCTCTTGTTGAAGAAGATCCACAAACTGTCATTGGCTGTCCATTTGCTAACCTGCATTATCAAGTTTAGTGAAATGATCCCTGTCCTTCAGGGAGACAGTACTGGGTGCCAGTCGCTTCCAGACCCAATTCAAAATGCTAGTTATTAGGTCTTAGACTCTTTATTACCTTTGGTGCCATTTTCTGCAGGTAAAATTTCCCTATTATTTGCTCTAACTAAGAAGAGATGCTCTGGGAGAAGGATGGGGATGGAGATTTGGAATTGACTGCTCTAGTTTTCTTTGTTTTGGCCCCAGTTAACACTAAAGCATTCTGCCCAAATTCTGCATAGCAGCATAACCAGGCCATCAGCCACTTGCTTGGACCTATGGTAAGAAAGATTCAGAACACAAAATAAAACATAGAATAATAGAGTTGGGAGACACCTTGGAGGTCTTCTAGTCCAACCCCCTGCTCAAGCAGGAGATCCTGTATCATTTTAGACAAATGGTTTTCCAGTCCCTTTTTAAAAGCCTTCAGTGACAGAACACCCAGAACTTCTGAAGGCAAGCTATTCCGTTGGTTAATTGCTCTCACCATTCGGAAATTTCTCCTAAGTTCTAGGTTGATTTTCTCCTTAGTTTCCAACCTTTGTTTCTTGTCTTGTTTTTCGGTGCTTTGGAAAATAGTTCCCCCCCCCCAACTTTGTAGAAGCCCCTCAAATATTGGAAAAGTGCTGTCATCTCTCCCCATGTCCTTGTTTTCATTAGAGTACACATACACAATTCCTGTAGCCGTTCTTCATACGTTTTAGCCTCCAGCCCGCCAAACATTTTTGTTGCTCTTCTCTGGACCTGAGAAACCCTTTGCAATAACTCAAAATTTTCTGTGGTTTTTCTAGCCAACTACTTATTTTTCCCACTTACCTTTATGTGTAATGATCTCTGTGCAGCATCAGCGGGATGGAGGACTTGCAAGCCACACATGTCGCAAATATCCCCATGAATATATACGCAGTTTTCTCCATAACGACATTCTCCTACTGCAGCATAGGGACATAGTTGTTTCTTCATCTCTAAGCTGGTTTGCTGTTTTTCATATTCCTCTTCAATTACCATTCCCTGCAGAGGAGTTTCAGTGCAGGAAGGAGCAGCTGGAGCAATCAGAATGAAGACAGAGCATTTGATTTTTGAATGGCAAAACCTGAGTAGCCTTTTTTTTAAAAAATGTAATCATACAAAATATTTTACTTAAGGAAAATAGCTACAGGTTAGTCCTCTATCACTCTTTCTTGTTTTCCACACAAAATATCATCTTACAAATTATTTGAAACCACATAAAACATCTTTTTAATGTATTTCAAAAACATGGACAGGAAAAAACACTTATTTAGTTCAGTAGTCCATTCCAAGTGAAACATTTAAGAACGTACATACTATACAGCACATGAAAAGCATGGAGGTATGCTAATGTGCACATTTTGCATGCATGCAGACTGACATGTAAAAGAACCACCTTTTAAACATTTAGCCAACTACTAAAGGTAAAGGACAACCACGGGAGATAAGTATTGACAATTATTACTAATTTCAATTATTATGATATTCGGATTTTGGTATCTGGTAGTAGAAAGCCAGAGAATGAAGCATTTCAGTTGTCTTTTCCCAAGTTAACACAAATCAGCTTAATAGTGAACCCTGCTCATATAGCACGGCTCATAGAAGAATGGCAGCTGCTTCACAGTGCTGATTTTTCTAAACAATTTTTCATATCCAGGAGAATGTTAAGAAATCTTCTGCATAAATCAGGTTCCATCATAGCAGGATGGAAGGATAAAACATGGCAAGGATAAAACTATATGAATGATTTAGTTCACAGTATGCATGTTTGTGTTATTTTGGTTGAGTCCAGGACTTGAGTAGTAATATGTAACAAATTATGGCTAGGTTCCTCCCTAAACATGTCATTAGGGAAGCAAACGTATTATTAAAGAAGTGTTGACAACTGGAAATGTATACAGAGCAATAGAGAGAGCTATTCATCAACAGCTTGACTGGATTAGAAGAGAAATTACTTGAACAAAGAACAAGATCTGCACACCAAAAACAAAACGCTGAGTCACAAGAAGCAAGCTGAACAATTTAGGCCCTGTGCTCTTATTAGCATCTCTGAGTAATGCTATAATCATTTGAACAACGTAAACGTAATACACATAGTCCTGAACAATGCAAACACAATTGGGATTGGAATTTCCATCATAAATTGTGATCAGACCCAATTTGATGACCATATTTACCATTGTTGTAAGAAAAGTCATATGAGCATACAATAAGTATAAATCCATCTTAACTGATAACATATTTTCCCAGGTTTTTTTTGTTTTTGTCAGAAACTGGCAAAAAAACCCTCACAAATTGTGATCACATGAGCCAGTGAACCAGTTCCAAGTGCCCAAATTGCAACCACATGACCACAGTCAACAGTTGTAAGTTCAAATTTGGGTTGTAACTGATTTTTTTCAGAGGCTGTCATTGAATTCAAGCCCTAGTTAAACTAACGGTTGTAAATCAAGGACAACCTGTACTTACTGAAAGTTTAAAATAAAGTAAAAAACAATCATAGCTATGTTTAAGAGCCGTGGTGGTGCAGTGGTTAGAACGCAGTACTGCAAGCTAATAATTCTGCTGACTGCCGATTGTAGCAGTTTGGTTCTCACAGCTCGAGGTTGATTCAGCCTTCCATCCTTCTGAGGTCGGTAAAATGAGGACCCAGATTGTTGGGGAAAATATGCTGACTCTATAAACCACTTAGAAAGGGCTGTAAAGCGGTAAATAAGTCTCAAGTGCTATTGCTATACATGTGGAAAAAAATCCAAAAGTTACATTTGAATGGTGATAATTTATTAGAACCAACTAAAATATTTAGAACTAACTAAAATAATACAAAGGCCAAGCATGTGTGCTTGCCATATTTTTAGTTAAGCAAGGCACTACAAAAATTGGCCATAGGGAAGAATCAAGGAAGCCTAACTCTCAGAACTGATATTTTAAAAGATACAATTTGAAGTACAAATGAATAATTCTGCATTCAGTCCATAAACAGTATCAGATATTGCTGTTATCAGATTACACTTAAACTTCAGGAGAAGAAATGGTGGTTTGCTGAGGTTCTAAAGATAAAAAGTGATCTTCAGAGGCTACAATGTTTTTCACTTCACACACAAAAAGAACCAACTTCAGTCTGAAAAAGAACATTTATCACTTGGATAAGGAAAATATTACTAATAAAAGGAAGGATAAGTTACTTGGACAAATTTATATTCTCTTATTTAACTCTAAACTATGGAAAGGCAAATGATACGGAAAGACAAATCAAATCTCTCCTAGCTAATAAAATCGGGAGACTGCAGCAGCATTTTGCATATACAACTTCCTCTTGCTGCCCACACTCCTCATTTGTTATTATATTAGGTATGATTTTTTTAGGTGAGCGAGTTCAGTGGACCTTCCTTCAATGAATATGCAATTTAAAAGCCTCCCTAGAATATTTGGCACTTTCAGACCACAACAGATGGCTGGCCAATTGTGCTCAACTAAATGGACCATAGAGAGGCACTGCCCTCAGTGGCAAGACTGGGAAGAAACCCCATAAATCAGTGTTTGATTTATTATAAGGCGGGTTATAACACAAAGCAGAACAACTGTTCAAATGAATACAGCTTTTGCTTAGATACTAAGTCTAGGGAGACTCCCCCTCCAAAAACAGCCCCGGTTGGCAATAAAACATTTATCACTTATTACAACGAATCAACTTACCACGACCAAAATACGGCTGCCCAGGAATAAACTCCACAGCATTCACCCAATCTTCAGCCCCAGCTCCTGCAGCTGCCAGTTCTTTGTCTTCAGTTTCACCGCTGCTCACTTCAAGTGTTCCAGGAGATGGGGTTACATCCGTTGAGGCCGAAGGATAGGTTTTTGTAACTGGACTCACAGTAGTTGTGTCTTCTCTTTTCAATGGCTTGGTATGTTCATATCTGATAAGGAGCAAAGACAGAAATTGCAAAAACAACATTATGTGAACTCCAGTTAAAAGAAATTGCTTCAAGGAATCAGAAATGGATTGTATGGAAGGGGGATGGGAAAGAGAACCCATTAAGATACTTGAAGTGGCCTTAAACAGTTACTTGACAGTGTATTTTGAAGTGACTTGTTAAGCTTCACTGAGGTAAATATTTTCTCTAGCACTCTATACTGCTGGAAGAGCCATCAGATGATATAAGTGGCCTTGTGAGAGATATAAGCCACTTATCAACTTGTTTGATCAGTAAGAGAAAGCAATTATTGGGAAATCAAAAACTGTTCTAAAAAGTCTCTAAAGCAAATTTGAAGGTCAGTGAGAGAAAAGGATTCTGCATTCCCATATTTGTGGACTTCCATTCATTACAGTACTGGATTATATCCTAGGAATTCTCTTTCTTCCAATTATTTCATCTTCACATTTCCGCATCCTCTATGTGTGTGTGTGTGTGTATGTGTGTGTGTGTGTTTGTAAAATCAGAAAATAAAAAACAGGAAGAAGAAATTAAACTGCAGGCATGTAGAAGTACTATATATCATTCTTCCTGAGCCCTTTGCATATGTATTAAAGAATATATACTTTATTACTCTACATGTAGACTGCTCACCCATGGATAATCTGGAAACAAAAACAAAGTAACTTCACTGTTTTGGGGCTTTAATATGGTTGTTGAATTAGACATGTGAACTTTTGAGATATGGTCTGTTTTCTCTCTCCACATATTTTGCAGCCTGGAACATGCATTTATATTTGTGGATGATGGGGATTAGAGTGACTTTAGAGAGGCATCCAAATGGAAGGTATCAGGTTAGTCAAAGCTAGAATGAAATGGGAGACAGCAGTAAAATATTTATTTTGTTATGGTCCTGCCTCCTAAATGGCTTCTGTAAAAGTTTTGCACTGTTCAAAGAATGGCAATTAGTAAGCAGTTATAAACACAATAGCTACTACTGTCTCAAATTGACATTATATTTCCAAGTTCAGTTTATGATTAAAATTCTACCTAGCAGTCCTTTTTCTCAGTATCTGCACAAGCTTCTGTAGAAAACAAAATATATCAGTATAACACACTACATGAAGATTCCCAGTGATGCGAAATCATTTGATGGTAGCACCACAAATCACAATCCTGTTCTTTGCTTAGAAATATAATAGTACTGGCTGCTTCCACTATATCGAGTAACATTGCTACTACATTAGCACTGATATTTACACCTGAAACGAGTAATGTGTAACTTCCATGATCAGGCTTGCCTACGTTTTATCACATTCATTGAACTAAAACTTGTTTATCTCTTTAAAAGTCACTAAGGATAACTAGCCATAAATATAGGGAATTTGCTCCTGGTAAAAATATAGAGCATTTCTATACCTGCAACGATCTCCATAAGCACAGCATCCTCGCTGAAAATACCTGCACACCATGCCAGAGTGAGTAGTGTAGAGGTCATGGGAATAACGGCAGTTGTCCCCTTCCTTGCAAACACCATGCATGAAATATCTGAAAGACATAAATTGGTAAATATGGCTGAACCAGAAAGAATATTGTGATGGAATTCCATCATGCCTGCTGGCATTACAAACACTCCTAAATAATAATCCTAATCTTCTGGAGTGCTAAACTCAACACTCTAGTCATTAAGAGCTCTAGTGTTGATAATTAGTGTATCATGGATTTTTCTAACTACATTTTGCAGCTACCTAAACTAATAGCCACCACTGCTGAAAACTCCATAAACATATACTGTAATCATGTGAACGTGATATCCAATGTTCCTTGCTGGCAAGTAAAGTCAATTCGGAAGCCAGCAGGAAGTTGGAAGCTGCTCCCTCTCCCGCTGCTTGTTCACCTGCCTGCAGTTAATAGGGGCATGCCAAAAGGATTCTCCTGCCTATAGAATTGCTTGTGCTTCACAGTTCCTGCCTGGAACTGCTGGGATTGCAATTGCTACATGAGTGTACATGTCACAATTAGCAATACAAATTCCAGCCTTCAATTGCTATAACTCAAGAACTACCTGTAGTTTAAGATATAAACATTCTGCTCTAGAGAGAGATTTATACTTATCTGAATAAAATGCATGCTCTTTTATTGCAGGATTTATATTATTATAAAATGGAGCAGCAAAGCAGCACTTAATTCAAACTTTGAAAATCCCTTTTTAAGAAAAGTATACAAAATAAACAACAGTAAGAATAAAGTGGGATGCCACACTGCATTAAAAAGGAAGTGTGTAAACCAGATGAGCATGGTCAAATTAGAAAAAAAAACTACCACAAAAGATAATAAGCTTTATTCAAAAATTAACAACCCAAGAGTAAAATATAACAGGCTGAGGGTTCCTTCCAAACCAGCTTCCAATAAGCAAAGTCAATTGGGGAGATTGATACACTTAATGACTGTCACAAAAAAAGGTCATAAAATTGAGCATGGTCACATGATGACTTAACAACCCATCACTTAGTGATGGACGTTGGAGTCCCAACCATGTTTGTAAGTCAAAGAATAGAATAGAATAGAATAGAATAGAATAGAATAGAATAGAATAGAATAGAATAGAATAGGACAGAATAGAATAGAATAGCTTTGTCACTCTGCACGTACACTAATCAGCATACATTAAAATGAAATTTCGTTGCATACAGCTCTCAAATGGTCTCCACCTCCAATATACACTATATAAACATGACAAAACAAATAAATACAAAATTATGCATATACCATTTTTATCTTTGGTTTTGGCTGCTTATAGGTTCTTTAGTTGAATAGATCACCAGAGAACCTTTTAACGTGAACTGAAGCTGTAACTGATCAGTCAAGCCTATGTCTACATAGTCTGATTCTTGTTTTTTATTCTTCTGGCAATTTTGCCCTTCCACCCTAAACTGTAATTTGTATGCTTTTAAATGCAGGTTTGCATTTTATTAAAGTCATTCATATCATGTGCAGTCTGTCTTAACAGTCACCGTTATTTTGTTAAAATACAGCTACTTGCAAAATCAATAAATGAAAAGCTAACAGAAATGAATATATCATGTTTTAATTCAGCCAGAAAAAAGAAAACTATGGAATAGCACAGATGTGCAAAATATTTCAAGCTTGACACACATTCTCCCAAACCTATCGGAAACACTTTGACACATCCAATCCTGTATTTGAGCTTGAAATACTTCTACTAAGATTGCACAGTACTGAAATACTTATCAGATTGAAACAGCATATTTTGAATTTAAAATATGTCAGACAGCTGTACACAATAGTATCAATATTATATAACAGAGAATAAGTACAGCTTCAGTTCCTAAAAATCAGTTGAAACACTTAATTTCCCCAAGTCTGAAAAATACTCTATTTTTAAAAAATTGCCTGCCTATCTTATAGAAAGCCAAAAAGTCTTCTCAATTAAAGAAGTGGGAAAACTATAAAATCCAGACCTATAGTAAAATACTCTCCTTTCATGCAGCAAAACAAATTTTGCCATCAATTAAAAATACATTTGCTCAAGGCAGTAAATATTCCCAAAAGCAGATATTGCAGCACTTTTTTCAACACTCCTGAATGTATTGGCATTCTTAAACATCTATCTGCAATTCAAAGAAATGCACAAAGAGATAAATTTGAGACTGAATTTTAATATATCAGACAAAAAGTTTTAATATATCAATATTTAATTCATTTTTATCAATGTTACCCAAAGAATAATTTGATTGTATATCTAAAATTAACCAATTATAAAGACAGCATAACCACTTTTTAAATAAAAAAATTACAAATATTAAAAAACAAGTGAAAGGAAATGGAAAAGGATTCATTTCAGATTGCTAATCAAATGACATCTTAATCTGATGAGGTTAAAGGTAACTGAGAATATCTTTATGATTTCAGAATATCCGATTAAATTTCAGTTTTTACAAGATTACTACAGAAATTTATATACTGCCTAATCTCAAAACTCAGTTTACAGCGCATGAAACATAATCCCTCTAAAATTCAAATTATGCCAGTTAAAACATTCATAATAAAGTTAAACCCAGTCCCTGAAAAAAAAAATAAACAAAAGGCTATTCAAACACTGCTTTATTTCTAAACTGGGCTTTATATTATAAACACTGGCACATTAAATTTGAGTGGACCATCATTTAACAAGTGATGAAGCACCCTAAAAGAAGTGTCATATTGTTAAAGTGGTTCTTCACTCAGCAGAAGTGGGCAGTTAACATTTTATAGCAACTGAAATTTATACGCAGCCTTCAAAGGCATCCCCAGGCAGAAACACACTGCAATATCCAAGCTTCAAATGATGAGCACCTGAGTCATTCCCAGCTTGATTCCATTGGAAATTTACTGAGTATTGTGTGAATTTAAAAAATACACTGCTCAAAAAAATAAAGGGAACGCTTAAACAACACAATGTAACTCCAAGTCAATCACACTTCTGTGAAATCAAACTGTCCACTTAGGTTGCAACACTGATTGACAATCAATTTCACATGCTGTTGTACAAATGGAATAGACAACAGGTGGAAAGCATAGGCAGTTAGCAAGACATCCCCAATAAAGGAGTGGTTCTGTAGGTGGTGACCACAGACCTCTTCTCAATTCCTTTGCTTTCTGGCTGATGGTTTGGTCACTTTTGAATGCTGTCACTCTAGTGGTAGCATGAGACGGAGTCTACAACCCACACAAGTGGCTCAGGTAGTGCAGCTCATCCAGGATGGCACATCAATGTGAGCTGTGGCAAGAAGGCTTGCTGTGTCTGTCAGCGTAGTGTCCAGAGCATGGAGGCGCTACCAGGAGACAGGCCAGTACATCAGGAGATGTGGAGGAGGCCATAGGAGGGCAACAACCCAGCATCAGGACCGCTACCTCTGCCTTTGTGCAAGGAGGGATAGGAGGAGCACTGCCAGAGCCTGGCAAAATGACCTCCAGCGGGCCACAAATGTGCATGTGGCTGCTCAAATGGTCAGAAACAGACTCCATGAGGGTGGTATGAGGGCCTGACGTCCACAGGTGGGGGTTGTGTTTACAGCCCAACACCATGCAGGACGTTTGGTATTTGCCAGAGAACACCAAGATTGGCAAATTCTCCACTGGCGCCCTGTGCTCTTCACAGATGAAAGCAGGTTCACACTGAGCACATGTGACAGACATGACAGGGTCTGGAGACGCCGTGGAGAACATTCTGCTGCCTGCAATATCCTCCAGCATGACCGGTTTGGCAGTGGGTCAGTAATGGGGTGGGGTGGCATTTCTTTAGGGGGCTGCACAGCTCTCCATGTGCTTGCCAGAGGTAGCCTGACTGGCATTAGGTACCGAGATGAGATCCTCAGAACCCATGTGAGACCATATGCTGGTGCGGTTGGCCCTGGGTTCCTCCTATTGCAAGACAATGCTAGACCTCATGTGGCTGGAGTGTGTCAGCAGTTCCTGCAAGACGAAGGCATTGATGCTATGGACTGGCCCGCCCGTTCCTCAGACCTGAATCCAATTGAGCACATCTGGGACATCATGTCTCGCTCCATCCACCAACGCCACGTTGCACTACAGACTGTCCAGGAGTTGGGGGATGCTTCAGTCCAGGTGTGGGAGGAGATCCCTCAGGAGACCATCTGCCACCTCATCAGGAGCATGCCCAGGCGTTGTTGGGAGGTCATACAGGCACGTGGAGGCCACACACACTACTGAGCCTCATTTTGACTTGTTTTAAGGACATTACATCAAAGTTGGATCAGCCTGTAGTGTTTTTTTCCACTTTAATTTTGAGTGTAACACCAAATCCAGACTTCCATGGGTTGCTAAATTTGATTTCCATTGATAATTTTTGTGTGATTTTGTTGTCAGCACACTCAACTATGTAATGAACAAAGTATTTAATAAGAATATTTCATTCATTCAGATCTAGGATGTCTTATTTTTGTGTTCTCTTTATTTTTTTGAGCAGTGTATAATAATCAAGGAATCTGACAAATTCTCCCAAAACTAGTTTGCCTGCCTAATATGGGAGACAGTGTCTGCTGGAATAATGCTTCCTCTTTCACCTACAGGTGCACTCTTGAAATCATGACCCATGTGCAGAGTTTCTTACTACTTCTTTAGCAGTTGAGTTGCTAGGAAATATTCCATTAAGCTAGGATGCAATATTCCAAATAATTCCATTAAGCTAGGATGTTTTAAAGCCACTGCTTAATAGATTTGCATTAATCCTAAATGTGTTTCTTCCCTTAATTACATCTGACCATTGTTAAAAATGCATTTTGTACAGCACATCTAACTAATGATTGCACCTTGATAGTATTTCACATGTGCCTGTCAGATTTTAATTCAAATGCACATATAGAAAGAATTTTAAAGATTAATATTAAATATTCAAAATACAGTGGTTTTTTGTTGTTGTTGGGACTAATGAACAGATTGGAAAAGGCCTATGGAAGTTTTTTGTACATAGTATTGGCAGTGAGATTATTATATGCACAATGATTGAAAAATTGTCAAATATCCACAGCAGAGGAATGGTGGGTGAAAATGAGAGGGTAAAATCGACTTGGCTGATTAGGGAAAGAACAACTACATATATCAGTTATTTTACAGACTTTTTGCTGAACACAGATAAAATATAATTTTCATATCAAAAAGGGTGGGATATGGAAAGGTACCGTGGTATAACTACAGAGACTCATAGGGTAATATAAATGCATTTATAACTGCTGTAAAGAAGATCAAAAGCGGCTTCTCTATATCTTTCTTTTCTTTTGCTTGTTTATTTGCTTGTTTATTCACTTACCACTTTTCTTTAGTTTTTTTTTTAATTTTAAAATTTGTATTGGTTTTGCTCTCTAAAAAATCTCTTCCATGAAAATTAATTGAGAAATAATAGTAAATTTTATCCTACTTCAGATTCATTATGTGAAGACTTAGCTCCCTGGAAAAGGTTTTAATTCTAAAAAAAAGTGGAAGGAAAGAAAAGAAACAGGACAGCCAGCAGCAAAGTGGATGGATTCAGTGGCAAGAGTGATGAAAGGCCTAAAAGACCACCTTAAGGATAGACCAGTGCTGTCAAACTTTTTATTTATTTATGTATTTATTATTTGTTTGTTTGTTTGTAAAATATGTACAAGATGTATAGGTATGAACATAACATGAACAAAGGAAGTAAATACAATAAATGGGGACAGTAAGACACCCCCTTTAAGGACCTCTTAAGAATGAGGTGAGGTCCCCCTGCTCTTCATATTATCACTAGAAGCATGATTAATACAAATTAGACAGAACCCAGACATAAAAAGATTAAAAGTTAAGAAAGAAGAATATAAGTTGCAAGTGTTTGTGGATGATATGATTTTTTTCATTGAAGAACTAATAGAAATAGGACAAAAATTGATGAATGAATTAGAACAATTTGGAGCAGTAGCAAGATTAAAAATTAATAGGAAGAAAACAAAATTAATGACCAAAATTTTAACAGAAAAACAGAAATTAGAACTAGAAGAAGTTGCGGCTTCCGGCTTTGTGTGGCTTCGGCGGTAGCAGGAATTCGCGACTCTCCGCGATTCCTGCTGCGCTCGCCGCCAAGGTGTCCCCGATCCAAATGGGTCTGGGGGATATGGCTGCCCTGTAGAGGCAGCCAAAGAGAGAGGGGATCCAGACAGGGGTTTGGGGGTGTCGTAGACCCCCTCCTCAGCCAGAAAAACCCCTTTTTCCCAAGGTGGTGGAGTGGCGGTCAGTAATGGCCGTCACAAAGAAGCCTGCAGCCGGGTAAGATTTGTGCTGGAGGAAGCAGGAGAAGTGAAAATGCTGGCTGAACCGAGACAATAAGAAACTCTTAAATACCCTGGAAACTGAATTGCTTGAAGGATATATTGTTTCCCAAAGAAGATTGGAAAGTGGTGAAGAAAGCTGTCAAGGGAAAGGTTTTTTTTCTTCACTCTCCCTCCCCATAGAAATAGCAGACGGAGATCTAGAATAAACTTAAAGGCAATGCAGGATATGAAGAGCAGGGGAGGGCTGACATTTCCAAATTGGGAGCTGTATTATAGTGCAGCCTCTAATATGGTTGAAGGAGTGGGTGAATTTAACTAATAAGAGAATATTATTCTTAGAAGGCCATGCTTTTTTATGGGATATTGGGAAAACTAGCCAGAAATATTTTTACAGATATCTAATCAGATTAATTATTGATTAATTGGAAGAAAATATGGGGGAAAAAAACACTAAAGATACCAATCTGGATCTCAACAATGGAGGCAATGATCGACCCAAATAATTTGGATATTACTAAAATGATTAAATATAAGGACCTATTGGATACACAAGGAAATATGAAATTGTGGCAAGACCTTCAAGATCAGGGATTAAAAATTGATCGGTGGGTATATCTTCAAATCCAAAGTAGATACAAACAGGACAAGAAAGAATTTGGAATTAATAATAAACTCCAGCAATTATAAGGATCAGGCAAAATATATATATATAATTATTTATTAGAGGTTGAATTAGAGGAAGAAATTGTTAAAGGGAACATGATAGCCTGGAGTAGGAACATAGGATGTAGTATCACCTTAACAGAATGAGAAAAACTCTGTAATAAAAAAAGGGTAGAAATAATAAAATCGGTAGCGTACAAAGAAAATGCCTATAAAATGTTTTACAGGTGGCACCTTCCTCCGAGATTAGCGAAGATGCACCCCAATATGAATCTGAACTGTTGGAAATGCAAAAAAAAAAAAGAGGGAACTTCCTTCCATATATGGTGGTCTTGTACAGAAGCTCAAAAATATTGGCAGAAAATTAGAAATTGGTTGGAGGAAATGACAACAGAACTGATCGAATTTAAACCAGAGTCTTCTATTAGGGATCTTTGATAAAGAACTACCCCCCAAAAAGTGAAATATATATCAATACATATTTTGACAGCAGCCAGATTGGCTTTTGCACAATGTTGGAAACAGCCTCATGTTCCATCAGAGGAGATGATTATCCAAAAAAATTCAAGTTGCGCAGAAATGGACAAATTAACCTTGGCATTAAAAGATAAAGACACTTCAATGTATTATGACAGCTGGAACTGCTGGTACAAATGGATAGATCAAAGATAGATTTCACACTAAAAGGCAAAAGAAGATATGATAGAATCATAGTTGTGATATACAGATATATGTAAGGATTAATTGTGTATATGGTATAAAATAAGGATAAAAAGGAGGTCTCACAAACGGTTGAAGATGAAAATGTTTTTAACTGTTTTCTATCTTTTTCTTTCTATTTTTTTTCCTCTTTCTAGTCTCCTTTTTCTCTCTTGCATTTATGTATGTGTTGTTGGTCTATTTTAATTGTAAAATCAATAATGTATATTTTTTAAAAAAAGAATGGGGTGAGGTCCACGATAGACAGTTTGAGATTGAAGCTGTGAGGGTTTGAGGCTGTAGTAACGGAATTGGCTAGAGCATTCCAACTTGTAGGCATAAGCTGGATGTGTCACATGCTGGCCACTCCCACTCCCGATTTAGTAAAGGGGGGAAAGCTGCAAGATGTCATGTGATGACGCAAGTTTGGCAGCCCTGGGATAGACTATCATGGAGAAAAATCTGTCTATGTAGTCACTAGAAGCCAAGAATAACTTGATGGCATATAATCAATAAAAAAAAGTTTGCAGCAGCTTACCATAACATTTGCTATGCTCCTATCCCTTTGTGGTTATGCACAACCACAAAGTAGATGGGCATGAAGGGATTGTTGGGAGCTGTGAAGCACAAGGTTGGAATGAAATAAAATGGGACACTAGCAGTTAAAATGTAGTACATATAGATGTGTCACTTAAACCCATCCTAGCCATCCATTTTTTAAAAAAATCCATACACACAGTAAGCTATGTTCACACATCAGAACAATGAAATAATCTTATATGGATTTAGACAGCGCACAAGATGCCTGTTTTACCTCTTCAGGTACTACAAACAGTTTGATTGCCCAAAGGTTATCTATTAAAAGAGCAGCTGCCTAATTTGCAAATTTGGAAATGGCAATCTCCAGTCCATAAAAAACTAGGACCTGCCTTTCATTGAATCAAAACATTGTGCCAAACTTGCTACATTATTATTAAGTTACATTCCTCTGTGGAAACAAGTATCAAAACAATTATAGCAATAACCGATTTGGGATTTTAAAATACACAATACATCCAAGGATGAAAGGCACTTCATTGTTTCTAATTTGTATTTAATTGAAACATTAACTTGGATTATGTGCTGCCTGCAGAGGTTTCATTACTTTAATCTGATCATGCACATTTGCTGATAGGTTCTACAATGACCTCAATAATGTACAGTAAAGCTCTTTTGTTAACAGATAAGCAATGGGAGGAACAGATGTGCTCGGGAAGGGGAAAGTTAGAAATAAGATGAGATAGTAATAAAGCAAATAATTTATAATAAAAATATACTAATTATGAATATAAAACTGAACAAATGTAAATAGTTTTAATTATTTTCACCTCACATTCTTTGAAGATGGACTTTTCCAGCATCTTTCATATAGTGTTTGAGTACAATGAGACAAATACACACAAGGCCAGACTCAGTAAATATTACAATTGTCAAATATGAAGTGAACAGTGAATCTTTTGTGCAGTACAATTTGACCTGTACAGATTGAGTTTCAACAATGCCTACTCCAAACCTGATCGTGTATTCAGTACAGATGCTTTAGGCCAGCTGGTTAAATCCACTTCATTTTAACAACAGCCTCAAGTGAACCTATAACATAGCAAAATCTCATGTTTTTAACAATTTCACTGATAGGAGATCTTTAGCCTGAGGTGATGCAACATAATTAACCTGTTTCTTATCCTCTGTTTGTTAGATGTAGTCATTTTAATTTAAATCAATTGCATCTCATTTTGTTTCTAAAAAAAGCAATTTTGAAGAATAGTGAAATAGATTCTGATTCTATACTTTTTAATTAGCTGTGACCCATTTTAGCTACCTGACTTTTATGCATTCACTAGAGCATGGAAAAGCTGCTCTGCTATTATACACCAGGGAATTGTATCCAATTCAGTCTGTAATAAACACCCATAGGAAATTATGCTTAAGATGTTGAAATTATATTATTTCCTGATTAATTATTACATATTGTTCTTTATTCAGATTCACACTGGGTAACTACTTCAAATCAGAAACCAACTCATGTTATACAAGCCACTAGAAACTGAGAGACCACAACCACTGAGAATTTAACCTAATAATTTAAGAGACAGAAAAAAGTATGAAGTCTACAGTATGCTCAGTTTTAGAATATCTACTCAATATAAATTTAAATATAATATTTTAGCTAAAAGATTCAGGATCAGCATCAAAAGGGATACTTTTCAAAATTTATTAGAGCCAAAGCCATCTTAATAATAGAACAGCTATTATTTCAAAATAATCCATCCTTAGTTTATTCAGCTTGGACAGAAGTGAGGAGGAAAATCTCTAAATGCATGTTTAAACCTATACTTTATGAATAAGAGAAACTGAAAATTCTGTGTCTCATTAACCAGATTTCCTATGAATGGAACCCAGATTAAAACTTCTTCCCTCTGATATTGTGCATGCATATTCTTACATTTAGATTTTTTAACTTGGCACATCAACAATGACGCTAGCAACAAAGTTTCATATATTTTACAGTTGCATATTCATAACATTTTCAGGTGACCTTCATAGGACAAATACCATTTACTAACTGACAGTACGCAAGTTCAGATATAATCCAGAATACCAGTTAAAATATCTAATTATGTCCAATTCCCACAATTACAAAAACATATAAGTTAAGAAGTAGGATGAGATACTTATTGTCGGTACAATTTCTCCATTTATATCCCATTCCTGGAAGTTAAAAATATCAGTTTCTCTTTTGTGGCAAAATCATATTTAATCCATTCAAATCGACAAATAGCAAGGATAAAATTCTCAACTATTTATTCTAAGATAAACTATTATAAACTGGATTGGATCCATTGATGACTTAAAAGTTGCAAAAGTTTACACAACAATTTTATACAGATTCTGGGAGTTCTCCCAAATTATTTTATGTGTTCTTCTTTCAAAAATAAAAAAGGATATGGTCCATACTGATGTGAGTTCTGCAGCTAATACTCATTATTTCCTTGAATATATTAATTTATTTTCAAATCTTACTGATTGTTCAAACCTTATCTTATTAGATTATGCATTTATTTAAAAGATTTATAAAGCTCTCATAATTTGTGGCAAGTAATTCAAAAATCAAAATCAAGAAAGAAAAATATATTATCCAAAGCCAAATTAAACAATAAAAAGCAACAGATAATGAACACTTATTCAAGGCTAACAATAATAATATACATTAATATAATAAGCTTTTGGTACTTGGCAATTTTATTAGATTCTGCATCAAGAAGTGACAGAAAATAGGAAGAAAAGGAGGGAGGGAAAGAAGTGGAGAGAAGAAATAAAATGACTGATTTTCTTTTAATAGTTAGTCCCTTTTGGACTTTTTGCACAAAACAGGAAAAAAATAAAGATACATGACTTTCAGTAGAAAAAATAATAGTTAAAAACGAAGGTGATGTTGTAACCATAAAGAGTTTAATTTAAATTTTTACTTATAAGAGGGCTTTGGCACTTCTGAACAACATGAAACTATTCTTTGAGATTACAATACTACGCGAGTCAGAAGTATACACCACTTCTATCCAAGATCAAAATCTAAAAATGAACTCATTTTTAATACATTCCTATATACATACAATAGCCATTTGAACGCATTCTAAGTAGAACTTTCAAACACACCGGGCAATTCTTTTTTTAACTTTGCCCATCACAAAGCAGCTTGCACAATCCGATTACTATAATGTTAAGTTTCCACGTAATAAAACATCCTGATTGCAGCTTCCCTGTCAAAGAGAAACAGCATCAAAGAAGAAAAAAGAAAAACAGAAGACTTTAATGCTAAAACTCAAAAGACGGTGCAATACTGTAGGTTGTTGGCAGACAGCAACAATGGCAACAAGGAAAGATTACACTTGTAGTGATGCCTACGAATACATAGCGGTACTTTTAAGAAGGGCTGATGAGGAGAGAGAGAAATAAATACAAAGATTCCAGAGAGGGTAGGAAATATTTGCTGTAGTGAAGTAGTAACCAAAACAAAAGGTCGTGGAGGCCAACGTGATAATAGTAAGAAAAACAACCCAGACAGCTCCAAAAGGGGGGAAAGGCACCGAGAGAAACAAAAAAGGCAAACCCAGCTTCCCTCCAGTCTCCACCGCGATCGCAGCCCCCTTTTGCCTGGGCTTTGTGCGGGTGTCAGCTTGGCTTCAGTAACTCCCCACTGCAAAAATAAAAAATAAAAGTCAAGCCAGCCAAGACACGCAGGGAACGGAGCGCAACAGCGATCTAAAGCAGCTTTTTATACGCCAGAGAGACAAAATATCCCAGAGAAGCCAGCCAGCCAGCCAGGTAGGAGATGACCTTAAGCGAGGGCGAAGTCTGGCTTTATCTTCAGGGCGAGAGAAAGCGTCGGGGAAAGAAAGCGCCGACGGGCTCTCAGAAAGGCGAGTCGGGACCGGGAATGGTTGGGATGAAAGAGGAACCGGAGGCGCCATCAGCCGCTCTCGTCTCAGCACGTTACCTGCAGGCGACTTGCTTAGTCCAACAGCTGATGCTTCCCCCTCCGGCTCCGGCGGACGGTGGTTGAGGCTCGGCTGTGGGGAGGCTGGAGGCCGTGGTGGTGAGGGTGGTGGCGGAGTCGCCAGCGCTGGAAGCCGTGACAACCGCTGCCGTGGCTGTCGGTCCCGCTACTCCGCCACCACCGGGGGCCACCGCAGCCTCCGCCATTATTGTTTACCCCACACAGCGACGGCCCCACCGGAACTTCCGGGAATGCATTCTTCCGGCTGGTTGCACGGGGCGGGGCAAAGTTCGAGGGGGCGGAGTGAAAACGACGGGAGGCGGGTTTTACTTCCCTGGTGGGAAATGAGGCGAGAGTCCTGCTCTTTGGCAAGCCCCGCCCACTGCGATAGAGGAGGGTCTGCGGATAGCGATTGGAAGAGGAGGAGAAGGAGGCGCGAATTGGGGGGGCGGGGGAAGAAAACATTGGAAAACCGTCAGGGCCTGTACGGTTGATGTGCTGGAATTAAAAGCGCGTGGTGTGTTGTTTCTGTTGCCCTTCGGTTTATGCGCTGCATGTACACGTGGGGAAGGGATTCTCATCCAGGAAATAGAAACAAGCACCTCAAAGCCGGCCTTTATTGACGTTTTCGGCTTCGGCATAGCATGTTGTGTAAACCTATGACTTATTTGATAAAATGATTAAATTACAATTTAAGATAATATATGAATCAGTTGATCAACATATAAAAAGACACTTATCACCAGCAGAAATATAACTTCATCTGTCCTTCTGTCCTTAGCATGGAGAGTTGTTTTTATTAGTTTATATCTGAAAAGTAAGATTATTTCTAAACATTCCATCAAAGCTCTTTGACTGAGCAGATGGTAAGGGACTCATTTCAATCAACTAAAATTTAAACCCTCATAGCTAATAGTGGCAGAAGTTTCAAATAATAATGAATAGCCAGGGTGGATCTATGTCAGGTGTCTACACAGAGGCAAGTTTATCTTATTTTGGATGATGAATTGACAAAACTATTCTTTGCAATACTGTTATCTTTTGTACTTTTATTTAACTTTTCTGAAAATACAATGCCTCAGAGATTTATTCAAATCTGCTTTTAATTTCTCAAAAGGAAATTTCTCAATTGATGCTGGAAATTTGATATTTTAGTCTCCCCTTCCTTCAGGGCATTGAATGGTTCCAGCTTGCCACCTGTTTTTTTCTGTTAATGTTAATGATAAATAGAGTTGGTCAACACTAGTCTGGAGCTGAAATGCAGCACAGCTGAAGCCTCCAAGATTCTTCTGTTGCAATTCCACCCAGCCTCCATTAAAATTTCAGTCAGCGCATGATCGCGAGAAACACATGCCAGAGGTAAGGAGTTGGCTATATGACCATCTTTTTCTCAGAACAAAGATTAATATTTTTCAAATATTAGATCACTGCATGGATAGTAAACAAAAACTTCTCACCATGAAAATCCAAAATAGTTTACTGAGAATACTGTACAGTATTGGCTGAGATAGATGTGAAGGTTTTAAAACACTGGTGAAACTTGCTTAATTTTTAAAGTAAGAATGGACAGAGGTTTAAGTTGATTTGAAATTAAAACCAAACAGTATTTGATTGAGAGGCATATTAATTTAATCTTCTTCCTTGGCATCTGAACTAGAGTCACAAGCCTTTAAACTGCAAGGCCAAAGATACCTTTTGCAATGCTGAAGTGGAAGAATAGATACAACAAGGCTGTAATTAAAATCGATGTGGTTAAAACTGATTACAAGAAATAATCCTACAAAATGTTTTCAATTATTTTTAATAGAAGCAGAAACAAAAATGTTACAAGATTTAAAAAAAGCTGTCCTTCCCCCAAACCTGCAGAGCTATTTGTTATTTTGTATAGTCTGCTGAAATAGTTTTTGCTATTTTGTACAATGTTAGTGGAGATCCCAAGGAAACAGACTGAAGTGGGGTTGTGCTTCTGAAAGGGTTTACATTTACATTTTATTTGATTTGTCAATCGCTTACAAGATACAGGTATAAGAATAAATATAGTTTTGAATACATGAGATAGATACTTATAAGAAAAATAAAAAACAATAGGACAAGGACGGTAGGCACGACTGGTGTGCTTATGCCTCTCAGGCCTCTTAGGAAGGGGGTGAGGTCAATAGTAGACAGTCTAAGGTTAAAGTACCGTATATACTCGAGTATAAGCCGAGTTTTTCAGCACATTTTTTGTGCTGGAAAAACCCCCCTCGGCTTATACTCGAGTCAGATTCCCCTCTGAAAAAAAAATGGTGTGGAGCTCCGAAGCTGGGCAGCCGCTTCCCTGCTTCCGTGTTTCCTTTGCAACTTTTAAGCATGGGAGGGGGAGGCTTTTCTGAGCTCTAGGCTGAGAAAGCAACGCGAGCCGAGGTCGCTCCACTCAGTTTCATTTCCTCAGCTCCAGCTGCTTTCAGTCCACTTGGGAGGAGGGGGAGGAGGAGGGGGAGGCTTTTCTGAGCTCTAGGCTGAGAAAGCAACGCGAGTTGAGGTCGCTCCACTCAGTTTCATTTCCTCAGCTCCAGCTGCTTTCAGTCCACTCGGGAGGAGGGGGAGAGAGAGAGAGAGATCATAAGAACGGCTCTTGGTTTTTTCTTGCAAGGGAGAGAGTGACTCCTGCCTACCACTGTCATCATCATCATCTTTTGGGTTAGTGAATCAATCAAACCTTTCATGATAGTGAGATCGTTTCCCAAATTTCCCTTAAATCAGGGAAGAAATCAGAAACAAACCTTTGGGCTGAGAATAAGCTTGTTCCTATGATGCCATTTTTGTTCACTTCAGTGTGAAAAGTGTGAAAAAACACACTTCTTTTTCTTCATCTTCTTGTTCCCTATTTACTGGTCTCTTTCAAAGAGGAAATTGTGAACATCAAACTTATTCTCAACTGTCCTAGTGAAAGTTTTTATTGGCATCTATTTTTATTTTTGAAATTTACCAGTAGCTGCTGCATTTCCCACCCTCAACTTATACTCGAGTCAATAAGTTTTCCCAGTTTTTTGTGGTTAAATTAGGTGCCTCGGCTTATATTCGGGTCGACTTATACTCGAGTTTTATGGTATTTGGGGTTTGGGGAAGAAACCACAGAGTCAGGTAGAGTATTCCAAACATTGACCACTTTGTTGCTGAAGTTGTATTTTCTGCAGTCAAGTTTGGTGCGGTTAACCTTGAGTTTGTATCTATTGTGTGCTCTTGTGTTGTTATTGTTAGGGATAACATTGTTTGCCCTAACTGGTTTAGGTAAAATAATAAATATGTAATCATAGTTTGTAAGTTAAAGTGTCTGCAACTTTAAATATGGGAAAGTAATTAAGGGAGTGGTTGTGAAAGCACTTTAAAAGAAGCAAGATTGTAGCTTGCTCTCTCTCTGGCTTTGATGATCCCTGATTACTGCTTGGAATCAAGACTGCATTGCTCGAACGGGAGAGAAAACAAAGGGCTGATTTGTAAGTGAACTGACATAGGATATTCTGCACGGACTTTGCTAACTGAATATCCCTGAATGGACTTACTAAATGATACATGACTATTGGACTGTTATTTTGACTATGCTATGAACTCATAATGGAATAAACTATATTTTTGATAGCACAAGCGTATCTGTTATTTTTACTGTATGTTAATAAACATACAAGCTTAGCTCACTCATTTATCTGTGTGCCTATCTGACTAACGCTGCACATTCTGTTTAGCTTGTCTCCCTAACCCTGGTTGGGGAAACCAGGCTTAACACTTATAGTTGAAGCTGAAGTATTCATTGACAGGTAGGACATTGCAATGTATGATTTTATATACTATATTTAGATCGGACACACTGACGGCATAGTTCTAGGTTTTTTAGGTCTAGAGTTTCAAATCTGGTGGCATAAGGTATTCTGCAATGACTAGAGGAGCGGAAAACTCTTCTTGTGAAATCTTTCTGGACTTTTTCAATTGTGTTAATATCAGATACATGATATGGGTTCCAGACTAATGAGCTGTATTAAAGTATAGGTCTAGCAAATGTTTTGTATGCTCCAGTTAGTAGTGTGATGTTACCAGAGAAGAAGCTATGTAGGATTAGTTTAACAACACTTAATGCCTTTTTGGCTATGTAGTTACAGTGGACTCTAGCCCTTAGATAATTTGAGTTGAGTACTCCAAAGTCCTTGACAAAGTTTGGATCCTAAACAAGGTCTTGGCTATTTAGTTTGTATGTTGTTTTCTGATTTTTTCTGCCAATATGTAAGATAGAACATTTATTTGTTGAGATTTGAAGTTGCCATTTGTTTGACCGTTCTGATACATAGTCAAGGTCTTTTTGGAGGATAGTAGTATAGTCTGTGGTGTTGAATAGCTTTACATCATCAGCGAAGAGAACACAGTTGCTCTTAATATGATCACAGAGGTCATTTTTGTAGAGTATGAAGAGAGTTGGTCCTAAAACACTGCCTTGGGGGACACCACTGTTGACAGGTACAGAATTTGATAGGACGCTCCCAATTGTTGGGATAGGACGCTTGACCATTTGTTGTCTGTTTGACAGGAATGCTTCTATCCAGTTATGTAGGTGTCCAGAGATACCATAAGATTTTAGTTTTAGTAGTAGTTTGTCATGTACCACTAAATCAAAGGCTTTACCGAAGACTATGTAGATTGCGTCTATTGCTTTGCCCTGATTGAGTTGTGTAATCCATATGTTTTTGCAGTGTAAGAGTTGCAGATTACAGGATAGTTTTTGTCTGAAACCAAATTGTTTATTAGAGAGTAGGTTGTTTGTCTCTAAGTGGAGGATAATGGATTGGTTAATAATTGATTCAATGACTTTACAGCATAAGGAGATTGGTCTGTAATTTTTAAGTCGGCTGGGGTCTTCCTTTTTGAAGATGGGGATGACTATGGCTTGTGACCATAGTTTTCGCAAGGAGCTGGTCCTGAAAGATTTTTCAAAGATTATGCTTAGAGGTTTGGCTGTGGCAGTGGATAGCTTTTTAAAGAAGTAGGCACATATTCCTTCCAGTCCAATAGAAAGGGATGGTTTTAGATTGCGCAGTGCTTTTTCAACAATGTCTTCTGTAAAATCGATATGTATTAGATCATTATAGTTGTCTGTGGTTCGACTAGGAAGTACTGGGCTTGATCCATTGCTGTTTACAAATACTGAGCCAAAGAATGTGTTAAAGAGGTTTGCCTTGATGGTGTCATCGTTGCAGTCTTTGCCATTAGGTCCTTTCAGGGGTGGAATAGACCTTGAGTCTTTTAGTTAGTTGTTTATAAAATTGTAGAAAGCACGGGTGGAATATGTGCATATAAGGTTTTCCTCTTGTTTAATGTGATAATTAGTGCATTCAGTTTTAATCTGGTGGCATAGATTTTTGTAACGGCTTTTGAAGTTGGCAACGTGACCAGATTTGTTTTTTTGCCAAAGTGATCTCTTTTTGGATTGAAATTTCCTTAAAATCTGTTTTTCCTGGTTTTGGGAGTTGTTATTGGTACATATAGTTTGATGGCTCTTTTGATTTCTAGTAAGAATATGTTGTAATGGTCTTCAACAGTATTGCATCCAGTGAATAGAAATTGCCAATCAAGGGAAGAGAGATCGTTGATTATAAGATCATAGTTGCCTTTTTTGAAGTTATAATTGGGGATTTTGTCATTGTGATGATTTTTGTGTGGACATATGTTGAGACAAAAGTTAATCATGTTGTGGTCACTGTTGGAAAAGGGTTCTTTAATTTGTATTCCATAAATTGAATTCAAACTATTGCAGAAGATAAGATCGAGGCAGTTGTTAAGCCTAGTATTGTTTGTTACTAGTTGTTCCAGTCCCAGGTTTGGAATTGTGCTTTTAAAATACAACATAAACACAGATGTTTAACTTTTTGTCTACATTAATCTTTTTAAGTATAGAAGGACACAACTCACCTGCTCCTTTGCTGCACAAAGCGGCAATTTAAAATACTCTAGTACAGTTAAATATACCACTATTCTACTATTTTTGAACCATGCACAGATAATTTACCTCAAAGAACTTTTTGGCCTAGTGAAAAGAATTGGTATACTGCAGAATTCAAACTCTATACGCACATTTCGGATGGTAGAGAGAAATTCCCTGGGAATTGGACTCTAGCACAAGCCTGAAGACTAAACCTCTGGTCCTGGTGAATGACCCAAATTAGATCCTGCAACATTATCCCGGGACACATATATTTGCCTTCATTCATAAGAATTGGTATTTAATATACAAATTTTACAGATTCCTTTAATGTGTTCCTGTTTTTACAGATTCATTTCAGGTTGCAATGTAACAATAGAATGTATTCACCTATTACTCAAACCATGTGGTTAAGTAGAATTGGGTCAAAGGAGAATTAAATAATAATTTAATCAGTTTCAGTCCCAATGCCACTAGAATGTTTTCAGTTCTATTACAGATCTGAATGGATATGATAATACCTCATTATCTTAGGTTCACATTCCATAAAACCATGCTTTGAATTACACGGTTACAAAGCATCTCATGGCTAGATTTGCAATCAAAGTGACAAACAAGTTGTGTTACTGATTAATCTTTGAGCCTGAACCCTGTCTGGAATTTTTTACACATTCTTCTATAATACAAATATTTTTTTATTTTGTGTATCGCATTTACCACCATTTCATTTTTATTTTATTTTTTTGCAGATCTGCATTCATGAATTGGTTTTCTGTTCTGGCAAAAAATGATTGGAAGACCACTTTTGTATTGTGGAATAGCAATGCTGCATTGGCTCATTATCTACCCTGTTTGAGAAGATCTTTGCATAGTGAGTATATCCTGAAAAGGTTTACTCCTTTTTTTTTTTTGGGAGGCTGGGGTGATCAAATGTGAAAAACACAGGCATAATTTAACTTGTGTGATGTTTTGCATCTGGATGTAGATTTAAAGAATTTTGTTGTTGTTCTGTCCTTCATTAACATACTCGAGATCCCCGCGCTTTGATTGGCCAAAGCGCGGGGCTCTCCGATTGGTCAGGCGAGCCGCGCCGATTGGCTCACTAAGAATCTCCTGCAATTGGTCCATTCGGACCGCGGGAGATTCAAAGCGGTGCCATTGGCCGCGGCCGCCGCGGTGAAAGGAATAAATGCCGCGGGCTTTTTTCCTTTCACCAGTTCGGTTCCAACTTGCCAATAAAGAGCTTTGCACTAAGTCACCGACTCCTGGCATCATTTCGCGGACACAACAGTTTGCTTTCCATTTCAAGTGAATGGACCAAATTCTACACTCTCAAAAAAATAAAGGAAACACTTAAACAACACAATGTAACTCCAAGTCAATCACACTTCTGTGAAATCAAACTGTCCACTTAGGTAGCAATACTGATTGACAATCAATTTCACATGCTGTTGTGCAAATGGAATAGACAACAGGTGGAAAGCAGAGGCAGTTAGCAAGACATCCCCAATAAAGGAGTGGCTCTGCAGGTGGTGACCACAGACCACTTCTCAGTTCCTATGCTTTTTGGATGATGGTTTGGTCACTTTTGAATGCTGGCAGTGCTTTCACTCTAGTGGTAGCATGAGACAGAGTCTACAATCCACACAAGTGGCTCAAGTAGTGCAGCTCATCCAGGATGGCACATCAATACGAGCTGTGGCAAGAAGGTTTGCTGTGTCTGTCAGCGTAGTGTCCAGAGCATGGAGGCGCTACCAGGAGACAGGCCAGTACATCAGGAGACATGGAGGAGGCCGTAGGAGGGCAACAACCCAGCATCAGGACCGCTACCTCCGCCTTTGTGCAAGGAGGGACAGGAGGAGTACTGCCAGAGTCCTGCAAAATGACCTCCAGCGGGCCACAAATGTGCATGTGGCTGCTCAAATGGTCAGAAACAGACTCCATGAGGGTGGTATGAGGGCCCGATATCCACAGGTGGGGGGTTGTGTTTACAGCCCAACACCATGCAGGACGTTTGGTATTTGCCAGAGAACACCAAGATTGGCAAATTCTCCACTGGCGCCCTATGCTCTTCACAGATGAAAGCAGGTTCATATTGAGCACATGTGACAGATGTGACAGGATCTGGAGACGCCGTGGAGAATGTTCTGCTGCCTGCAATATCTTCCAGCATGACCGGTTTGGCAATGGGTCAGTAATGGTGTGGGGTGGCATTTCTTTAGGGAGCCGCACAGCCCTCCATGTGCTCGCCAGAGGTAGCCTGACTGGTATTGAGATGAGATCCTCAGAGCCCTTGTGAGACCATATGCTGGTGTGGTTGGCCCTGGGTTCCTCCTAATGCACGACAATGCTAGACCTCATGTGGCTAGAGTGTGTCAGCAGTTCCTGCAAGATGAAGGCATTGATGCTGTGGATTGGCCCGTCCGTTCCCCAGACCTGAATCCAGTTGAGCACATCTGGGACATCATGTCTCGCTCCATCCACCAATGCCACATTGCACCACAGACTGTCCAGGAGTTGGGGGATGCTTTAGTCCAGGTGTGGAGGAGATCCCTCAGGAGACCATCTGCCACCTCATCAGGAGCATACCCAGGCATTGTAGGGAGGTCATACAGGCACTACTGAGCCTCATTTTGACTTGTTTTAAGGACATTACATCAAAGTTGGATCAGCCTGCAGTGTTTTTTTCCACCTTAATTTTGAGTGTAACTCCAAATCCAGACCTCCATGGGTTGCTAAATTTTATTTCTTTTTTTTTTTGAAAAAGGTTTTATTAATTTTCTACAAACAAACAAGACAAACAAAACATAAAAACATCAACTCTTATTTGTACATCCAGTGTGTCAGTTGGTTCATCATTTTTGTGCATTCATTCTGTAGTCTCAATTACAATTATGTTACATAACAACTCATATTGTCAATCCAAACTTATATATCCTAATATCACTAAAAAAAAGAAGTTTTTGACTATATTTTTAATCATTCATGCTTTATGAGCTAACAATACTTTAAACCAGTTTACTCTATAACAAATCATCTAGTCATATCAAATCAATCCTAAAAAATCCTTTATAAATATAATATCAAATAACAAAATAATAGCAAAATAAAGATATTCCTTACTATCTAGCATTCTAAATATTCTATTATCGTATTTTATCATCTAGCCATTTATAAAAAAGATCCCAAATTTCGTAAAATCATTTATCCTCTTGCTCTCTAATTTCAAATGTCAATCTGCTCATCTCAGCACATTCCAATATTTTCTTAATAATTTCTTCCTGTAATGGTATTTTCTCATTCTTCCAATTTTTAGCAAATACAATCCTGGCCGCTGTTAATACATTTACAATCAGGTATTTCAAATCTTTACTATATATATCAGGTAAAATTCCCAATAAGAAGATCTCTGGTTTCAAGTCTATATGTTTCTTTGTCATTTTTTCCAACCACATGCGAATTATAGTCCAATATTTTCTAGCATCCTCACAAGTCCACCACATATGGTAATATGAGCCGGGTATCTGATGACATTTCCAGCATTTTTCAGATTTATTCTTAAACATTCTTGCTATTCTTGTCAGAGGAAAGTGCCACCTGTAAAACATCTTATACAAGTTTTCTTTATATGCTGTTGACATTGTCATTTTATAATTTTAAGACCACAATTTCTGCCATTTCTCTAAATCAATCCCATATCCAAAATTCTTCCCCCAAACAATCATAGTTTCTTTGACCTGTTCTTCCTCTAATTTCATTCCCAGTAAATAACCATATAGTTTTTTAATCACCTTCTCATCAGTACCCATCAAGATCTTATCTAAATCAGTCTGTTTATCATAAAATCCCTCCGTTTTGGAATCTTCATCATACCTTGAATGTATTTGTGCATATGAAAACCAATTCATCCTTATACCTTGTTCCTCTAAGTTTTGGATCGATTTAAGTTCACCCTTTTCATCCAAAAGTTCCCCATATCTAACTGTTTGTTCCTTCTTGTAGATTATAGGATAGGAAAATGCTTCAATGGTCGATAACCAAACTGGAATTTTCAAATAACATTGTCTTTTTATCTTCTCCCAATTTAACCACAAAGACTCCCGTACATAATGTCTTCTAAAATAACCCTGTGTTTTAGTTCCCTTATACCATAAAAAAGCATGCCAACCCAACAGCAAGTCATGCCCTTCTAATGTCAACAACCTATGTTTCCTTAATGTTATCCATTCTTTGACCCACATCAAACTTGCAGCTTGATAATACAATTCCCAATTAGGCAGACCAAAACCTCCTCTAATTCTAGCATCTTGCAAAAGCTTTAGCTTTATTCTCGCTTTTTTACCTTGCCATATAAACTTCAACATAATTTTATTTAAATCTTCAAAATAGTCTTTTCCAAGCCTAATTGGTATTGTTTGAAACAAAAATAAAATTCTAGGTAAGATATTCATCTTAATTGTTGAAATTCTCCCTATTAATGACAATTGCAAGTTTTCCCACTTCTTCAAATCTGTAGTTATCTGTTGTTTAAGTTTAATATAATTATTCTCCTTTAATGTGCTACATCTTGTTGTCAAATATATCCCCAGATACTTAACCTTATTTGTAACTTGAATTTTCAAAAGATCTGCCAATTCTTCTCTCTGTCTCAATAGCATATTCTTTGTCAAAATCTTTGTTTTGTCTTTATTTATTTTCAAACCAGCCACCTCTCCATATGCCTCTATCCTTTCCAGTAACTTTGGAGCTGTTTCTAGCGGATCTTCCAAAATAAAAGCTAAGTCATCAGCAAAAGCTTGTAGCTTAAATTCTTCCTTCTTAATTTTCATTCCTTTTATGCTTTTATCATCCCTAATATTTCTATTCAACACTTCCAAGGTCAACACAAATAGCAAAGGAGATAGGGGGCATCCTTGTCTTGTGCCTTTCCTTATATTAATAAAATCTGTAAGTTCCCCCTCCATCATTACCCTTGCTGTCTGTTTATTATATATAGCTTCTATTGCTTGAATAAATTTTTTAGCGAAACCCATCTGCTCCAATAATAATAACATAAATCTCCAGTTCACGTTGTCAAATGCTTTTTGAGCATCTAGGAATATCAAAGCCATTTGCTTTTCAGGATGAGCCTCATAGTATTCCAAAGTGTCCAAGATTACTCTCATATTGTCTCTAATTTGTCTCTTTGGCTGAAATCCATTTTGATCTGAGTGAATAAAATTATTTAAATATTTTTTAAGTCTTTCTGCTAAGATTGAAGCAAAGATTTTATAGTCTGCATTCAATAAAGAAATAGGTCTATAATTCTTAATTTGCAATGGGTCAGTCTCTTCCTTTGGTATGAGTGTAATATAAGCCTCTGACCATGTTTTTGGTATCATCTTTTTTAACATAACCTCATTCATGAGTCATAACAAGAGCTTTGGATAAATAACAAAGTGCAGTGTGTCTTCTTATATATACCCCATTCGCTAGCCTTTTTCTAAATTTCAATTCTAGTAATATTTTTATTTTTGCCTTTTATTTTAAAGGGAAAGCCTCAGAGTTTTTTCTTTTTTCTTCTTTATTTTTCTTTTCTTTTTTATTGGGACTTTTTTGCTTTTCATATTTATGTTTTTGGACTACTTTGTTGTTGTGGTTTTTTTTTTTGGATTATTGAGACTTTTTAATTGGATTAAGGTGTGAAGAATCTGAAGGAACTTTTTGTTTTTTTTCTCTTTTTGCTTTTTCTTTTTTCTTTTTTCTTTTGCTCTTAATCAATATTATTATTTTTGGATTTGTTTGTTTTTTCCTTTCTATTTTTTCCTTTTTTATGGTAGACTATCTCGTAATTGGATTAGGGTCTAGAAGAACCTGAAGATCTTTCTTCTTCCTTTTTTCCTGTTTCTTCTTTGGTTTCGTGTTTTTTACTATTGGAGTTCTCCATTTTGGATTATAATTGGCTGCTCTACCAGTTGGATTAAAAGTCAAGAAGAATTTGAAGTTTTGGAAACATTGAAATGAGCAGGAAACCAATACCATCTGGCATTTCTGCTTCTACCTCTGCTTCCCCACCAGCTGGAGGACAACGTTTAATTCAGACAATGTTGAAGCAAGATAAGGAACAAGAAAAAGTAACTTTACAGATGATTATGCAAGAAATCCAAGATCTCAAGACAAAATCAGATATCATTGAACAAAGAACAGGAAATATTGAACAAAGAACAGAAAATATTGAACAAAGAACAGAAAATATTGAACAAAGAGCAGAAAATATTGAACAAAGAATAGAGAAGACTGATGAAAAAGTGGAAAATATTAAACAAATGATGGTTAAGTATGAGGAGAGATTCCAAAAAATTGAGGAAGAAGGAAAACAAAGAGAGAAGAAGATTGGAAATATTGATAGCAGACTAACAGCGGTTGAACAAGAAAAAGGTGGGATGTTGAGGTGGGAGATGGAAAGGTCAGAATTTTACCTCAGATTTCAAAATATAGAAGAGGAAAAAGGAGAAAATTTGGCAGCGGTAATGATAGAAATTTTGGCAGATGCTTTGGAAATTACAGAGGAAAAGATGATGGATGGAATAGATGAGATATATCGAGTCTATACAAGATATGCGATGAGAAATAAATTACCCAAGGAAGTCCATATTAGATTTACCAAAAAATCCATTAAAACGCAAATATTACAAGTAGTAAGAGAGAAAACACTGAAATACAAGAGTAAAGAGGTTGTGGTTTTAAAACAAATACCCAGAAGAGTGAGAGAGATGAGAAGAGAATATCGATTTCTGACCAAAATACTATTGGAAAACGAAGTGAATTATAGATGGCTGATTCCAGAAGGACTAGTGTTTAGGTGGCAAGAGCAGAGATATAGAATTGATTCAATTGAGAAAGCAGAACTTTTCCATGCAGAATTCTTTGGAGGAAGAAGAGAAGAAGCAGAGAAAGAGGCTTTATCAATTGAGTTTCAAGATGAACAACTGGAGACTGAAAAAGAGAAAGGAGCAGCAGGGGGACAGATGGATAATAAAGAACAGCGTGAAGTGAGATCCACGAGAGCTGTTAGACCTAAATATAAAGCATAATCATGGAGGAAAAAAAACTGATTACAATGAATATAAATGGACTTAATTCAGCTGTTAAAAGAAGGAAAACTTTTCATAAATTAGAGAAATTAAAATTTGATATAATTTGTTTACAAGAAGTTCACATTAAAAAACAACATGAACAATTGTTATTACAGCCAAAATTGGGGAAAATATTTACTTCTTTGACTCAATGTAAGAAAAGAGGTGTGGTTTTATACATTAAAGAGGCTATTCCAGCAAAATTGATTTACACGGATGAAGATGGAAGAATATTAATGGTAGAAATAATGGACAATAATATAAAAATACTCTTGATTGCAATTTATGCTCCGAACGATAAACAAGAAGAGTTTTATAAAAAGCTACACATGAAAATAATTGGACTGGACTATGTTAATATAATTATGATGGGAGATTTTAATGGAATTGTGGACAATAAACTGGACTATATAGCAACAACAACAAAGCAAAATAGAAAGGCTCTCCCAAGGTCTTTTTTTAAAATGACAGATGAATTAACTTTAAAAGATATTTGGAGAGAAAGAAATGTTAAAGCTAAACAATATACTTTTTATTCAAATAGACATTTATCATGGTCCAGATTAGATATGATTTGGATCTCAACAGAACTAATATCTAATATTAAAGAAACAAATATTGAAACAAGTACTTGGGCAGATCATAGCCCAATGACAATTAAATGGAAGGGACAAAAAAAAAGATCGAGATGGACATTAAATAATACTATTTTAAAGGAGAAAGATTTTACACAATGGATGGAGAAGGAATTGGCTTTTTTCTTCAGAGAAAATAAAAAAGAAGATACTTCAACGCAAAATGTGTGGGATACAATGAAGGCATACGCTAGAGGTTTGATAATAGATTATACAAGAAAAAAGAATATTAGGAAAAGGCAAGCTTCTAAGGCCTTGGAAGATGAGTACAAAATTCTTGAAAAAGAATTACAGAAAATTACAGAAAAAGGATATTAAATTGAAGCTGGATGTAATCAAACATAAAATGGAATTAATAGAGAAAGAAGAACTGGCACAGAAAATTAGAAACTCTAAACAGAATTATTTTGAAGATGCAAATAAACCAGGTAGATGGCTAGCATATAAATTGAGAAAAGAGAAGGAATCAAGAAAAATATTGAAGTTAATAGATGAACAAGGCCAAGTTTGTTATGGGAATAAGGAGAAAAAAGAAATTATTCGAGATTTTTATGGGCAACTATATAAACAAGAGAATATTGATGAAGAAAAAGTCAAACAGTATTTACAGGAAGCTAATTTACCAAAGATACCTAAAGAGACTGAAGAAATGCTAGAAAGCAATATAACAATGATGGAACTAAATGAAGCATTTAAGAGACAAAATAATGGGAAAGCTCCGGGTCCAGATGGGCTTCCAGTAGAATTTTATAAAACATTTCAAGAATTATTGAGCATCCCATTGTTAGAAGTTATGAATGAAGTTATGCTAAATTTTATTTCTATTGATAATTTTTGTGTGATTTTGTTGTCAGCACATTCAACTATGTAATGAACAAAGTATTTAATAAGAATATTTCATTCATTCAGATCTAGGATGTCTTATTTTTGTGTTCTCTTTATTTTTTTGAGCAGTGTATTTTCTTTATTAAAATTCCAGCTTTAATCATCACAGAGCCTTTGAATAACATTTGTTAATCAGGAAAGTTGCTACCAGGCTCTTGCTTTTCACAAACATTTCTTTCAACATTACCCACCTCCTGATGAAAATATATTGATAAGATATCAGTGCAGTAAAGAATAAAATATATAATATTAAGCCAAATTAAGCAACACAAAATCATTTTGTATATTTGTAGAGTAAAACTGAGAGGTGGCAAAAAGAAATGCCGTTAACTTAATTCTAGATTTTCAAATGGAAAAACAGTTTTCTAGACTGTAGACTATAAGGGCTTCAGGCTATCATGAAAATACCTCTATTTTTGAAAGAAATGATGATTTGTGGATTTAAAGATTTAAGAAAGTTGTGATTAAATTTGAGGCCAAAGGGATTTGTATGATATCTAAGAGGGAGTGGGGATAATAAGATTGTCTGTTAAGAAGGTTGGCAGTTATTCATATATTCTAAAGTTATTTTATTTTCTCTCTTTATTTTCTTGCATTTCTTCATTCTATGTAAAAAAAACCTTAAATAATTTAAAAAAAATATCTCTGTTTTAAACTCAAGTTTGTGATATCTGGATGGTTTGAAATTATTTTGTGGGGTGTTTTTTTTAATTGTCAGCTACTATTTCTTCTTTGGGTTGTATTTTATGTTTTAACAGTTATCTATATTGTGCTTCTATATTTTAAAACTTTGTTCTAATAAGAACCACTGTAACGAGATGGGTAGTCAAATAAATCTAAATAAATATTCTCTGATCTTTTGAATAAGTGGACAATTATATTCTGTAGGTAGTATAGGAGATTTTTCTAACTGATTGTTATAATAACAGAAACCTAATAAAATAAAATGGCTTATAGCTCCCCTGTAATGCAGCTGATGGAGATATTACACAATATTACAAAATAATACCCAATTTTCATAAAATATTTGTCGAATATAAAAAAACTATGTCTGAGTCTAGGGTTTCTGTTTTAATTATTATACCAGGAAGGTGTGTTTATCCTACTTAATAAGGAAAAATCAAACTTTAATGACACATCTTTGATTCTCTATTCAAATTGTACATTTGCCTGATTTGTTCACATTGTAAGAAATACAACTTAGAGAAATTAAATTTTTGAATTACAATTTGTAAAATAATTTTGAATTACTCTTAAAATAATGACAAAAAAGGAACAAAACACAAAACACATGCCCAATTAAAAAACTATATAAGTGCTTAAACATGAGTATAAATATACAGCAGAAAAATGTAAAATGTAACATAATAAATTCAATAGATAATTATTTAATGTAAATATGTAATTTCATTTCCAATATTTATATAACTATTTTTAACCTGCTGTATTTTGTATAATGAATTTCATTATATTTATCCATGCTTTCTGAGGTAGGATTGTTATTTGTACTGACCAGAATTATTTTATGGGCTTACATAAGTCATAGATAATAATTTATGTAGCCTATATTCTGTATATTATGTAGCCATAGGAGTTAGTTTTAGGTAGTAGCTCATGTGTTGATTTGCTGGAAAAAGCAATCGTTATGTCCTTATTTCCATCCTCAAATAGTTTAAGTACTTTTTAGCAACCATAAAACCATTTTAAGATTATTGTTGGAAGATATATAATTGATCAAGTTAATATAAACCTTATATTTTCATCCCATATAATATCTGGAATTGTAATTTGTGCTTTAATAACATGAGAATAAGGCACACCTGTCTGCTTCTAGGCTTGGTCCAGAATCTTAAGGAACCATTATTGTTTGGACCAGCCTTTCATCTTAATCATTCAGCTTGAAATATTAAATTTCAAGTTAGTATTAAGAGAAAACCAGATCAATTTCTGTTTGTCAGACAAGTCATTTGTGGGCTTTCCCCCCCTGCCTAACTCTAAACATGTCTACTTTATATTTATCACTATTAAATGTTAATATATTATTCTGGCAATAACAGCCAAGTCCTGTCTAGTCATAAGAAAATAAAACCATACCAATTGCATGGCATAAACATGACATTTTCTTCATTAAATGGATGAAAGAAAGAAATTGAATCATTCTTGAATCATTAATAATGAGTAAATTTATTTTATTTTAGATGGTAACTTCAACATTCATCCCTTGGTAAAAGAAGCTATGGAGAGTAGAAAACCAGTTGTTGCCTTGGAAAGCACCATAGTCACACATGGCATGCTGTATCCACAGAATCTGAGGTGGGCTACTTCAAGCTTTTATCTGATGCTTCAATTAATCTTAGGTGGATGGGCTTTCTAGATAATCTTTGACATTCTCCTACTTGCACCTAGCCAAGTAATAACATGCTCTGGAAGTTTTTTTTTTCCTGCTATGTCCTCTAGGACAGGGGTCCCCAACTCCCAGTCTGTGGACCAGCACTAGGCTGCAGCAGGCCAGAAACTGGGCCACACAAATGAGCAAAACCTCATCCATGCAGGTAGCACACAAAACCACGCCCCCTCTGGTCCACGGAGAAACCTCTCTTCCATGGAACTGGTCCCTGATGCCCAAAATGTTGGGGGTTGCTGCTCTAGGAAATCATTCAGTTTATTCCCATTCATGATTGAGACATGCTTAAGTCATTCTTACATATAGTGTGTGTGTGTGTGTGTGTGTGTGTGTGTATTGTTTCTTGACTGACATCAAAGTGATATCAACATAAGCATTTTATACAGTTGTCATTGCTGATACTTTCTGCCCTCGACAGATTTCTAGTGAATGAATATGCCACCTTGTATTAAAGGATAAGACTCCAGGACCCAACTACTCAATTTTTTTTTATAATAAGTGGTTTTTTCCATTGCTTTCATCTTGGATGATTTTCTACTTTCCCATGTAACTAGCTATCTCCATTTTTCTGCCAGAGCGATTCCAAAGCATGTGGTTTATTTCCATAACATTCACATTTTCTGGGTAGACATTCACTGCCTTTCTTAAAATTTCCTCCCCTTTCAACAAAGGCCAACAAATCAAAGGGGTTCTCCCTCACCATCCTTCCCTCTCTATCCCTTTCGTACCTCTCAAAGTTGAGATAGTATCCCTAGTTCTCTAATTGTCAAGGTCTCAGTGGGAAAAACACCCATGCCTTCTTTCTCTAAGGTGAAATTGATTTATTAACACACGTTTTAAGGTACATATTAATATGGAATGGAACATATTACATAATAGTCCAAATGAACATGAAATGTTCACTCTGACAATCTCATCCTCCCACATCCACCTCATCCACTATATACATATGTGGACCTCACCCCATTCCTAAGAGGTCCTTAAAGGGGGCATGCATAAGTGCACCGGCAAGCCTACTGTCTCTGTCTTGCTGTCCCCATTTATCTGTATTTACTTCCTTTGTTCTTGTTTATGTTCATACATATACTTGTTATCTTGTACATGTTTGACAAGCAAATAAATAATAAAATAAAATAAAATAAAAATATCAGCATTAATGTGCTGTTTTCCCTCTTAAGCTAAGAACATTTGATGATAGCAGCAGGATGTGAGATATCTTTGCTGTTCATTACATGAGAGGCAAAATTAGATGATCAGTTGTGCATGGGATCAGAGAGTTATTTATTGTGACCATCCTAAATTAAAACAAATCCAAAGATGCTAAGGAATTCCTGGAAGTGTGGCACTCTGACAATATGGCCATTAGTAGATACATAGATATAAACAACATCTACTTAGTGTACAAAAGAGATAATCAACAAGCCAAAAATGGCACAAAATGATGAAAATACCTCTCTACCAGCAATCAGCAACTAGATGAGCATAGATTAGCAAGATTAATATCAGAGCAGCAATCAAGTAATCAATATCCCAATCAAAGAACTGCCAAACAAGCTAATTGTAAACAACCCAACCAAAGAACCTCCAAGACCACTCCAACACTGACAGGTCAAACCACTAGTAAATTATGAGCAAATCTCATTCTTTGCGAGCACTGATGATGTTACCTAGTTTGGGTAATGAATCATCTGCAAGAAAATCAAGCTCAGAGAGCGCAAGGACCCCTCATTTCAACTCTGGCCTACAAATATTCTCCAGGTTCAGGCTGATGCAGACATGTGTCCGCTTCCCGCAAGCCCTGTGAGAAACTGGGGAGCAGGTGGAAGGGAGAAGTTTTTGTGCATGCATGCGCAAAACGTAATCACTGAATTGCTAGTAATGCCAGTGGAATCCCACCCCTGCTGTGAAGCGGTATATAAGTCTAAGTGCTATTGCTGTTACAATTGCCTCTCAAACAGAGAGCATGATAGATCTAAAAGTTATAATTTGTTGCTTATATAAAGAAAAGAGAGAAAGCAGAGAGAAATCCTAAAAAAGAGCTGTTTGTGACTCAGCCAGCTTTGTGACGCTGATCTTTTCTATTTTTTACTTTTTAGACTTAACTCAGCTTTGTTTATAACAGAATAAGATATTAGAGAGAAAAAATACAGGGAGACATCTATCGTCAAAAACCTCCCCTTTCATGCTGGAGTGCTATGACTGATAGATGTTTTTACCAGCACCAGCATCTTTGAAACTATTTTGTGAATAGAAGAGCCATTTTCCTTTTTTAACTGCAAGGAAGTCTTTTTTTCTGTTGGAAGGTTGCCTGTTTCAAGTCACTGGAACCACTGAATTGTGGTTTCACCAATACATTATGTTAACTGAAAGCTAACCAGTCCTTTGTATGTTTTATAAGGGACCATATGCTAACAGTGTAACATTTATGCATGTAGACAGAGCTAAATCTGTATATTAAGAGCAAGAGTTTTAGATTGTGCAGAAAAAATAAAATGAATAAAATGAAGTATAAACAGAGCCCATGGTGTTGTGAATGAATAATACCAATAAAGTATCTTGAGCTTGAAGTCAAGTGCAAGGGTTCTGGCCCTGCACTTCTGATTGGCTGTTAATGGCAGGATCGGATTGGTCCGTTCAGGAGCATCTGATTGGCCATTAACAGGCCATTCCTATTGGTTAACGGAGCTAGCGCTCCAGGTTTGCTATTGGTTGAACAGTTAATAAGTTGCCTATATAAGGAAGGCTATAGCAGCCCTCCAGTTTGAGCTGTCACAATATGTTAATAAAGAGTTTGAAGTTCACTGTTTTTACCGGCTCGTCTCCATCATTCGCACCCATGCTCCAGACATAACACATGCATTAGTTTTCTCTTATCTTAAATATTTTGTTTTTTACCCTTTTCATTTTTCTTTCTTTGTCTGTGTTGCCATATATTGAATTTTCAGCATGGGCAGAGAAGTGGAAGAAATTGTCAGAGCAAATGGGTGTGTGCCAGCAACTATTGGCATATTAAATGGCCGCATTCATGTAGGCCTCCAAGATGAAGAACTTGAAATCCTTGCAACAGCCAAAGACATAATGAAGGTCTCTCGCAGAGACTTCCCCTATGTTCTCAGCCAGGTACTTGATGGATTTCCTCATTATTCTAATTTGTTTGTGCTACCTAAATAATTCAGGGGTAAGGGTCAGTTTGTGGAAGTTTTCCTGTGAGTTAATATGCAAAACAAGTACTCAAACAGAGGAGTAAGTGTTTTTTTTGACAGGGGATTAAGCAAATTATCTCCAGTTGGCTAGAGTTTGGTGAATTTGCCTTGGGCTTTTGAAACTTTGGAAATGCTATTTCCAAGCAAATATTTGTCATTTCATGTTGAGATACACTTGAATTTCATTTATGGACTTGCTACCTACTGTTTAAGGAAACTAATTATCAGAAGTGCAGTCAGACACAGACAAGCAATAATGTCTACAGAAAAGTTGAAAATAATCAGTACAATTTGTTTCTTAGTTTAGAATGGTCTCTGTCTACAATGAGGTTGAAGTCTCCTTTATACCACAAGCCAGGTTATTTTTTTAGTTGTTTTGTGACCTGACATCTTGGCATTCTTCTGTAAATAAGTAAGCCACTTATAGAAGCTATTTGATGACATGCCTTATGAATGTCCTCTCAGCATTCCAGATGTATCCACCAGCCCAAGCAGTTGCCTTTTCCATCCTTCTCACATTCAGCACAATGTTTTCAAAGAGTGCCTTCATTTTCTAGGGAATCTAAGCAGCCCAAGAGCAAGCTTTTTACACTGGAGTCAGCAACATTGGCATTGCCACCCTGATTTTCATCCAGCCTATAAAAAGGAGGCAAAAGGCTGTTTGACTCCATGTGAGTATAAAAAGGAACATTAGTTCTCAATCTGTTTTGTTTATGCTTGGAAGTTACCATACATCTGGTAACCTCATGTTTGCTTTTCAATTCAATAGAGTCATAAAACCTTAAGAGTGGGAGAAAGGGCTCAGGTACCCTTTCAGCATCTTGAATCTGACTGGCAATGAAAGAGTTCTTTTCACTTCAGAGTAGTACCTACTATTCAGAGGTTTCTCCTAATGTTCCACAAGACAGGGCTTTTCTGCAAATATTATTTATAAGTTTTAATCTCAGTGTCCAAGGCAACAGAGAACATGTCATTTGTGCAAGAGCTCTTCAAATATTTGAAGTCTTTATTATGACACCCTGTAATTTTTCCTCAGCTATTCCTCCCACACTATTTATTATCACCGTTGCCTGAATGTCTAGGAGAAAAACATTTGGGAATAAAGGCAGGTCGTTTTTATCAAAGATAATGCCATAAGGCAAATACGAAGTATTGGAGTTTAAAAGTGCTTTGTTTAAAAACGGAGCTTGACTGTTTTTGAGGAAGAAGATGCTTCACTTTCTTCCTCAAAAAACAGTCCAGTTGCCTTTTTAAATAAAGCACTTTTGAGAAAACTATGATGTGGATGACTGAAAATCTTCATAGATGTATTGGAGTTTAACTGAATTTTTAGACTGAATTGGCAAAGGATTCGTTCACACATTGCACTAAACCATAATGTTATCTTTTTCTCTTCAGAGTAATATAATAATCTAATGTTTTAGCTTAGCATTGTAAGTGAAAGCCATTACGGATTGCTCAACAAAGCATGATTTTAAAAATTTCCAACTTTATTTATGAAAACATTCCAACCATTCACACATATCACTTATTGCTTATTTGAAAAATGTGAAATCTGAATAATCGTTGGTTGTTCCATGACAGGGATTATCTGGGGGAACTACTGTAGCGGGAACCATGATTGTGGCACACAAAGCAAGAATTCCAGTATTTGTAACTGGAGGAATTGGAGGGGTCCACCGGGGAGGAGAAAAGAGTAAGACAAACATCATTTTAATTACAAATCAAAGCCTTAATTCCAAAATGCTGTGTTACAAAACCATCTACCTTTTTGTTATCCCCTATTGATGGAGCCCTAGTAGAACACCAAATACTTATTTGTTGTTGTGCTATTTCAGCATATATTCTTCTCTACAGCTGGCTGAGTAACTAATGTACATAAATGTAAATACATAAAAAGATATAAACTTCATTTCTTCAAAATGTTTAATATATTTTCCTTTGTTCAGTGTTTCTGTATAATGCATTTTTCACTGAACCTTGCATATAATATTTATAAAGATTTCCAGTTATGGGTTCCCAAATAATGAATGCTAAAAAAAGACTTCTGACAGAGCAGGGGGGAAATCCATTTCTACTTAAGCACCAAACTAAACAATGCATCAGATTTATTACATTTAAAGAATGTAATAAATTTATTATTAATGCATTTATCTTTCAAAAACTGCTGTTTTCAGGGATGTAGGGAATCGGCAAAGAAGATGAACATGCAGATCTACTGTGATGGAAATTCTAATGGGAATTGGCCCCATGGTGATCAGTTTTATGACCGGGACTGCAATTGCAAAAAATCCCTGTATATCCTTATTCATTCCATAGATGGGGAACTTCATTTTTGTTTTGTCTGAAATTGACAATCCATTTAGAATAGGAGAGAAAAAGCATCTTGGGCATTTGACCTCTTGTTCTCAGTCCAAGGAAAGGCGGCCTGTTTTGTTGATGGAGTAGCCCAGCTGCACTAACTTTTCAGCAACTCTTTTTAATAGAATAATAGAATTTTGGAAGTTTTTAATTTTGGCATCCCAGTCTAGTGCCAACTCAGTCTTAGCCTGAAGCAATCTCTGACTGAGGGAAATGGATCATTAATAGAATAAGGCAACTTCATGTGGAAGGATAAATAGATTCCTTCCATTCCCCATCATTCACTTAAAACTGAAGAAGTTTCTTGGATGAGAAGTGAAATTTTTTCAAGGAAAAAAAAACCCAAGAAAGTTCGATTGCCTTTTACAAATGTACCTTTGGGGAAATTTCATATACTATTATTTCATTATAGCATTTTAATATTTTTCTCCTGAGAAGTGTGAAAATAATTGGGTAATATTTGAGAGGTTCCTTCAGAATTTGTATTTATATTTTATCCTATTTTTTTCAGCTTTGGATGTGAGTGCTGATCTGACTGAGTTAAGTCGTACTCCAGTTGCTGTAATTTCTGCAGGTGTTAAGTCTATACTTGATATTGGCAGGACACTGGAGTATTTGGTAAGCTATAAAATTATAGAATTTGAACATAATCATTAGCTCAGTGTCTCAAAATGTCAGGCCTGGTATGTTAAGAAGTAGGATCTTTGTCCATTTGAAGGAGAGATTGAAGTGATTTGTAGGTAATTGGAGTTTAAATATATTTTAAAATGTATAAAATGCTGGACAGTACTTTTTCTGTGGCAATGTTTCATTGTGGAAACCTCTTCTTGTTTAGTTTTAGAAGATGGCCAAACATTTTTGCTGAATGGTCTTAATCAATTTACAAGTCTGTAAATTTTAAATGAGATGTTTCCCTATTTTATTTGTTTAATTTGATATTTTATTGATCTTCATTTGTAATGCATTAGCTTTAAAGGGGGCAAATAAATACTGCTACTAAAAGTAATACATTATTTTAGTATAAAGTATAAAAATAAAATTAATATCCTTATATTTCTTAGCAAATAGAGATGCAATTAAAATTGTTTGCATGATTTGGTTATGGGAAGTGTTCCAGAATGCAGTGTTTAGACTATTAGAGATTTGTCCCACCCTTACAGGATACATATTAATTCTGAAGTTTTTGAACTGGTTGCCAAGACACATCTGCCTTAGCTGAAAATGCTTGCTATTACTTGCAAAGCTTTTCACTGTACAGCTCCAAGATATATCAAGCACCTGCATCTATGGAGTCCCAGGAACAGAGGTGGTATTCAGCAGGTTCTGACCAGTTCTGGAGAACTGGCAGCAGAAATTTCGAGTAGTTCAGAGAACCAGCATATACCACCTCTGACTGGAGATTTTACAGTATCCTTCCCCTGCCAGGCCCACCAAGTCATGCCAACAGAACCTGTAGTAAAAAAATTTGAATCCCACCACTGCCCAGGGAACAAGGTAAATATGTTCTGTGTCTCATATAATTGAACTAAATAATAAATACACTGTAGTTCAATCACATTGTAATTTCTAGTCCAGGATAAACAATGTTGTACATGTAATAGAAGTAATGTTCCCAACATTAAGAGATTGTTGTTATCCAATTTTTAAAAGAAGAAACCTGCACTGGGTGTCGGCTTTTCCTTCTACATGGCATTGTGTCCTTTCAGTCCACCTTTGTTGTCTTACTTCTGCAGGAAACTCAAGGAATCTGTGTGGCCACCTTTGGAAAATCAAGAGAATTCCCAGCCTTCTTCTCTCACCGAAGTGGCTTCCAGGCACCATACCAGGTGCAGGATGAGAAAGCTGCTGCTCAACTAATTGGTGAGCTGTCAGTAGAATAAGATGCTTCTTGGATAAGTGGAATCTGAATGGAAGTTCAGCTGAGAAGCTTTTCAATTTCTCTCAAAAACTGTAAAGCTTTACATGCCTAGTGGAGGTCAAAAGCTCACTGACCTCAATAAGGTTTTCTTCTACATTACTACACCTAAGATCAAGCTAAAGCCACCCCAAAATTCCCCTTTGTATCTTTAGCTGTTCTGTCTCTCTTTCTCTTTGACATCTTCTGCTCTAACCTTCTATAGGCTTCGAATCGTATACCCACAACTGCCATATTCAGCAATTTCCAAGGCCCAATTTGTATATGCCACAAAATTAAGTGCTAAAATTTTTTCTGAACTGTATCACACTATTGCAGTGGAAATTGACATGTTGACTGCTGACTCTGTCCCTCCCAACCAAAACCTACCCAATGCCCACTGCCAAAACCCCACTGAAGGCTGGTGTAGTTCACTTCTTGTTTTACTGTTTTTTTTGGTATGCATTTTTTTCTGATGAAAAATTGAAGCATAAAAATTCTTATATGAAATCTAAAGTACTACAGAACATGTAGAGCATGTTGATTCTGTTGAACTGCAGCCTTTGAACACTCAATTGCTGTATGTTGTACAAAGCATGTGTTGTCCTTCTACAGACACCAAGGTCTCTTACTTCTACTGCTTTTATCTTTGCAATTCTCTAACCTATTGTTAGAATACCATTATATATTCTAATTTTATGTATTTTACAAGATCCCCATATCTATTCACTATTCCTTGTCTCAGTCAGGGTTTCTATTTTCATTTGATTTATATTCCACCCTTCTGGTCTGGCAAAGCTGTTAATAAGATTTAAAACGAACAGAATATAAAAAATAACAATACAGATTCAATTAACAAATCAATACAATTAAAAAGAGGACAAAATAAATAAATTCAGATCTGTGAGTTGGAAGGGAGCTCAACTTTGAAGAGAATGCATTCCTTAGCATAAAAGAAATGCAGAAGAGGATTCCCTTCATGTTCCAGAGAGAAGAGTTTATGACATTTTCTTTCTTTAAAAGGTCTGTCCTGGTACTCTTCACATCTGTCAGGTTTATTGTTAAATTGGCGGTGCCAGGAATGTAGGCAAAACCTTTTAAACAGTTAACAGCGTTTATTCAACACAAACGGGTTACCCATGGCAGCCACAAGTTAACAAGTATGTGCGTGGTGGCAGGCAACAACTGACGCCTTCTGACAGCTCCTTTTATATGGTAGCTGTCAGACCAGCCAGCCAATCAACAAAGGCCCCAGCTCCCTCTTAAAATGCAGATGGAGGAGAGAGCCACATTGGAATGTAACATTTATCATGAGATAGACAATCTCTTAGAGACAGTTCTTCTCTTCTACTAAATGCAGACACTGCTTGATTAGGTAGAAAACTAGCATGAAATTTGCTAATCCCATGAATCATCATCCCCATCCTACCTCAACCTGTTGTAACTACTTGTATTTAGTATTGATTTGATTTGTCAATTGCTTACAAGATACATGTATATAAATAAATATAGTTTTGAATACATGAGATAGATACTTATAAGAAAAATAAAAAACAATAGGACAGGGACGGTAGGCACAATTGGTAGAGAGACACAAATACATGCTGGAGATTCCCCATTGTCCCAAAATTTAAAAAACAATATTGATACATCTAAGGAACTTAAAGCTATCTCACATGTTGCCTAGGAAGTAGGAGGTGAGATGAAGGCAATTTAATAGGTGCATGACTGGAAAACACATTTGCTAAGACATGTTTATGTCTTATAAGTACATGGTGGGGGGGGGGAATAATAGACCCTATTTAAAATATAAGGACTTTAAATTATTCCAGGTGATCAGTTTGTAGCTATTGCAGATTTTTCATACAGGAATCCTATGATCCCCTCTATCTTACACTGGTAAACACCACATTTTGTACCAACTGTAACTTCTGGATACTTTACAAAGGGAGAACATTTGTTTTGTACTCTTTAGACTCTGCTGAGACTTTCTGTTCACTATTGATCTACAGCAGCATCCAACCATCAGTTATGGCTTTATATTACTATGACTTAGTGACATTATAAAGCATTGTAATCAGTAGTGAAAAACAGTGCAGCACGATGGAGGTAGAATGTGGAGATAAGGGGTGGGATTCAAATTTTTTAACAACTGGTACTGTGGGTGTGGCTAGGTGGATGTGGCCATGTGACTGGGTGGGCATGGCTTCTTTTTGTTTGCAGCATCCCCCCTACCTGGTTTTTTTGCCTCGTGGGCCTCAGGGAAGCCTCCTGAGGGGGCATTTTTGCTCCCAGAAGGCTTCCCTTGGGCCCAGGAAGGCAAAAAAAAATGGGACGGGGGTGCAGCATCCACCCCCTCCCCCGCACACCCCTTTTTGCCTCCTCAGCCTCAGGGAAGCCTCCTGAGTGAAGCAGTAAGACAGCGAGGGAATCCTGACACAGCTGATTATCGGAACAGCTGATTGTGGGGAGGGGGGAAAGAAATATCTTAAGGAGTGACTGGGCGAACGCAGTCAGCAATGTTGGGCATGCGCGCGATGTCATGTATGTGCAATAAGTACTGACTGGGCAGGGAGGGGGTGAGTGGAGAGGGGCAGGTGGAGGGGCAGGTGGGGAGGGGTAGAGCCAGCCAGGAGCATGGTTTGCCGGTTCTCCGAACTGCGCAGAATCATAACAACCAGTTCTATAGAACCGGTCCGAACCGGTAGAATCCCACCCCTGGTGGAGATCCATGTTGTTTTCACTTTCAGCCGCAGTTCTGATTGGCCCAGTCTATCTCAGCCTTTTGTTCTTGGCGTTAGGTGTGAGACACTTTTGTGCCATGTCTGTTTGTTTGCTTTTTTTTTGTTTATTTCTTCAGTTTGTAGGATCACCCATCTCAGCAAATGATTCTGAATGGCTCCATATATCGTGCACGGGACATTAACCATTGATTGAATTGTTTAATAAAGATAAGGCCATGGTCCAACAAAGACTCTTTTTTTTTCAGCCAGGTCATTAACTTTGCAGCTGGGCAGTGGAGTCCTGATCGCGGTTCCCTGTCCTCCACATGAAGCTGCTTCTGGGCAGCTTATTGAACAAGCAATCCAGCAAGCTTTGGATGAAGCTCAGTAAGATTATTTTTTAATACACTATCAATTCACATAATAACAGCACAGTAATAGGCATGCAAAATCTCCAGTTCAGATCTAATCAAATGCAACAAAGGAAAAAAAAGGAAAAGAAAAAATAACAACTAGCGGAGTGACATAACCCAGTTTTTCATATATATTTTTCTTCTTCTGAAGAAGAAGGCAGGGTTTTGGGGAGAAATAAAAATATGACAAAAACCAGATGACACTATTAGCCTTAACAGGGATGGAAAAAAACAACGGAGTGGGGCATAAGAGGGAGAAAAAAAGCAACTTACGTTTGACAAAGGAAATATTATGACTGGATTTTTTTTTTCTACTTCCAAATGTAAAAAAAAAAACAGCATGGGAAAAATATAGTACTGCTTTATAAAGCCTTAGTAACATCGCATCCAGTTTTGGCCACCACATTACAAAAAATGTGTTGAGACTTTGGAAAAAGTGCAAAGAAGAGCAACTAAGATGATCAAAGGCCTTCATAAAATGTACGAAGAACAGTTGCAGATTTGAGCATGGCTAGCCTAGAGAAAAGAAAGACAAGGGAGGACATGGTAGCATATTCCAGTATTTTAGAGGCTGCCACAAAGAGGAGGAGGTCAATTTATTTTCCAAAGCACCAGAGGGAAGGCCAAGAAACAATGGATGAACAATGAACCAATGGAACAGCTTGCTTCAGAAGTTTTGGCTGCTTCATCCCTGGAGGTTTTTAAGAAGAGACTGGAGAGTCACTTGTCTGAAATAGAGTCTCCTGCTTAAATAGTCCTCCTAGGTCCCTTCCAGCTTTATTTTGATTGAAACTCACTTTGCACTATTCTGATTAATTAATAAGCCCATGAGACACCTTTTACATTTTATCTTTCATCACTTTGTCTCAACCCAACCTCCCAATTGTAATGTTGGGACTTGATCATTCTGATATTTCAGGTTAAATATATACTGTAGTGATTTTATATATATGAGGTTCTTTGAGTATTCAGCATCAGAGCAATTCTAAATTCTAGGAGTGTTAAATTTTAAACTAAACAGCAAAGGGGTCCAAATTTGTACAATGGCAGATTATGATTCATGATCCAAAAAGGAAAGGGATTGGATTGCAACGTTGTGTCCTATAGATTCAATACCGTCACCCTACCCCCATGGACACCACTGCCTCCAAGGAAGATTGTTTTTGGGTGTTTACTTTTGTACATGCCCAGGAATATTTTCTAATTTTTTTCTAACTTCTGCAACAGTAGGCAAAGTTAAAGTAGTGGATTGCCTACTTTAGATCTCTTACTGTTTTGTTTAAAGACAATATTTGGGCCATAATGCCGATAGAGGGCTAAATCTTTCTCCTTGGGACATTTATCCACAATTCAAAACTTGCCAACTTAATTCAAAGGAAGAGACACTCGTGTGTTTTCATTCATTGAACATTTCACCTTCAGGGACAGGATGAACTAGGTAAATAATGCTGGGATCCCAGTTCAGATTGATTTCCCCAATATTCACAGTTTGAGCAGTTGCAATCACAAATCCCCTCCTGTGTTTCCTGTCAAAAATGTATCATCCTTGAGGAAACTTTCTTCAAGATTCCTCCCAATCAGAAGCGTTTGGATAAGAGGTTTTTTCTTTTATTTTTTTCTGCAAAATATCTAATTCTGTAAATGGATTAGCTATCAATCATGCAAGGCACTATGCTTGTTGTTCCACTTACAGGAGAAAAAAGGTCAAAGGGAAGGAGCTCACACCCTTTTTGCTGCAGAGGGTAAATGAGTTATCTGGTGGAGAATCACTGAAGTCCAGTATCCTTTCCTAATCCCACAGCATCTTCTGCAGCTTTTCAATCTCTCCTCCCCTCAAATACAACTTCATGATTTCTTCTTGCTGTATCCATACAGGGTTCTGCAATATTGCTACCTGACCTGTCCTTCAAAAGTCACTGAGTCATACCCAAAGCATGTTTTTACTGATCTCAACTGAAGTTGGAGTAGCAAAACAGCTCAAATTACTCTGAGGGTAGGCAACCAAGGGAAGCAATCAGAAAGCAAAGAATAGGGGCAGTATGGAAGCAGGCATGGTTCTTCCATCTGTGAGACATAGGACCATGCATGAATCTAAATTGCTCCTTCAGGAAAGTCATAATTGAGAAGTTATTCCTATTTGCAGAATGTTTATGCTAATTTACAGCCAGATCATGTCAATGGCAAAGGTATAGATAGGGTTTTCCACATTGGGCTTCCCACAACACCAGTTTACCAGTTTGGTTTCTTTGTTGATTATTTGCTGTAACAATAGAAATTGGTATTCATTTTTTTCTAGAAGAGACTACCATAGAAACCTGATTCTCCTTGCCATAAGCAAAAATCCTTAGTCTCCCTTTTGGCTTGGAAGATATCTGTGTTTTAGGCAGAGTAGTGGGATTTGGGGGGGTCAAGTAAGAGCATTTGTGAGAGGAAGAGGTTAATTTATGCAGAATACAAATTCATACTTCCCTGTTCATCTTGGAATTCAGAGTCCCTAGAAAGAATGCCTATCTGCAAATTTGAGCCAGTTTTTTGCAAACAACAACATTTAGAAAATCTTCATTGGAAACAGAAACGATTAGCTTGATCTGTGGCACTGTGTTGATAAGCAGCAGACCTTCCAACCTAGAGTTGATAAAAAGATTCCAGTGGAATCCTTCATCCTCTACTAATAGGTATGCATGACTCAACTGTTTTGCTGTGGTGTTTGCAGAAATTGGACCAGATGGAAATTCAAAACTCTTTTTGATCTTAAATTCTTATGGCAATCATTTTAAAAAATCCAGTAAGCGTGTTTCATGATTGGTTGATATTTCTTCCTGTATCGTAATAGTAGAATCAGAAGATACTAGGATGGCCATCTATGTTACATTACAAATATTGTGTATTTGTATAAATTGTCTTGTTTTGTTCTAGCTCAAGTTTAGCCTGTGTATATGTCAGTATATGTAAATTTTAATGCAAACGTTCCTTTTTTCTATACTATATTTTCTCTTTTGAAGTAATGTCTAGATCGCCATTCCAGAAGGCATAAGAGTAGCTTTAGACAACAGGATGGGTTTTGAGGGTTTTGAATTTTTCTTTTTCTTTCATTGTTATTGTTAATTGTATAAATATCCCATCTTTTCTCTGAGAATGAAAGGTGATTTCACAAGAGTGAAACATTCCTTCTAATTTTATTCCTGTTTATTCCTGTAACAATTACTCGGTGAGGTAGGATCCAATATAGGATTCCAGTATTCCACATTTGGCATCCTAATTACCATACCTTGCTGTTTCAATTGTTGAGTTGTTATATTTTTCTTTCCTTTATCAATTGGTATCAGATATTGCATTGATCAAGAATAATGCCATAGTGGGCAGTCGTATTGCTGTAGCCCTAAATAAGCTCCAAAAAGGTCAGAGCAGGAGAAGCAGCTTTTCTCAAAATGAAAACACACCTGATGTGCCAAGACCAGTGAGTACTTATCCCTGTTTTTGCCTTTTTTTCAAGAGTTTTGGTGCGTGAATGATTGGCTGAGCTGGGCCATTCTAATTGTTAAAGTGTCTGAATCATTTAGGTGAAGGGTATCAATCTCAATTTAATTGAGGTTTGCATCAGGGCTGTGGTTGACCTTGAAGGGTTGTGGGGCATGGCTGATTGGGTGGCCAGGGCCAACTTGGTGGGCATGGGCAGCTTGACACCACTCCTCAAACTGCTGATATGTTTCCTCTTCACACTGGGTACACTGGTCCGAAGTGATGCGGGCTGGCCCCTTACATTTTCCATCATGGACTGGATACGGCCCGCCGGCATTGCATTTCACACCTCTGATTTAGGTCAATGTTTACTGTTTACTGTGTAGATGTCTTAGACAAAGGATATTTCTACTGTCAACCAGCACTATTTACTGGACTATAGGCCATAGAAAAGCTTAAGATCTGATAGGAAAATAATTTTAGATAATGAGAGGCCCAGAGCAGCTAGTTGCTCTGCATTCTTGGAGCAATTTATTTGCTTAATTGAATATTCAATTTACACTTTAAAGTGGAAGAGCTGTAAAAGTCAAATAAAAGTCCAACTGAATGCTTGATAACATTTTCACATTTCTGTTTCCTTTTCAGGTAGTCATTGGTGGCATCAACATTGACATCATAGCCAAGGCAAAAGCTGCAACAATAAAAGTAATTGCAATTGCATTTAATAATATTTAGATTTTACTCTCCATTTGGTCTGTGACTTCAGAACTTGCTATCTTCTTTTCTGAATAAGAGGTATGCAGGCTGGACTGAGACAATAATAGAACATGGAGACCAAGTTAAATTCAAACTGCTTGTAGAATAGCAAGTAAATTTGAAATGCAGCAAAGATCACCCACTGCCAGCATAAGCAAAGGAAAAAAAAACATTCTCTAGAGTCCTTAGTCAAAAGTGCATATTGCTGACTATCCTCATTCTGACCATCAAGGCCACCTATTCTTTAAAAAGACTTATATACAGGGTTCAGCACTCCCTCCTTATATCAGCCATGAAGCTGATCTCTCAAATTTTCAGAGACATTAAAAAAAATTAACCACAGAATAACAAACCAACAACACAGCAGCAGAAGTCAAAAGGTTGAGACCCTCAATTTTTGATGCAAAAGCAGCCTTTGTGTTAGAAACAAAGGCAGGGAGAAGTAGAACTCTGTATGCAATTCTAAGTTCAGATTGCTTAGGATCTGAACAACCAGTAAGTGAGCCTGAAAATATAGAGGTCCACCACAAAACAAAGCCAAGGTTGACGTCTGTTGGTCCATTTTATCCCCTGGTCAATCTGTATCCATATGTTTTGATGGTGCTACAGTGCACAGAGGTTTTGCTCCTGGAAATTCACAGCTGAGATGCAGAAAGTAATTCCTATGACTTCTACCATCAAAAGCAATGAGTTGAGACCCTGGCCTCTTATGAAGAAAAAAAAAACCATGGTGGGCCATCTTTTGCAACGGATGGCAGCATTAAGTTAAACACCACATTGAAATGTATTGGCCAGGTTGATTGCAGGTTACAGATACTACTGATTCAAAAGTAATAGCTGTCCAGAAATCCCATCTAGTGGGAATATATTGCAAATAACATGAATCAAAAGCAGTGGAAATGTTTCATAGCAGATACTGCTTACCTAAGCAACGGCTTGAATAGAGATGTTTGCTTTGTTCTGTGCCTAGATGGAATATTTGGTGCCAGGTGATATAAAGACAACCTTTGGGAAAACCAACCATTGTTGCATTTCCAACTGTCAGTGATTTATCTGACAGGTGGCTCAACCGAAGAATAAAAAAGGTGCAGTAGTGAGATTTCATTAACATGAACTATGAAAAACCTTCCTAATGCTTAGAGACAGAAAGAAAACACACACTATGATAAATGAACCCAGATGAAGTGTTATACTATGCAGGTAGTCATCGACTTACAACACTTCATTTAGTGACCGGCTCTACAACAGCTCTGAAAAAAGTGACAACCATTTTTCACACTTATGACCATTATAGCATCTCCATGATCACCCAATCGAAATTCAGATGCTTGGCAACTGACTCATATTTACAATGGTTCCAGTGTCCCAGGGTCACGTGAACCTTTTTGGTGACCTTCTGACAAGCAAAGTCAATCGGGAAGCCAGGTTCACTTAATGACCGTGTTACTAACTTAACATCTGTGGCGATTGGTCTGCAGGAAAGATTGCAAAATGGGGCAAAATTCATTTAACAAATGTCTCACTTAGCAACAGAAATTTGGGGTTAAATTGTAGTCATAAGTCTTGGGCAACCTGTAGTTTAGAAGACTTGCAAGGACTGATGCAGGTAAAAGAATCAGTTTAATAAAAAACATCTGTAGGAATTCCTGATATCAGTCCAGGAGACAGAGACATATTGTAATAGGACCAAAAAGCAACATTCCTACATTAGATGTCTTAACTGAAATGTGTTGGACTATAGAAATAATTTGAAATCCACTTTCTGCCTTGCTTTCATTTATGGCACTGACTTCCTTTTTAAATTCCCTTATTTATTTTAAAACTGGGTTTATCTAACATGCCAAAAAGCAGTGTGGCTTGCTTCATTTTAGCTAATTATACAATGAGGCTTTTTTTAAAAAGAGGTTTTTTGAACTTCTTTTTAAAGTTCCATATTTACCATAAGCAAAATGGGGAGAGATTAATTCAGATGCTGTTGCATGCAACATGACAACTTCTTTACAAAGTTGCCATCCCAGATGGTGGGTTATAATTCATACTGTATTGGATCCAGCCTGCTTGTCAACATCTGGAGAGTGACAGATTCCTGAGTCCTGCTTCAATCCATTTATGCTAGAAGCTAAGAAATACCAAGGCATGTTTATTACCTTTACATAAAATTTTATCTTTTATCTCTGCTATATTGCTTGACAATTATTATAGAGATTTGTTAGCTGAGCCTGTTCACAAAACTCACCTTCCCCAAGCTGCATTGCTTAAACCAGTTCCAAATGAGCACTCATGAATTAGTTAAGTAGATACAGATGGAACCAAAGTATCTCCAACAATGTTTTCCTTCATTTAACAACGATCCTTTATCACAATATTTACTAACTCTTATACTTGTGATTGCACATAGAAGTGAAATATCCAGTTAGAAATGGCTAATAGTAATTAGTGAGAGTGGATACCGCTAATATTATTCCATAATCTAAGGTAATAAAAAGAAATTAGCATCACATCTCTATTGGTATGAGTTAACTTTCTATTGGATTGAATGGGGTATACACAACCACAATTGAGACCAAAATTTCTGTGGCTAAGCAAGACATTTGTCCAGTGAGTTTTACCTCATTTTATGACTTTTTTCCACCACAGTTGTTAAGTGAATCATTGCAATTCTTAACTTAGTAGCATAGTGGTTAAGTGGATTGGGCTCCCCCATTGACTGAGTTGTCAGAAGGTCTCAAAAGGTCACTACATGACTCCAGGGCACTGCAGCTGTCATAAATATGACTCCTTGCCAAGCATCTGAATTTTGATCACAAAATGAAACAAATAAAATGTTTAAAAGTTATGGTATTTATGTAGTTATCAAGCACATCTGAATTATATTAAAGTAACCAAAATATATTTACAGTTCCCAAGCCATGTCACAACTTTTGAGCGCTGCTAATGTTTGGAAATTGAAAGTTGAAAAATTTGACATGCCTTAATTGGAGATGCTGTCATGACCATGTGAAAAACAGTCATAAATTACCTTTTTTCAGTGCTAAATGAACTGTTGTGTGTCGATAGGATAGGATAAAGAATTGTAATCCATCTAATCAAGATCCCAGTGAACTTCAATTCCTGCTTTACTTTATTGATGTATCTTCTGTACCTTCAGGATGGAGGGCAGACAAATCCATCCACAGTGAGACAATCTTTTGGCGGTGTTGGCAAAAATCTAGCAGGTAATTCATTCCAATTGTTTCCGCAGTGGGTGTCTACTGTTAGGAATAACAAAGTTACCTAGCTTAGTTTGGGTAAAATAATATATATAAACTATGATAGTAAATTTAAGTGTGTGTCACTTTAAAACTGCAAAGCATGTAATTTTGGGTGCGGCTGTAAAACCGCCATAAGAGGGAGCAAGAGAACTTGATTGATTGCTGGCTTACTGGATTGCTGGATTGCTGGATTGGATTGTTTGCTAACTGTGTGCTGCTGCTGCTGCTGAAGGAAGAAAGGAGGTTTGAACTTCTTCATATCTCTACTGTGAGGAGATATATTACTGGACTGATATTTGTAAGTTTACTGACCTCTTTTTCGACACTGGACTTTGCAACTGAATAATCCCCGGACGGACTGAACTAGTGAATGGTATATGGACTGTGGTATATGGACTATGCTAAAACTCTTACTGGAATAAACAATTTAACTAGCACAGTGTATCTGTTTCACTGAGTGTAAGCTACAAAAACGTTTATCTCACATATATTTGCCTGCCTGCCTGCCTGCCGTGCAGATTCTGCTAGGGTGTATATCCCTAGCATCTACAATTTCTAGCATAGTTCTCTGACAAATCCAGATCTGGACTACCTCTCCCATCCCTCTATTTAGCATGGCATCAGACTAGGAAAGGCTGTTTCATTGTATAATTCACTTTAAAGCTTGCCATTATAAAAATACAGATCATATTCAGTTTGTTTCATGTTCATGATATATACAGTTCGTATAACGGTGTAGCCCCAACCTGCAAGCATGCAGGGCACTGGGTATGGTTAGAAGAAAAATAGCAAGAGCAATAGCACTTAGACTTATATACTGCTTTACAGTGCTTTACAGCCCTCTCTAAGCAGTTTACAGAGTCAGCATATTCCCACAACAATCTGGCTCCTCATTTTACCAACCTTGGAAGGATGGAAGGTTGAGTCAACTTTGAGCCTGGTGAGATTTAAACTGCCAAATTGCAAGTAGCTGGCAATCAGCAGAAGTAGTCTGCAGTACTGCACTCTAACTAGTGCACCACTATGGCTCAAAATGGCAGGAAAGATAGCTATGATGTGCTCAAAAAAGGGAAGTTCAACAAATAATAATATAATTCAAACTATGCTGTTCAAGAGTCAACCGCTTCACTCTCGCTCTCCACATATATACTGTACTATGCTTTCTCTCTCTTCATAGTAGCATTGTAGTTTAGTTTCAACTCTAACCCTAGCCTCTAACCGTAACTTATGATACCCACTCTATTCTCCCAAACTCTATTCTTGAGTCACAGCAAGCAAAATTATTGGGATAAGAAAACAGGTTTTATAGAATTCTTTATACAATAGAGTTCTTTATTGGCCAAATTTGATCGGACACACAAGGAACTTGTCTTCAGTGCATAAGCTGTCAGTGTACATAAAAGCTATAAGTGATAAATCATAAGATACAACACTTAATGATAGTCATAGGATACTAAATAAGCGATCAATATAAATCATACTAGGAAACTAAATAAAACAATATAAGAATAAAGATACAAGCAACAAAGTTATAGTCATAAGTAAAAAAGGAGATAAGAAATAGAAAGGATGAGAAGAAGAATAGTAACACAGCCTTACTAAATAGTTTGACAATGTTGTGGGAATTAGTTGTTTAGCAGAGTGCTCATTCATCTGTCCCTTATTAATTCAGCTGAAAAACACATATCATTTCCCTGATCAAATTACTCCTGACTGACTTGGGAAAGGCTCCATTTCTCTCTGATCCTCCCAAACTAAACCCTAAATGGGAGAGAATTGTAATTCAAGGCTAGACCATATGCTTTGCATCCAGAGGGTTTCAAATTCCATCTCCAGAATCTGTCTTAGCACCTTCCTTTCAAAAAATATCCTCTCCAGCGACAATCCTACAAATGTTTAAACAATCTTTGAAAAGCATAGGTCAAGGTGTGCAATGTCAGTTTTGGTTACATTATGTATTTTATCCCTATTATGTTTGCTGTTATGTTATTATTTCCTTTGCTTTTTGCTTTTTGCTGTTGAATCTGTTTTAACCTGCATGCCATCTAGAGTGACTGTTGAACTGGATAACCTTATAAATGCAGACCATCTACCCATCCATCTGTCCATCTGCTAACCTATTATTTGGAATTTTAGTGGGAAAATGGTGAAGCATCTATCTAGTCTTATGGCTGAGCAGAAACTATGGAATGACATCATCGTCCACAATGCACAGCAACCTCCCTTACAGTATACCATATGCTAATTTCTCTACATTACAATGGCACAAGACAAGGTGCCAATAGTTGCAGCTCTTCTTCCTCCTTGCTCCAGCTCAGTAAATGATAGGACACAGCGGATAAATAGCAGGAAATCCCAAGAGCCTTTCACTTTGATATTCTGGTTCAAATATTCAACCAAGTTTAGCTTCATTTTACTTCTTTTTCTTTTTTAGATTGCTTAAGTCGTCTTGGGAAGATGCCTGTTTTTATCTCAGTCATGGGGAAAGATGAGCATTCAGAATCTGTTCTGCAACACTGCAGGCATATGGTAGCTTAAACATTTGACAATTGTTAACTTATGATCTTACAACATTTTAGTACAATATATGTACTTCCAATTTTCTCTTATTTATTTATTTGTCCGATTTATATAGCAGCCCATCTTATAAAACAAATAACTCTGGGCAGTGAATATTTGCTTTCATTCTTTGTTTTCCTTTCTTTCAATTTTATAACTTTGAGTTTTAATTTTTATGTTTTGTTTGCCCAGTATTCATCAAACCAACATCTTCTTTTAAGTAACAGACTATATGGGCAATATACCATGGAAGCTGTTATATTCAATCGTAGATTGCATAGCTTAATTTGCAGGTTGGACATGGTGAACATGAAGTTTAAATATTTGCCCTCTGTATGGACAGAATCTAACCTGCAAATTATGTCCATCTTTTGTTTTTAATATCTTAAATATATTACATTCATTACTGTTTATTAATTTAATTGTAAACCATTTAAAATAATGGTAAGAAGTGGCATTTAATATAAATAAATGAAATTGTTAAGTGGTATAGGCTGCGCCATGGAAAAGCAGACTTGCAGAAGGTATCTCAGTGAAATCTTAAGTGTTCAGGAAAGACGTCCATGGAGATTCTCAGTCATCTAGGTCATGGTTGTCCCAAAGAAGTTTTTTCAAAAGGCAACTGGACTTTCTTTGTTTTCTCTTGAAGGTGTTTCATTTCTTATCCAAGAAGCTTGTTCAGAACATCACTTTTGGAATGTTCAGGAAGGAGTCTATAGGAGTACATAGTCCTGCAACTCAGTTGCTACACAGGGCTCAAAAAGTGAAGAGTAGAAAAGCAATTTCTGAAAACGAAATAAATGTTGCTGATGTTGTCTCTCTTGGTTTGCTTTAAGGATATGAGAGGAGTCTTACAACTGAAAGGACACAACACAGCAACTTACTGTGCTGTAATCACAGGCACTGGAGAACTTACCTTTGGTTTGGGAGACATGGAAATCCACCAGCAGATAACAGAGCAATATGTAAGGTCTTCCTATGTTCTTCCGATTACAGTGTCTCCTATTGATTGGATTTTCTTTTTCATTGTCATTGTTTGCTTTCTTAAGGGCAGAGTGCAGCTTTTTGATATTCAACATAGATACTGTCCTCATTTATACTTTATCACAGTGTAGGCAATATAAGTTGTCTCCTCACTGATCCTAGTATCTCCTTCCCCCTCATCCCCTTGGTCTGTTATTATCCTATTTCTATGCTATCACTTTCATGATATCATATATTTTGGAAGTTTTACTGAATTGAAGTACAATCTGTCTTGCAGTTCATAGAGTGAAACTTCTATTTCTGGTATTTTGCAGCCAGGAACTTTCAATGACCACAGAGAACGTGATTGATGATGACAGAATATCTATGGAATAAGCTGAAGCCATTTTTTCAGTTTGTTGCATCAGGGTTTTGGCAGATGAAACATGAAGGCTGAAGGCACTTGTGACATCCAATTTTAGCCTGTTGTAATTTTCCCCCAAAACAAAAAGATCCAGCAAATATCAGTCCTGCTAACTATTGGTGTGTTCTAACAGGTGTTGAGATAGGGCAGGGGTCTCCAACCTTGGCTCCTGGAAGCCTGGTGGACTTCAACTCCCAGAATTCCACAGCCAGCTTAGCTGGCTGTGGAACTCTGGGAGTTGAAGTCCGCCAGGCTTCCAGGAGCCAAGGTTGGAGACCCCTGAGATAGGGCATCTACAGTTTGTAGTTTACGTTGTCCAACCTTCTCCTAAGTAAAACAAAGAGTTGAAAGGATATACAGTATTATGCATTTGTGTTACCTTGGAGATTTGATCACATCTACATTTTATAATTAGCTACATTTTCTTTATTTCTGTCTCATTTGCCCTCCAAAGATCTTAGGGTGGTAGAAATGATGTTTCCTAGTTCCAAGTTTGTTTTCCTACTGGAAAATCCCCATGCTGTGCCCCTGTGAATCATCACCCTCAAGGCTGGCCCAGGTAATCTGTAATTCTAGACACTTTTGCCTATAGTGGATTTGTTCTTCTGAGCTTATGATGGACTGCTGAAAGCCACTTTTTCAATTTTGCGGCCTCCACCCACAATTCCTTCCAGATGTTGATTTCTAATACGTGCCTACCGGTGGAGATATAAGTAATCGTGACTTGCTTGATGAGTGAGGCATATTTTAGGACTCTAATGGAAGAGGCGATTAAGAGTGATTCAGATGCAATTCCACCCTTTTCCTCATGAATGAAAACATTTGAAAAAAAAAAAGCGAAGACCTTGCCCTTAACAGCTGATCATATTTTCTTAAGAAAGCATTATGCATGTCAGTAAATCACTTATTGCTAGACCTTTAAGAAACAAACATTCCTTTTTGAAAGGAAAAACAGTGATCATTCTTCCCATGGCATCACCACACTCTTGAGATTCCCATTTGCTTTAATCAAAGAAATGGTTGATTTGATTATATGCCAACAGATCATTGTTGACTCTTAGCAACTACATAGATTTTTTTTCTTCATGATGATCTGTTGCTGACCTGGTCTTTAAGTTCTTCCAGTGGTGCTCCCACCACCATTATACCTACCTACTTTGCTGCTATCCCAAAGGTGCATTTTCCAAAGACAACTGGACTTTGCTTTTCTTGAAGACATTTCACTTCTCATCCAAGAAGCGAAGCATCTTCAAGAAAAAACAAAGTTCAGTTGCCTTTTGAAAAAACATCTTTGGGACAGCCATGACCTGGACGATTGAGAACCTCCATAGACATTTACCTTGCTCCTAGTCATCCTCTTCTTTCCCCCCCCCCTTTTTTTCCCTATAGAGCTATGTCTTCACATAATATATCTGAAGTAGGATAATTTGAACTTCATCATTTGTGCCTTGAGTGAAAACTCTATGTTGAGTTATTTGATAATTTATTGGTTTTTCAGTATTTTCCAGAGTGTTCTCCAATACCAGAGTACAAAAGCATTAAACCAGAAAAATGAGGGTGGGGAGAGAGGAATAACCATTAAGTGATATATATTTTCTTATACAATAACAACAAAATTCCTCAGAATTTTTATCAACCTCAATCCACACAAGCACTAGGCTGTGTTTCCTTCTGCTCCTTTAACCCAAGATTTGAGGTATAAGGAGGTTTCAGGGCAGGCAGGAAAACCTACATCAAAGGTGGGTTTGTATGGGTGCAGTGCAGATTTGTCACAGTGAATTCCAATCTGTGGAATTAGCAGTGAGCTGCTAATTTTGACAGTATGTTTTCTGAGCATCAGTAGCTCAGTTTTCTCAACTTTTAATGCAGAAACAAGAGACTGTTAGATGACCCCTAAAGAAAACTTAAGTCATTAAAAAGAAGAAAAAAAAAAAAAGGGGGGGGGACCAGCTGTAAGACTAGCAGTGCATAGCCTTGTCCATTTTGCACTGTCACATTGCTCAGTTAGGCTCTCCTTGAGCAAGGTTAGATCTTTGTTACCAGCTGCTTACTCAAACATGACTAATGCAATATATTGAGCAAAATGTTCAGCTTGATTTGCTGTGTTAGCTCATTCATTTGCACGTCTGTAGGGAAGCCAGCAAAGTTTACATCTGAGCGAACATACCAAGTGATCCCAAGTGCACAGGTTATGTCATGCAAATATGGATTGTAGCAATGCTGCAAAGAAGCACTGCTCTTTGGGTAGGTCACATTGAAGAAGATGGATGTTGGCATTAGAAAGCATAAGTTAAGCAACTTGGTTTTGGACTGCAAATCCCACTGTCTGAATTTCAAGTGTAAACACAGGAGGACATCTGATGTAAGGCAATTTCATACCCTCTCTCTTTTTCTTCCTAATATGTTTCTGACAGACAGATGGTGTGGGAATTAATTCTCAAGCAGTCAGAGAAGGATAACACAATGATGGATCAGACTGTTTTCTATTGAAGGAACAGATGGAATTTTCCTCTTTCCAAAGTGGAAGCCAAGTACACAAGGCAGCCAAAGAAGGGGGCACAAAGGGGCATGATAGTAATTCCATCAGTAGGATTTGTGCTTGAAACACCAGTTGCCCAAACTCTTCCATTATAATTCTAGCTTTTCTATAATAAGAACTACTGATTGGAAATTTTAGGATTCTTGTGTGCTTGCTTGGTGCATGCTGAACATTGACATATGGGTAGGTGTTGCTGTTATATAGCAGAGGCAGAAAAACATACATCTAGCTTGAAACCATGGTACTTATTTTTATTCCATATGAAGTAGATTTTTCATTGCAGTGAAAGCTGCTACTTTTCAACTTAAGTATAGCCCACTTGAAAGCTGCTTTGCAGGTGACTTTTTTTTTAATAGCTGAAGATTGTTTTGCCAATCCTAGAACATTCTGTCTGAGAGGTAAAAGAGACATATGTACATCTTCCTCTACTGAAGAGCAGAAGTGTAGTAGCTATGTTCATAAGATGAGTTGTAACATCAACCGATAACCCAGAAAAACTCAAAGAATGTGTATCTGTGCACCCAAACTTGGCAACTCTAAGATGTGTGGACTTCAATTCTCAGAATTCCCCAGTCAGCCGTGGCTGGGAGTTGAAGTCCACACATTTTAGAACTGCCAAGATTGGGTGACACTGGTCTATACTACTATGCAATTAGTTGTTGTTGTATTTTCCTGCCACATTTAACCAGTTATTTGGCAGCTGGTGAAATTGACTTGAGTTCTGTCAGCTTATCATTGTAGCCAAAGTGGTAGCAAGAATGAGTCGTAAATCTGTAAGCAAAGAGAGCCCAGCTGATAGATGGATGTCAGAGAGGACAGGTCTGAGATGAAGCAGGAGAAAATTGTCTGGATGAATCCTATGGACCACCCCCCCATTTCTTCCTGTATTCTTTCTTTGCCCCATTGTCTGTCAGTCAAACTATTGGGGGTCACACACTATTGGTTTTTCAGAAGACTCATGTTCAGAAAGAGCTCAAGTGGCAGGTTACCAAGATGGAGCAAGTCCGAATTAGGAATCTGTCACTAGCAATCTAACAATTTGAAAGATATCTAAAACCTCTGTTCCAGATACTAATCCAGATTTATTCAAATCTTCCCTGATATACTTCTAAGAAGGAAAAAAAATGTAATTTTTGTTGGTAATGGGTGAAAGCAGAAACAAAGACAGTATAATCTACAAACTTCTTGTAAGCTTCATTACCAAGGGAGATAAATTCAGATTGGCAGTACAAATCATTCGGGCATACTTGTTTGACCTTCAAGGACTTGAGGAGTGCATATGAATTTGGCCACAAGGAAGAGACCCTGATCCTTCAGATAAAGGAGTGATTTACATTCTGATTGCCAACTTTAATTTGTTCAGACAGTTGTAAATTTGTGGGATAATAAAAATATTAGCACATGGAGAGGAGAAATGTAAACATGAGACTATTGTGTTGTATAAGCTAAACAGGATGGGAGACCCCAGGGCTGTAGGTTAGATGGAGATATCAAGCAACATCTTAGAAGACAGTGGCAAATTAATTCTATATTACTGTGAAAACTCTAAATAGAGCTTAATGCAAAGAAGACTTCATATTCATGCAAGTGACAATATTGATTTAGCATAGCATTCCTTCCAAAGGACCTGCTAGATTATCTTGCCCAAATGGGATATGACCAACCTTACAAAATTTATATCCTGCATTTGTCGCATTCATAGAATCTACTTGTTTTTTCCATTGCCCACTGTCTCCTGCCATTCCCTTCAGGTGTCACAGTTCAAGGAGAATCTGTGCTTGGCTCCCATAATATGCATTGATGGGAATGTGCCAGTTTCTACCATTGAGTACATCTGTCAGATTGCCAGAGAACATCACTTAGCAGGTAAGAAGAAACATGTTGGTACAGGCATGAAATATATCACTCTACTTTTTTAATAGTTATCATTGCAAAGGAGCAGAATCTGGATGCTCCAATGCAGCTTCCAGAGCCCCCCAAATGATGCTATTTAAAATGCAATTTCATGGAAGCTGACATAATTAATCTCCCATCTGAACTATGTTGTTGCTTCCTTCTAGACCAGGGGTGTCAAACTCACGTCACCATGGTGGCATCACGTGACATATTGTAACTTTTTCCCACATCACTAAACTGGGCATGAGTGTGGCTAGTATGTGATGCATCTGGCCCATGGGCCACAAGTTTGGCAGCCCTGCTCTAGACAATAGTATTCCTTTTTTTCCTTACTATTGATTGGTGGATTTTGGTAGTTATTCACTCAGCATTTGAGACCTTCATGCTTGTTAAACCTGCTTTTACAGGGAGAAGCTGTCCAAGACACTCCATTTGGCATATTGGCACTGGATATCCCAGTGCTTGAAGTAGAATTGGATGTTGTCATATGGTTCCAACAATTTTGGTCACGGTGTTTGTGTTTTAATTTTTATAGTGAAACTATATAGCATTTATATTATCATTACCTGTATATTTTTCATTCTAACATTCAGCCAGTATTAGACAGCTAAGAAATATATTAGTTTATTCACAGATTAAGGAAGAAATGTGTGGATCAAACCTGACACCCAGAACTCAACAGAGAAGAAAGTAGTTTTGTGGAAGAAAGTAGTTTAATGCTAATCAGACAATTCGCAAGATAGGTGCATCTTATCCAGGCAAATTGATTTCAGAACATAAGAAGCTGACTAAAACTTTAAAGTTGTGTTTTTATGTAGTGGCCAACAAGATGATGATGATGATGATGATGATGATGATGATTTTGCACTATTGACATTTTAACAAAAAATGGAAAGATAGAAGCGTTTTGACTAAATAGGATGCTTTATGTTTGTCAGAATCACTGACCAAATACAATGCTTTTTTCAAGTGTACTATGAACCTACGGATGTGAACAAAGCTTCGAAGCCTTTTCTTTCAGAGAGTTGGAGAGGTCTGAGCTGCATATCTCCCAACCTTCGGGAACTCAGAGCCATCAGTCAGACCCTGGGAAATCCTGTGCCAACAGGTGAAGCACATTTGGGAATGACAGTAACGAAGACGTATTTATAATTTATAGCTTGGAAATATTAAACTTACATTGCACATTATTAGCACCTGGTTAACAATTCAGTACCATCTTTCTACTTGGGAATTGCTAGTGGGAAAAATGTTTAGAGGTCACAAAGTTGGTTTCTGGAACTTTTAAGTATTTAAAACATGGAGTCTATCACTGAGCTATGTTCCCCTTTGAGACATGGTGGTGCAATAGTTAGAATACAGTACTGCAGGCTATTTCTGCTGACTATAGCTACCTGCAATTTGGCAGTTCGAATCTCACCAGGTTCAAGGTTGACTTGGCCTTCCATCCTAGCATTTCTGATAGTTTTGTCATCTTTATCAGCCATTCCTCTGTTGTGGGTGTTTTAGAGTTGTAATTACAATTTCTGATAATGACAGCAATCATCCTCTTAACTATAAAATATTCTACTTAAATAAAGGAATAAACAAAAAGAAAGAAAAAGTTAAAGAAAATCTAATGTTCTCAATAAGTCAAAGCCACAGATTCCTTATTTTCCTGCTTTCTTAAACTGTTAACACAAGGGAAGGGGAAAAGGGGAATAAAAAACTTTCATGGATTATTTATGTTTGAAATATACCAAAGTGACCAACCAGGCTAGTAAATTGTTTTTCAGTGGCCTATTTTCCATTGTAATCTGATATCAGCCTCCTTTTGTTTGAGATAACTGGCAGCCATTCTCAGATTGTAGAATTTCTTCATGTCTTTGTCCAGGGCTTAACTAAAACGCTTGATATGGGGGATGAAATGTCTATCCCAATAGATGTATTCAGTTAAACAATTTTACTCCTTTTTACCACTCCTGGGAGTCAATCTGGAAATATCATTGATTTTTTTCCATTGTATTCTAAAACCATTTCCTTCCTTTTATTGTGTTCAGACCTCTAAAAGAATTCCACCATGACAGATTTGAACTTCCAAAGGGTTAAAACTTAGTACATAGAAACCTCTAATAGGACAGTTCGGGGTGGGGGGGGAATTACCATAGCAACTACAAGTTAACCTTAATACCCTTTGTCGATAGATTATTTGGAGCCAGTCATATATTTGCACTCCAATTTATCTCAAAGGTTTGTTATTATGAAGATAATTATTGTCAGTGATACCATTCAGATATAATTACTGACATACTTCCTTCTACCATTCATTTCCATATTTCTTTTCAAATAGAAATATAGTAAATAATTAATTCTAATTTCTAGTTCCTCTTAGTGATATTAAAAAAAAACTGTGAACGGTCAATTATGAATTCAATGCTATCTGACTAAGTTTCACTCTTACGTTTCTGGAATGGAACCTACAGATCTGCCATCAAAAGTGGAGGATATTATCAAGACTACTACTGCTCTGGTTTACCCTTTATTGAGAGGGCTACACTGTGTAGTAGTAACTCTTGGTCAACACGGAGTCCTGCTGTGTGGCCGAAGCAAGGGTGGAAGTGTCTCTCTGCACCCTCAAACATGCTGTGAGGTAAAATATGTGAAAAACAGATGGGAAAATAGTGAAACTAGCATTTTCTTTGAAATACTACAGTTATAGGGACTGTCATATTAGTTATAGATGATTAATTTCCTGATACACAGAATAATTGAGAGAATGCCCTGTGATGGGTTGGAATGTGGCTGTGATTCTTTCTTCTTGTTGTTAGCGTTGTGCATTAGCATGGTTAGCATGGTGAAGGTAATGATAGATCATCTCCTACCTGCTTTTGAGCGATTTGGTGGTAGAAATGTTATCTGATAGAATGGCAATATGGAAACACCTTTAGGGATTTGTTATGGATAAGGAAATGAAACTACAAAGGCAAAGGAAAAAATTTAGAACACTAGTCCCTCTTTGGATTTGAGAGTTCAGAAGACCATGCAGAAATCTTCCCTTCAATAGTGAGGACTTGCCTTTGAAAGATCAAACATGTAAGAATTCCTGAAAATGAAAAAGTCCATTCTCATCATTTTTAAATTATGGATTTGTGTTTGTAAACATGAAAATGGAGACTTGAATATGGGAAATAGTACCTCTTTTCATTGGTCCTTCCTTTTCAATTGTTGATTACAGTCAATTTTCCTGCTCAATTCCCCTGTTTCAACTGTAATACTTGAGGTCTATGAGTTCAATTCATATTACCATCACTTTTCTCCAATCAGGCCTGATTAAATGAGTAAGGAAATTCTCATCTTGTGTCATGTTCATCTTTAGCTATCCAGAACATTAGTATTTATCCGAAGAGCAGGAAGGCATCTTATACTTGTCTCCAGGCTTAGCTCCTTGAATTCTCCCATTTCATTTTACAGAATGCTACAGAGGAATTACGTGCTGTACACTACCCAGCGCTCCCTGTCCCCACTGAAGAGATAGTGAATGTCTCTGGAGCTGGTGATAGGTACTGTATATACTGCTAATTGTTCATTGAATGTGTGCCATGGCTGTAGAGTGTTCCACTTCTCTTTGCTAGATCTTTGAAACTTAGGTTGCTGTGACAACACAACAATGCATGCAGATATGCCACATTGCTAAGGAAAGCACTAGCCAAACTATTTGTTTGGACATGATGAGAGATAGAAAGCTTGTTGTAAACTGTCACTGCTCTGCATTGATGTGAAAGAAAAATACATGGAGTTATATTTTATGGTTATGTTTTGGGAAGATAATTGAAGCTTTGTTCCACATGCCTGGAGACATAACTATTGTAAAAGGACCACAAAACTTTTTAGGATATGTTCCCCAAGAGCATCAGGTACTTTTATTAATGCAGAGGGCAATTCTGGGCTGTCCAATTCAAATCCATTTCATGTATTGAATATTATTTTTTTTGATAATGTACCCAAGTTGTGTATATATTTTGTACTAACCTATTCACAGTTTTGGTACTAAGTTACTTAAATTGCTAGAAAACATAATATATCTCAGTGCAGGAAAGGCCAATAGAGAACCATGTAAGAAAGTAGTTATGGCTCTGTAGATTTCTTCCTTGTGCAGTAGTGACAGAAACAATAGTACGTTATGTGTCCCATTTACTGTGCCATGAAGATGCCTTGAGAAATATTTTAAAGTACACCTCCTTGCTACATTGCCTCCATCTCATCCTCAGCCCATGGTAAAAGGAATCTAAAGCTGCCTTAGTTCTCTTGTTAAACTAATTTTCTCTTGTGCCATGACAAATCATGTCTGCAACACCTCATTAGGATGGTTGATAAAATGGTCAAGGTTTGGGAATTGTCCAGCTGCAACTGACAACTCATTTGCTTCATTATATTTGGACAATGCTCTGAGTTAGCACTTAGCAATGGCAGTTATATATAGCTTCATGGTGCTTTACAGCCCTCTCTAAGTAGTTTACAGAGCCAACATATTGTCCCCAACAATGGAAGCTGGGTCAACCTCGAGCTCCATTAGGATCAAATTCCTGGCTGTGGACAGAATTAGCCTGCAATATTGTGTTCTAACCACTATGCCACCACATCTCCCCTCTGGCTCCATTTTGACTTTGGCTGTAGAGAAACCATCAACTGACTTGTTCAGAGTGTACCAATCAGGCAGATTTCCCCCGTTCCTTTTGTTTTGGGAGTAATTTTGAGACAATCCCATTAAAAAAATATTCTGGCTGACTGATTGGTGGGGTATAGGGGAGACACATGGTAAAAGCACAAGGGAATTCTTTCTCACTGTGTGAAAACTCTGGGAAGGTTTTTGTGTTCCTTTTGTTTCTGACAGTAGAGTATCGAATTGCTTTTTTAAAAAATCTGTTAATAACTTGTGGCTGATTTCCTTAATTTAATTCCTTAATGGTAGATAAGAGTCCACACTGTATCTGTTCAAGCAAAATTTCATCAGGCTTTGGTCTCGAATGCTCAGTTTTGGATTTTTACCCAGCAAAGAATTGAAATTGGTAACCCAACTGGCATTTTCCGCTCAGCAATTTTATTGCTGGCCGCAGGGGCTCACATGCCCTGCTCCTAATGTCTGACTGTGGTGGAGAATAAGAGTGTCATCTCCTCACCTGGAAGGCTTTGAAAAGCAATGGTCATACAGATCTTCCTGAATTCTTAATTTCCTGCATGCACTTAGTTGCTCAGGAATGGTGAGCAGAGGTACCCCTTCCATATGCAAAGACCATGCTGTTGTGATATTGTCCATGCCCCTCTGGACTCTTTGAGAAGTTGAATTGATGAAGAAGAAGCTCAGTTCCTCTTGCAAAAAAGATTTTGCAGTGTTCCGAATCTGTGGACCAGTTGGCTTCTAGCAGATAGAAACTCCTACTTCTGCTTCCTAACATGAGTTTTCCCCTTTTCCATCTTCAAGTCAAAACTCCACATCCTCCATTGTTTTTCCAAGGGGAAGTTTTGCCATTTCCTTCCCCGTTCCACCAGAGTTATTGGTCATGAAATGAGACAGTAGGAGCACGCATGGTTCTTGCTGGGTACACTTTTTGGGGGTGCTGCTGGTATATGCTGTGAAGTTACTTCAGAGAGTAGGGAGGAGTAAGGGTGGTGAAAATGTTCTTAATGCTCATATTCCATGCTTATCTCTTACCCTAGTTTATGGTCTAGTTCAGCCCACAATATCTCTTTTGCAGTTTAATGGCTGGAATCATCGCTGGGCTGCTAGCTGGGGAAGACACAGATAACTGCATCCAGATGGGCCTCCTCTTAGCCAGTCTTTCCCTCCGCTCTTATGAGCCTGTTTCTCCAGAGATCAACAGCACCAGTGTGAGCTTGGCAAGGCTCAAGGCTCAGAGATGGCCTGTGGCCAAGATATGGAAGTTGTCTTAGCTGGAGTTGAAGGTTTTCTTCCATTTCTCCTCTAGTCTTCATAGATGGAGGGGAAAAAAGAGTGAATCTTCCTGTGGCCCATTCTATATTATTCTAACTCTGTTTACTATGTGTCATGCCCCAGCATATATTTTTTATATATAGTGTTGTTGCTTTCTAGCCCCATCTAGTGGCTGGAGGGACAAATACCAATCTATATTGTTTTGAAGCTGACCCAATGCCTTTACCCATCAGCCTGCACTCTCAAAACAAGTGCACGTTAGGAAACCAGACTCCATTTTCCTTTAACATTTGGAGGAGGCAGAAACACAAAAGAAGAATCCATCTTAAACTATGGCACATGTTCATCCAAGAACAAGCCCACATCCCACATACAGAGCATCGCTTTTTCACCATATCCTGGTCTTTCAATAAAGCATCCAGATCTACACGTATGGTCTGTTTTTTGGAGGATAGGTGGGTTTAGCTGCATGTTGAGCTGCACACAGACTAATGTGTTATGAGGACAGAACACTGTGTATTAATAAAAATTAAAAAAAATCTATCGCAGAGCTCATCCTAAGCCTTCTACAGACACACACACACACACAAAAGAATTAAATCTACACTTGATCATGCACTTTTGCAGGTATTTTCTTAATCTGCATGGTTCCTACTTCTACTTGCTATGGGAATAAGCAATATAAAAGGCAAAAGGCAAAGCAATGCAGCCTCCAGTTAGAGATGCTGTTATCAGGAGGAGGAATATTCCCATTTTTGTGTAGTCTTTCCAAAAGTTCTACCTAACTGGAGCTTGCACCCCAAATCTCATTTTACATATTGCTTATTTAAAATTGTACAGTATTGGAAGATATATTATCTTTGATGAGGTATATACCTAAAATGCCTTTACTCATAATTCCAACAAAGCAAAAATGATTCAATGGGGTTGGAGAACTTGATTTAGGCTGTATTTTTAAACAAGTGTTTAAACGATCTCCCTAAATTAATGCACAAATTGAAACTCAAATATTCCTCAAAGTTCATGTTTTCTGAATTTAGAGGTGCCATGCTAGTCTCAAAAATACATAAAAAATCATGTTTTAGAGGGAGAAATAATAGTTTCAGTAAAAACAGCGGGGCACAACAGATTATCACTGCCACTGACATGGACTGATCTGTTTCTAATTATAACAGTTGAACAACAAAAAATCAGGAATGATCAATACTTCCACAATAGGACAGAGGGGAGATGTACTCATCACTTGCTCATTAGGCGGAATGTTTTCTTTCTTTCCTTCACCAGCAATGTTCTCAAAGTGCTTTCGAGCACCTGCTCATCCCCCCGCAAAAAGGGAGGAGTAGGAAATGTTCCATTATCACAATGGAGGAGAAAGATGGCATTAGGCACATGTCTGAGTGGGAGTACAGGCTTTGCAAAGAAGTTGGGTGTTACTGGGATGGAGCAGTGAGGGAGGGGAGGAAGGAGGAAGAAAATTTCCAAGGAGACGATACAAGCCATAAAACTGATATCATAACAAAGGGGGGGGGGAGAGATGTGTATTTGTGTAAGAGAGGATGGGGTGGGGGAGGGGATGAGCTGGGACAGTGAAGGCATAAAAGGCTTCCACCATCCATGCATGGAAAAGAAGAGAGACGCACTCAAATGTGTGTGGTTGTTTTAAATTCCTCCAACAGGTTCCCAAGTCTTTAGATAGTTGGCCAAGAACAGTCAAGACAACAGTATGAAGGCATCTAGAATGACCATCCTTGCCCTTTCCATGCCGTTTTATTTTCTGATTCAAACTGGGAAAGCTGAAGTCGACCCGGCTGGAACTGTAAAATTTAGGAAGAACTTCCAGCCCAGTCACAGAGACATAGAGGTAGAAGAGAGGAAACAGCCTTCCCTTAGATTGTGGAAGGCTACAGAAGGAAAAGCCCAGTTAGGTGATGGAGACTACAACAAAGCAGCAAGCAATTTGCAACTGGGAACCAGTAAGCAGAGGCCAAGTGGCAAGGGGCCGTTTCTCCCACTGTCCCCTCCAAAGAGCAAGGGTCAAGGGCCTGAGGCCCACTTGGAAGGCCATGGGAACTTCAATACAGATACGGTGAGTAACATATATTTTTTTTAATTAATTTTGGTCTGATCTGAAATGCTTTTCCCAAGTCTTGCTGGAAATAAAGTTTATATTTGTAGTTGAGTTTTTATCAGATTATCAGGGGGATGGTGTTGTGGCACTTAAATGTGATGAAGGGACAAACTTCCGTTAGAAGATTATACAGAATATTTTTAAAATTTCATCAAGTTGCAGTATTCTGGAAATAGAGATAGTCGTCCACTTACGACTATAACAGAGCCCAAAATTTCTTGCCTCCCTAATTCACTAGTCCTCAACTAATGACCACAGTTAAGGCCAACATTTCTGTTGCTAAACATTTATTAAATGAATTTTGTCCCATTTTACGAGCTTTCTTTCTGAAGTTGTTAAGTGTTAAGTGAACTACTGCAGTTGGTAAGTTAGTAACCTGGTTGTTAAGTGAATCTGGCTTCCCCATTGACTTTGCTTGTCAGAAGGTCACAAAAGGGGATCCCATGACCCCCCTGGGACACTGCAACGGTCATAAATATGAACCAGCTGCCAAGCAACTGAATTTTGATCATGTGATCATGATGGATGCTGCAAAGGTTATAACTGAAAAATGGTCATAGGTCACTTTTTCCGGTGCCATTGTAACTTTGAACGGTCACTAAATGAATTGTTGCAAGTTGCGGTCTTCTTGTACTTGCAAACTGGCATGCCTTAAATTAATCCTCATTCCTTAAAACTGATAATGACTGTCATGCCCCTGGTGGAGACTGACTCTGAGGGAGAGGAGGAACAGCTGACAGGGGGTGAAAGTGTGGCTCTGGAGGTTGTGGAGGAGGCTGGGGAAGGGCAGAGGCCGGTTGAGCAGTCAGAGGAGGACCCAGGCCCATCCCCTATCCATCCTAGGGCATGGAGGGAGGAGAAGATAAGGGAGAGATATGGTCTACTCCGGAGGAGAGGGCCTTGATCCTCTTCATGGGCTGCAGTTGTGACAACTGAACAAGAGGACGGACTTGCGTATGGGTGAATGCTGGAAACAAAGCGTGGAAATATCTCTAGTTTATGGTTCCTCTCTGAGTTTGGCGTCCTTTTCAGTGTGTGTTATCTGTGGACATCCTCCAGCGCTCACCTTGCCTGGTTTGTGTTGCTTTTTCCTTTCTTCTTGTAACTGTTTGTGTGGGAGTTTTTTGTCTTCTGTCAAGAATAATCGGAGCTTGGAAGCAAAGTGAAGGAATAAAAGGAGCTTCACTTGTTTTCTGTGACTGTGTTTGTTTTGTATTCCACCCTGGGTCATCACAATGACAGCCAAAAACCCAATAGATCAGGAATTACAACTCCTCCTTTGACAAAAGCCAATGTAATAAGGTTTAGCTAATAAAAGTTACTGTTGGCCCCACTAGTAGGCCAGGCCAAGAAATCATTGCTACCAGAAAACTAAAACTACTTTTATTGAGATTGGCCATAAGTAAAATTTGCAACTCTAATTCTCTTAGGAGGAGGAAACACTCTTATACATGCAGTCCTCGCCTTACAACAGTTTACTTAAAGACCATTTGAGGTTGCAACGGCACTGAAAAAAGTGATTTTTATGACCCAATTTTCACAATTGCAAGCATTGGTCCTGTGATCAAAAAATTCAGATGCTTGGCAACTGACTCATACTTATGACCATTGCTGTGTCCCAAGGGGGTCATGGGGACCCCTTTTGTGACTTCTGACAAGCAAAGTCCATGGGGAAGCCAGATTCACTTAACAACCAGGTTACTAACTTACCAACTGCAGTGGTTCACTTAACACTTAACAACTGCAGAAAGAAAGCTCGTAAAATGGGGCAAAATTCACTTAACAAATGTTTAGCAACAGAAATTTTGGCCTCAACTGTGGTCATAAGTTGAGGACTAGTGAATTAGGGAGTGTCTAAGATGCTTCTGAATATTATCTAAACATTGTAGACTTCAGGAAAGGTTTTATCCCTTGTCACATTGGTGACAGAGTTTGTCTATCAACATCAACTTCCTTAGTCTCTAGTTATACTAGTTTGTGATCACCATAAAAATATAAATCTAGCAAGAAACACCATACAAGTTAATTATTGAGAGAGAATTTCTTACTTTCCAAACAATGCTTGTTATCTGCAGTTTCTTTTATTTCCTTTCAGTATTCCTGCTCTGGTATCCAGTTGAAAGCCTGCCGAAAACCGTCTGATTGCGATGGCTGCTTGGGCCTCTATACTTGCAAACTTCCAAAAGGAAAGTGCGACTTCAAAGCAGTTTCCCGACAAACAGGTACCACAAAAACCAAGCAGAACAACAAAATACAAGCGAATGAGACTCTTCCCCTGCTTTCAAATACTTCTTATAGAGATCAATACAGTGCTTGTTCTCACTGAGCACTAATGTGATGTGGAGGCTAAAATATTAAACTAAGACTGACGGGCAGGGGAAGAACCAAAATAAAATTCAACTTCAGCAATAAAGCTCAGAGGGTTATCAATATAACAGAATGTTTGAAGCTCAGGGTTGAACTGTGGGCTCTTTGCTGTTCTCTGACCTTGATTGTTTTCTTGCAGATGTTTCTAGTTTGGTAATGAAATGTCTGCAAGAAAATATCCAAGCTCAGAAAATACCAAAGGGCTCTCGATAGGATAGCCACTATTTCTCTCTCAACCTTCCTTGCAAGATTGTGTTATGGGGAAACATTGAAAGAACAAATTATGTATATTACTTCCTACTTTTGAAGGAACAGTAGTGACTAATCTGAATGTCTAAATAAACACCTTTACATCTGGATCGTTCCATGTAAGAAAATTACACATTACGATCCTTAATACAAAAACGAAAAGTAAATTTCCCACCAGAAATTGGAGATAAATTAGAGATAAATTGGAGAACACTTTCTAGATATGTATAAATACAGTTTGTCTAGAACAGGGGTTCCCAACCTGGGGTGCGAGACGATATTCCAGGGGGTGCGAGAAAAGTCCAGGTAAATAATAGGATATTGGCTATATGTTGGCATTTTTATTTATTATTTATTTCAGGGGGTGCGAGGTTCGAGTGAAATTTCTTTAGGGGTGCGGGGCAAAAAAAAGGTTGGAACCACTGGTCTAGAACTACAGTAGATTTGACATAAGAAACTGCTAAACCAGGGTTTCAAATGCTGTTTTCAAGCAATAGGCAACAGAGGGCGCTGTAAAGTCATAGGGAATGAAAATCTGATAAGATTTAGAACACTTTTGCAATCTTTGTAAAGTACTCTTTTAAAAAAAGCTGCATGTGAAAGGTTTTGTCATTGGCTTTGGCATCAATTTCTCCTGCAATGGTTAAAAAACAAAAACAAACTGAGATTATAGTCCTTTAAAAATGCACCCACAATGTCCTTCCTTCCAGCCTTGATTGCAACAATCCAACTCATGTTTGATCTCGTGGTGGCCGGCCTATCCCTATCTAAAAATAATTTCCTTTTTAATTCAAGGCAGAGTCGCTGTATATAAATTGTATCAACTGCATAGTTCTCCATAGTTGTGTTCATGTGACTCGGCAGGAGATGCTTGTTAGGAAGCAGATTACCATTAGCCAAGTTTGGATCAAACAATAGAGACAACATCTTTCTCTCCTTTACCAATAAGGACATTTTATTAGGCTCCTGGAATTTTTTTTAGGCTTATCACTATATTGAAAAAAAAAAAAAAAGCAAAGGCAGAGTTGTACTTGCGCATTAAAAATGTGTGCAGGTATTTAAAAAAAATCCAAAGAGAAGAAAAAGCTATTAAATCAGTTTTAACATAGTCGCAAAATGTAAAATCAAAAGGCAACTCTAGGAAAGAATGTCATCATAACTATGAACACTAACTGTTCATTGACAAATTGAGTATCTTTCCTATTCCAGGCTGTTGTTTTGAAGGTAAAATGAAAAACCTTAGCCTTGGGACCACGAAGGAAGAAAAAAAATGAAAAATAAAAGGAGAAAGTTTCCTTAACTCAATGCCCTCAAAGGTTTTCTGAAGTTCCCAAATTCCCAGTGAGCTTTTGATCATGCTTTCTAGGACTTGAGTTTCAACATAATTGGAGACCATCAAAATAGGAATTAAGAGAACATGGGCATTGTCTTCAAAGCTTGGGTAAAATGAGCAGCTTTGCATATCTGTGGAGATTCTCAGTCATCCATGTCATGGTTGTCCCAAAAGTGCTTTCCTAAAAGGCAACTGGACTTTGTTTTTTTCCCCTTTGAGAACATTTTGCTTCTCAACCAAAGAAGCTTCTTGAACGAGAAGCAAATCATTTTCAAGGAAAAGAAAAACAATCAAGTCCAGCTGCCTTTTGGAAAAGCATCTTAGGGATAAACATCTTTGGGCCATGCAAAAGTTATCTGTCCATGTTCTACCCATGTAATTAGCATGTCACTACTCATTGTTGGCTTTCTCCACTCAGCCCCAAATCTGAGTTTTACACAGCCTGCAAAAGTTTCTGTAGACAATTTTAACTCGTCATGGACCACATGGTAGTTTCTAAACTATGGTTTATGCCTTAAAATATTGAGCAAATCCAAGTAGTTGTGGTTATCTCAAACTTGATTAAAACTGACAAGGTTTTACTGGCATAGAAATGCTCCAGGGTTGAAGATGGCAAGGGGAAGAGATATTGATAAGCTGGCATTCTAGTTTCTACCATGTAAGGCACTGGCATGTTCCCCCCCCCCCACACACACAATCCATCATGCAGAACTTTTATTTTAAGGGATGCACTTTTATATTAGCAAGGTTGCCATTACACTTAATTTTTGAAAGAATTTCTTGCAGCAAGCCTATGGTGCTCAGAGTCACCCCAAACTACAAAATGGGTGGCAAATGAATGTTATTAATGAATTTTAATAATAAAACTGTTGTTTGAAAGAGCTGATTTCCTAATTGTATTGGACCATACGAGAAGCCGCGTGCTACCATTTGCACGATGCTGTAGTCGCTTGGGTGTTGCATGTTCTCACTGCTTACAATGTGTTTTTGCTATTGTGGAAATTGGGGAATATGGACCTGGCCTGCAGTTCACACAACTGGCTGCATCCCATGTATCCAAGACAAATCATCACCTTGTGATGGTGACAAATAGGTTCAAGTACTTAGGGATGCTTCAAATCAGGAACTTGTTGCAATCTCACTTATCTTTAGCTTCTGTTATTGACATCCATTTGTAATTCTTCAGTGTTGCTCCAGTGGTGTTCCCATCTTTTGACTGGAGAAAGCCCAACTTTCTGAGGGAAGGATGGAAGGAAAAGGAATGCTCCCGTGTGTTACTGTCCCCAGCCTTACTCTGATCTTTGAGGGGTGATTTAACGTATGCAATGACCTGTCATTGTTCACCATTGCAACACTACAATCCTTGGGCACATTCCAGCCAGATTTTTCTTATATCCATATAAGTGATAAGTTCACTCAGGAAGATGTGGCTGCTGATAACTCAACCAGACTGTATTTTTCCTTCCCAGGTGGCTTCCTCCGGAGTATCGAGGAAAGATTAAATATACGGTCTCGGTGAAAAGCTGATCCAAAACATTTCAGTGTATTTTGGGATGGAGATGAATTAAATAAATTATCTTGACCATGAAAACTGCTGCCGAATAAGCAACCTTATTGCTATAGCTATAGCTTACCTGCATTATTCAAGGTGTCATAAAGAAAGAGGATGCCTTTATCTTGATTTCACCTTGGAGGAGCAGTGAATCCCTCAAACAGATTTCCTTTTTTCTTATCATGTTCCTTTTATTTATTTTACTTATTCCTTCTTGTTCTTTTTTTATAACACTGTTTATTCTGAAAGGGAGCACCATGCAACAACAGGGGTTGTACCTATATGTGTTTCAGGGACTTTCTAAAAATATGTTTTCTCAGCTCTTAGACTCTGGAGTTGACTATATACCAAACTGTGTGCCCTATTCCTTAGCTACAATTTTTTTTTTTTATCACTATGCTAAAGTTTACTGGAAGTAGGAGTGGAGTTTGTACACATGTAATATTTCAAGCAAGAGACCCACCAGTGGTCAGCTACCACTTTTCTCTCCAGAGCATTTACCCTTCAGTGCATTCTCAGTAGTTGTCACATTTAAAGTAGGCACCCCACATCTGGTGGCATCACAACGAACATCCTTTCTTAAAGTTGAGATTTCAAGATCACTTCTTACTGTTGGCAAGAGTAGAAACAGTTCTTTTTATTGAGATTTACAGAAAGAGAAAGGTGTGGATGAAAGCATAACCGTATCCCAGCACCTTTATGCTTTGTTGACTTCCAAGGTACAAACAGCTTGCCACAAATTCCGCATCACGGGTGTGAACTGCATGGCAGATATGGTACGTATCAATAGTGTCACTTCGGACATATCACTGTTGTGTAAATAAATTTAACAAAATGATATGCTTGCATGTAGGAATCGCCGTGCAAGTGTAACAAACACTGAATAACCCAAGAGGAATGCAAGGACAGGAGGACACTGTTTCACAACTGGCCCCCTGGCCACTAGGGGGCGCATCCCATCCCATCATCGAAACCATCCCATCCATCCTTAAAAGCTTTCAGACATTTTTCTGTTGCTTGGGGGAAGGGGATGAGTGGGAAGGTTCCTCAAAGGACTGCTTCTGCCCATTGAATCACCCTCTGAACTTTGCTCCAGAAGATACACACAAATGAAACAAACCACATAAAGTACTTGGAACTAAGCACATGCTTTTCTGTTTTAATAAACACATTGCAACAAATCAGACTTACTCCGAAGAAAGGTGTGGACATATATCCCAAAGTCCAGGAAGGGGTAGTAAGTCATCACATAGTGGTCAGTTGGATAAAGTTCTGAATGGATTCAGTAGTCCCCACCACCACTACACCTACTGGCGTATACAATATCTTCTTTCCCCATCTCTACGTGCCTCTTCTTTCTCTTATTGTTTCTGTATCACTTCATGTCTTTTTACAATCATACTATCCAAGTTAAGACAGCGCCTATTGTTGCCATCATCTCTTGAGAGAGTAAATGGAACAAAGGTCTCTGCCTAATAAATCTTCCTAACCTCAGTATAAATAAGAAACATTTTAAAAAATGTAATAGATAAAGGTCTCAAAATCACCACAAAGGGTCCGAGAGGTTGGGGCATGCTTTGTCCAGTGCATGCTCTTCATCAAGCCACAGCCAGAGGCCCCTTCTGCACCATGCTGTATAGGAGGCCACAGATCAGCTATTCACCCAGGTGCAGCTTTTAAATGCTGCGTCTCTTGAGGTCTCTCCACCACTGGAGCAGGCTAAGCTGGACTTGGTTTTAAAATGGAAAATACAAATGGAGTCCATGTTGTGTTTGCTGAAATGCTTAGAAAAGATACCCTTCTCTCCACTCCTGATGGTGCTCCACACACTTATTTCTTATGAAGAAATTTCATTCTGCTACCTAGAGAGGATTAATGGTGGGGAAGGAAAGAAAAAAAATATTTATGGAAAGAAAAAGACTACTTCTTTACCTGCAGGAAAAAAAAAAACTACCTTTGAGTCACCAACCTTTCCATGTGAGAGGAAGGTGGAATCTCTGGGGAGCTGAGGCCAAACAGCAGAGGTCTAAGCTCTGCAATTTTTCAGGATGCCTTGATGGGAGATTGCAAAATGAAACCTCCTGCAATTGCAGAAATTATTCCCTGAGAATTTTGGACTGTTTTAGAAATGTCATGAGACAGAAGATAAGAGGTGATTTTATAAAGATTATTAAACTTAATACGTTCCCATCAAATTATGTGCAAAGTATCCTTTCTTACTAAGCAGGGATGTGATGGCACAGGAAGTATTTTGGAAGGTAAGAAGCAAATGTTTACTATAGTTAATAATGGAAGACATTTCAGGTTAAAATGCTTTTTTATGTGACATTATCTAAAACGGGTCCCCAATCTGATAGGAACCAGGCCGCACAAGCAACAAAGCTTCATCACATGTGTAGGATCTAGGTAGCATGGGAAACCATCCCCCACATCCCCAGTCCATGGAAAAATTGTTTTCCCCGGACCTGGTCCACGGTGGTCAAAAGGTTGGGGACCGCTGATGTACAACATTGGGAACAAGTGCACAATTATGCGCACCCGGTAAAGTAAATATGATCATTGCAGCAGCTGCAGTTGCTTGGATTCCTTACCTAATCCTTTCAAGAATTTATTAACTCCGCTCTGTTCTTCACTGGGAAGGGTCTCCAGATATTCCTGGGCGCGTACCTCAAACAAACCTAGAGAGATCAAGAACAATTACAATAACAAAAAAAGACTAACCACTAAGGTTTTTTTTTTTTGTTTCAGTTGCTACTACCAATTGGGGAACATTACTATGCTTAAAAAAGCAAAGCAGAAATCTACAAAAGTAAGGCTGTACTTAGATCCACCAAGTATCAGGAATCAGTAGGACAATTCATGCTTTGCAGATAAAAGGTCTCAGTTCTATCCCAGGCATCTCCTAAAAGGATTTGAAAGTGCTATTCCAACATCCTGGAGAACTACTACCGGTATCAGGGATGATAAAGCTAAGGAGACAGAGCAAGAATATGACTTAGAGTAAAGAATCTGCTGGATTCTTTGCACTATCCTGTTGTCAAGAGGAACATCTCACCTTTGGCTCCCTGTTTTCGTAATTCTCGTTCTTGAATGAAGCCTCCAAACATCTGAGTCTCCATAAAAACTTCAAGGAATCTCCGAAGGCTCTTTGAAGACACGGACTTCCGGAAAGCTTCCCGCTGGAGAGTCTTTTCTTCCTTCTCAGCAGGAATCATAAAAAGAGAGTAGTGTCCTACAATCTCCACAAAGAAACGGACAAAAGCTTCTGACACCACTTCATTCAAAGGAATGGCTTCTGAGGGGACATTGTAGGGAAATTGAGGAAAGGGAAAACAAAGAATGAAACAAAGTCAGAAGAAAAAAATATACTGGAGTTTAATGATCTTCCTTAACTGTTTCTGGATAACTTCCAGATCTATTCGACCACATCAAGGAGGACCGAGCTCTCATGAACAGCAATTCTGCTTTGCATTCAAAAGATTTTTAGTGCTATCTTCAACACAGAATCACAGAACATAAGAGCTAGAAAGGATCAGGAATACCGTATTATCTACTCCAACTCCTGCCCAGAGAGCAAGTTTCCATTACTATAGCAACCCCAACAAATGGCCATTCAATCTCTATTTAAACACCCCTAGACAGCCATACAGAATCTGCCATCTTTTATTATAAAACAGTTATTAAGATATTGTAAAGATATTTTTTGCTCCTATCTTATAACTCATTATAACTTAAAGCCATCACTTCCTAGTCCATATTCTGGAACTATGAGCAGTACTGTCTTGACTTCTACATGACAGACTTTCAAATACTTGAAAACAACTAATGTGTCTTCCTATATTCTTCTCTAGGTTAAATACAGTCATGCCTCTGACCATTCCTCAAATATTTTGCCCTTCCAGGAACTTTGCTGTCTCAATAGCTCTATTTTGGACACCAATTTGTGAATGATCTAAGCTACAGTGCCAGAACTGGATGGGATATCCCAGGTTGACCTGACCAAAGCAGAACACAAAAGATAATGATAAACATCCTTTCTTGAAAATATGGAGAGACAGTGCTAGTAAGCATACCAGGAGTAGGTAGCCTGCAACTCAGATGTCGCTTAAGTATCCCAAATCCTTCACAATTTGTCACAATGTTTGAGGTTGCTGCAAGCTGAAATTCAGGAACATTTGGCCCACACCCAAATACCTAATTAAATGTGCCTTAAATGTTACTTCACATAGTTTAAGGCAGTTGTATTCATGTAACATCAACCATGTTGTTAATCGATTTTTGCCATCTCCTTCACAACTACCAGAAGGGCCTCCAAAAGGTTAACCTCCAGAATTATCAACATTCCAATCAGAACTGGTATTCAGCAGGTTCTGACCAGTTCTGGAGAACCGGTATAGCGGAAATTTTGAGTCGCTTGGAGAACCAGCAAATCCCACCTCTGACTGGAGATTTTACAGAATCCTTCCCCTGCCAGGCCCACCAAGCCACACGCACAGAACTGGTGGTAAAAAAAATTGGATCCCACCACTGATTCCAATGGGGAAAAGTGGAGCAACTAAATGAAAACTAGCAATTCTTCAGTCTTTTCAGTTTGTAAAGAAAAAGATAACTGAAAACAGAAGAATTATGCCTGCTATAGAGAAACTGAAGGTTTTCCCTCCCTTCTCCGATAATGCTCAGAATTGCACAATGACTCTAGACTCAGACAGATGATTATGCTTCTTCACATAATACATGTAGCTTACACAACCAAAGGTTAAGAATATGGTGGGAACAAAGGTACATAGACAAAGTAATCATCTCTGCTTATTGGTCTCCCTCACAGAGCTTCTGATCTATAATATTTTGCGAGGGTGTCTTAAGCATAAAACTGTGGAAAGCTGTACTAAATACAAATGTCCTGAACTTATAAACAATCATTGTCAAAAAACAAAAACAAAACCCTACTAAGTGTTAAATTAAAAACAAAACAAAACAAAACCGAACCCTGTTTGCCATTGAGTGTGATTTCCTCCTTGTCATTTGCCAGTTCATTTCTCTGTTCCAGGATGTGTTCAAGCGCTCCTTGCAACTTCCGGGGCAAAATGGAATCTTCATCTTCCATCTAAAAAGAAAAGCATGCATACAAAAAGCTTGCATGAAATCCGATCCTGCATGCAGGGAAACCAATCCGACAATCTACTTTTTTTGTAAAAGACCATACATATTTCACACACTCAAAGCTGTTTGAGTGAGGAAAAATAATACAATATTTTTGGAGATTGATCTGTTTGATCCTTCATAGGCATCTGCAAAATCCCCACTTTCTATTAAATGCATGGGACGTCTTTCCCACTTGTGAATACAGTCAAGTTAAAAGGCATTAAATGGCATTTGGCTCCTATGAATGCTGAAGGATAGAATTATAATAGATTCCATCTTGGGCCATGGCTTCCATATAATTAGCTCCAGACTCAACCCTAAGGATGGAAATAGCTTCTAATTGGTCAGATCCTAATGCTACCAAGGGGTAAATCATTGAGAAGATATTCCATCCTTTCTCCTTATCTGATTTCCTTTTGTCAGAAAAAAGGAGCAATAGGACACACAGGAAAATTACCAATGAAAGACATTGCAGCAAACACCTGGAGTTGCAAACGACCCTTGCAATTTTCCATTGGCAATTATAACACAGAATTATATCTCTTTTTCTGATATCCTGAGCAGGGCCTTTTGTGGCCCCTGTTCTTCACTAAGTGTGTGTGTGTGTGTGTGTGTGTGTGTGTGTGTGTGTGTTTCCATACAACTCCATGGAAAACATATCAACACTTCTTCGTCCCGTTTTCCCCACTATGTGAGGTGAGTTTGGCTGAGAGAGAGTGACTGGCCCAAAATCACCCAGGTAGCTTTCATACCTGGATCTAAAGATACTTCTTTTTCAATGTACCACATGAGCATAGCTAACCAGCACATGCCATGCACATCCCAATTCACACCACTTCTTGGATATAAACCATGAAAGCTAGGCAAGATGGTTGACCAGTTGACATCGTCCAATATTGACCTATTTTACAGGAGGGCCAGCTTCATGATAGAGTAGAGCTGAGAAAAAAAATGCCATCTGGAGGATAGCAACTTAATTAACAAGTGGGGGTGAGCTTTTTATATTTCCCACAATGACCTAGGATACACCACATTCTAAAAAATTATAGGTAAGTTCAAAAACTAACTTCCAGCATACAGTTGGCAAAAAGTATATACAGAACCAGAATATTCAACACTGCTAGGGACTTTGGAGGTTATCTGAAGTTGTTTCGGCTGATTCTGATGTGGAATTTTCTTTGTCTATTTTATAACTTTTATTTCTGAATTATTTTCCTGGGTTTCTAATACTGCACTTACTGATCCAAAAAGAAAAGGAGAATACTCTTGAAAATATTCTCAAAGTACATGAATTCTGGCTGGAAGAGTAGACCTGTAGTCAATCTTTCTTTCTCTCTCAAAGCCAAAGGTTACCATTTCAATTATTTTCCTTTCTATACTTTCATTGGCAGCCAGTAACTCTGGCAGGCTTTCAATGGTTTGAAGCTTCTGAAACTGCTGATCAGAAGAGACATCAGGATAAGACAATGTGCATGCAGACTGGGAAAAGCAATGCCACTTGTACATTCTCAGCTTTTGATGGCTATTGTTTCTAATCTAGATTTCCCATGACTCTCTTTAGATCTTTCTTTGAATTAAGAAAGACAGGCTGTATCCAGTATCAGATGGCCTTCAGCAAGATTTCCCCATCCTTCCATTCTCCCTGAACAAATTAAAAAGAAAAAGAAAAGACTGAAAAATAAGTTATGCTTACCTGTCTAAGGAACCGGTTATTAACAAGGTCAACCACAAGGACCTGGCCACCAATAAATAGAGAGAGAGAGAAAACATTAGAGCAGAACAACTCTCTAAAAGTCTTGTATACAGAACTCAAAATCCCTCAAAAATTGTTAAGTAAAGTGTAATTCTAGGTGGGAGAAAAGGAAATTCTTGAAGAATTCCCTTAAGTATCTTACAAGTAAATAGAAGGGAAATTGAATTTACTTTTTTGTCCCACGCCTTTGGGAGGAACATTCCCAATGCACCCGTTAAAGGACACCTTCAGCTTCGATCCATTTTTCTGCACTCCAGGAATAGAGGGAAGAAGTAGACTGATGTTCTTGAGGAAAGGACTGTCTGCTTTGCAGCTTTCAGCAGAAAAAGGCTGCATCTCATCAATTTAACCCCATGAGCCACAAAAAGATATGAAACCCAGTTTGATCACAGGGTGGTTTTATGAATTTCACCACAAAACCACAGTCTGACAACTGAAACACATGGAAGCTGCTCTTCACTTCTCTCCCTCCCTCCCTCCCACACAGAGAGGGAGAGAGGGGAGGGGAAGAGAGAGAGGAGAGAGTGGTGGTGGGGATATTTCTCTCAGGAATTTTCCCTGCCTGAGCTACCACACAACAGACAGCAGCAATGGGCTGAATTAAAACGAGAGATAGCTGCTTGCATTTAAATGATAGAAGTATAGGACTGTCAATGTGTGTTTAATTTGGTTATTTGTTTTAAAAATGGATCTGCTGCTTCTCATAGCAATCCCCACCCAAAGGCATTTCATGTAAACATTTTCAAAACAACACTGAAAAATCTACATTTCACCTTAGAACAAGAAGATAAAGCAAGTCTAAATATGGGCTTTAAAAAAAAAAAAACCAGCTTCATAGAACCTTTAAAAAAACCCTAGATTAAAAAAAAAAAAAAGACCAAAAGGGTTGGGAAAACAGAGAAGGCAGGCATTAGGCTAACTTCTTAAAAAAATAATTTCTACATATGTACCCTGATTTACTGTAGCCCAACCACTGCGCTCTATTTACTTCTGTAGGCAACTTTAATACATGTTTTAAATCAGTGTTTTTCAAACTTGGCAATGTTATGGTGTGCAGATTTCAACTCCAAAATTCCCCAGCCAGTGTACTGGGAATTTGGGGAGTTGAGGTCACATCTTAACAATGTCAAGTTTGAAAAGCGTTGCTTTAAAAAGGTCTCCCTCTAAGTCACAATAATATTTCCAGCTGAAAACACGCACCCTGCAGTGATTAGTATGCGGCTAGCAGTGGCGGGTTTCAAAAAGTTTTCCTCCTGGTTTGGTGTGAGTGCTTTGCGCATGCGCAGCGTTTGTACCTCACCTTCTGCTGCAAGCCCTGTGTGTAAAACAACTGATGCGTGGCAATCAGCTGTGCCATGTGAAGCAGCTGAGGTTGAAAAGCAGGAAATAAACATGAGTATAGAGCCAGGACAGGTGGGAGGGCCCAGCAGCTGATTGTCGGAGTGAACTGGTTCAACACAGATGATTGTTGGAGCTACCAGTTAGGCCGAACCGGGCCGAACCAGTAGAATACCACCACTGGTGACTAGTAAGGTATTGAAATATCCCATATTGGACTTCCTGCGTGCAACTTAAAAGCCAAATTGAGGTTTAACACAACCATCAGCCCTTCTGATCTCACCTCTTCAACTGGCAACTCCTTGAGGCGGGGCAAGGAACTGGAGAGCAGGCCAATCAAAAAGGGGGTTGGCGAGCAGACAATGTCAATCATTGAAGGGGGAAGTACTGGGATGTAAGTGTGCTGCCAGGTAAAGGGGTAAAGAATGGCCACTGTGGCATGGCAGCACTTGGACAAGGTACTAGAAGAAGAAGAAAAATGAAAGAAGCAATCAAGATTCCTTGTAGTAGCTCTTCAAAGCATTTAAAATCATAAACACAACTGGCTTTCCGACAATATAAAGTCTAATCCAACTGACTTGTAAAAATCTAGTCTGTTTATTGTGTTTATACTACAGTATTCTAGGTGGCTTGTTAAACAGTTTTTTTAGGGAAAAAAAAAAAAGCAAAATAATTTTCATTCACAGTAGCATACATACATACATATTCAATTTTTTTTAAATTGCAAATTGTTTTTAAAATGCTTTTTCTTTGAAAGTAATATTTTTCTTAGGGATGCTTTTGAAACATTCATCACTCCTATGTTTTTTTAAAAATTAGCTTTCAAAATAATTGCATGCTAAAAGTTTTTTGCACACTAGTATCCACCCCTTTTTGGATCATAGAAAGAGACAATGCCGGCAGCTTTTGTTCAGTGCTAGTGTCTGCATTCTCATGAATGCTTCTAGGAATAGAAGGCCCAACAGAACCCTGGAATTCCATTGCATCCATAAAACACACCTGATTAATTTAATCAGAAGTAGCTGAGTTCTTCCAGCAACCTACAGTGCAGACAAGATAATTTCTCAAAATAACATCCTGGGGGTCACATTTCAGTTTTAGGCCCATTTTTCCCCTGAGTACAAGGATTCCTGGAAATACAGCATTAAGTAAATGCTCAGTTTTCACACTGTTGCCCTTTACACGTGGCAAGGCATGGAGCTGTCCCAAATTCCTAATACTTCTTCCTGCCAGCTAATGGAATTGCTATCAAAACCGAGCCTGCATTTCTGCTGAAATCAGCCATTTGTGGGAAGTTGGCATAAACAAAAAAAATCCCATGGAACCCTCTGACGTACATACAGCTGGGAGCATTTTGGTATTAAAAAAACCCCGTTGTGGGATCAGCTTCAAAGCCCACCTAGTTAACTTCTGAATCATAGTGGCATGGCAGGTGAGGCCAAAATGTACACGAGCAGAATCTTCTTCTCTTTGCCACTCCTTAGAAGCTGTTCTCTCTCTCTCTCTCTCTCTCTCTCACACACACACACACACTTTTGATTCTGGACTCAGAATCCAGTCATCTAAACCGATAGCCACCGACAACCAGCTCTTCCACTGATCTACCACAACCCATCATTTTTTCAAATTGCCTGGATTCTAAAACACCAAAATTGTGCCAATACAAATTCTTCCTGTTGATCAAATTGAAATACTGCTAATCAAAGGTATTAAGTTTGGAACATGGGCGAGAAAGAATGGAGACAAGCTACTGAACGGTGAACTTCAGCTCTTTATTTACATCATAACTTGCTCAATTGAACAGCAGTAAAACCTGTCTTATATAGGCAAACCTTGTAACAATTAACCAATAACGAGCTAGGAACGTTAGCTCTTAAACCAATAAGACATTTCTGTTAAGGGCCAATCGGATTCCCCAGAACGGGCCAATCCGGTCCGGCCGCTTAACAGCCAATTAGAATGACTCCAAGCTCATACTTTATTTAGTTATATTGCATACACAACAAAAGGGAAATATAAGGAAAAGCATGGACTGTACAGCAAAGTTATAGAAACAGGAGCTGAAGTCCAATACATTTTAAATATATCTGGTTGAGAACAGTTGGCATAAAAAGAACTTTGCTGTTTCTATTTGGCAAAATCCATCAGTGTGCAATTAAATAATGGAGCCTTGATGATGATGATGATGATTTTCATGATTTTAAAAGAATCTTGTCAGCTGTCTTGTACTCTGAAAAAAATGCATTCAGAAAAATGAAGAAATAGACAGGCAGAGAACTAATGCCATCATGGCAGGCTTTCTAGATATGTTTAGATGCAGTTTGGATATGGGTGACATGCAGCCTATGCTCAAATAGAGCCCCCAGGTTAGGAGAGACTTTGGGTCTTTCAGATTTTAGGAAAGGAACAGCCAGAAAACTGTCTTTTTGCAAAAGGAGAGTGTGGTAATGCTATTTTCATAATCAAAACCAACAGTTTTAAAAACCCATCCTCCAAGATAGGCAAGAGGACAAGCCACTCATCACTGTGGGCTTGAAATCTTCTAGAGCATCTGGAAGCTGCATATGTAACTCAAACAGAGCCATAACTTCATTCGGTTTATAAGCCAGGTCTTGAATAGATGGAGACGGGAGGAAGAGAAAGAGGAGGGAGATATACTGTGCTGCCTAAAGGAATCACATGGCCAGGAAACCACTTACAGCTGGCTTGAGTTAAGCACCATTAGAGAATGTATGCTGAGCAGGAGGGAAAATGGGAAGGCTTGGGGAAGGAAGAATATTCCACGCCTGACAACAATTTTTGCAGCTATGTGAGGGAAAACGAAAGAAAAGGAGGAGGAGGACCGAAGTGCTATGCAGCAATTCTTGCTCACTAAGAATCTAAATAAATAAATAAATCTAAATAAATAAATAAATAAAAAATAAAATATAAAATAAAACAATTAATAAAGTTTCTATACCTCATGGTTATAAAAACTAAAATTTCTATGGGATGTGTAGTGTTGAATTCTAAACTTATCCCCCCCCCGCCCCGTCCTTATCTTTCTGGTCTTAACTACACAGAAATGAACATCACTTCTTCTCCATTCCAGAAACCTGCCACAAAAACAACAAGTCTAACTTGCTTTATCACTCATGTGAATTGTTCATCGAATAATATTTATTTATTAAATTTCCATGCTGCAGCACTACTATTTTACACTTTTGGTTCTCTTGGGATCCTGCCACTGCAAGCTTTCAGAAGCTTGTTAAATATCTTTAAAAAAAAAAACACTAAAAACTAAAAACTTTCAAATAATGCAATAAAAGATTAAATATCACAGCTGTATTAAAGCAATTATTTCAAATTGTTTTGTGGGATATATCCCCATCCAAGTTTATATATACGGTATAATTAATTAAAATATGGAATGACATTAAAACAAAACCACCAAACCCTAAACAAGTTGCTGGCTTCTCTTTGTAAATGACAGTAAAAATTTGTCATTTTCACTCCAGGAAAAAATAAATTCTAAAAAAGAAAAGAAAGAAAATAGAAAGGCATTTTGGCTTCCAGAGTTCTTTTGAATTACCAGTTATTGGATTCTTCCTATCTCAATGATAAGCTTTGTGCAAAAGAGTTGAGCGGTTCAATTTCATGTAATAGTTTGGGGTTTTTTTGATGGAAACATGCACATCCAAGTTTTTTTTAGCTGACAAGATCAATTACTAGCGTTATTATGGGAAGGTGGGGGTGGGTGGGAGGAAGAAATAAGTTTTTCCCCCCTCTCCACTCTCAAGGTTCATAACAACAGAAAGGATTTTGAGAAAGGAAAGAAAAATAATTAGATATGCACTTTCTGCACGTAGCTTAAATTGGCATCTTTGTTCAGTTGTAGATGAGCTGTTAAAACTTTTTTTCCTATTCTGCATGCCTTTTAAATAACTTCAATGTATTCTCTTTGCTTCAAGGGAACTTTTTCCTATTGTTTTGCTTTGGTTGGTATCCTAGGTTTTCACATTGTTTTAAAATTTTCAATTGTGAAGTTGCCTATAAAATGATCTTATTTGGATCAAAAGGCAACTCAGTAATTTATTTATGAATACATGTGCTTATTAAACCTGGTTTGGGCTTTGTTCAAAAATGCTCCACAACACGTACACTCAAGACTGGCCAAAACCTCTTCCTTTCACAGAAAGCTACAGAAAGATGGAAGAAACCACATGTACCAAAACCAGCTCAAGACATTTTTCCAAAGTCAATGTTCTCCTTTCCATACTACCCCTCCTTTATAGTTAAAATAAACAACCAATAGAATTGGTTGCCAATTGAAAAGATCCTAAATCCACTACCCCAAATGTAAGCTCACTCATGAGACGCCTAAAGTATATGTAGTTAGTAAATAGTTCTCACTGAGCAAGTTAGACCTATATGAATATGACCGGCTGGAATAAGACTGTGATAAACCCAAACTCTCCTAAGTTTTTTTAAATCAGCATGTACACAGTAAATACCTTCTGTTGAATGACTTGAAACATTCCAAACCATTGAACAATCTCAAACAGCTGCTTCAGGTCTGGTTTTTAACAAAGAAAGTGAGGGAAGAGGGAAACCAAACGAGAAACTACACAGAAATTAAATCTCCCTTCAGAAACATAAAATAATTCCCATTTTCCCCAAGCGAACTTTATTGTTTATGTATTATACTTGAGGATTTCTCCTTCAGTCCAGTTCCAAAACTGTGTACCATAATACCATTTCACATTTATAAAAGAAGATGAAAATAATACAAAATGCAGAGAAAGGATCCCTATGGCAAGTAGAACCTCTTTTATGATGATTCTGGAGTTATCCTACACTTTCTAACCACAGTTGCCAAATACGATGACCACAGTTGCCAAATACGATACAGTCAAAAGAAAAAAAGATGAAAAATACAGAGTGACAGATTGCAAGAGAAAATGATTTCTCCACCCACTGAATAAAACATGTTTCCGACAAACTAAAGTAGTGACTATGATATCATCACTTGGTTCATGTCCAAGTAATAATGATCTGTATAATGGATGATGCGATTTGTATATACAGTATCAGAGTAAACATCTCCTCTTCTGAATTCCAGCTGGAACATGCAAATCTCCATGGCTCTATGAATATAACTCATCCTTTGATTGACCTTCCAGTTTTTGCTTAAACTTCTCAATGTAGTAAGGTTAACAAAGCTTAATTTGTCAGAAGAAAAACTTGCAATAGAAATATTTCGATTCCAGAACAGAACATATTTTTAAATCTTTCACATGTTAAAAATCAAACATTCCAGTAAGAGAATTTGAGCATATTTTCAAATTTTAGATTCACATACATTAAGATTGAACTTTAATATTCTCCCTAAATAAATAAAATCAAGTTCAGGCCTCAAGTGTACAGGTTTCCTTGGAATCACAGAAATAATAATTCCATGGCTGTTAGTTTTCGTGATTGTGCCAAATGTTACACCTATTACTCAAGATCAAGAAAATCCACACAATTACTCTAACTAAAGCTGTATATACTTTACTTGTGTATACTTATTCATTTAAGCCAGGGCTGTCAAACTCCAGGCCTGTGGGCTGGATGCACTGGCCATGCCTATGTCCATTTTAGTGAAGGAGAAAAAAATTCCGATATGTCATGTGATGCTACCGTGATGACGTGAGTTTGACACTCCGATGTAAGCAAAGAAACTTTTTTAGCTAGAATGCTGCTGTTTTCACAAACCGAATAATCAAAGTAGCACATTTTCAACTTGCCTTTTAAAGCAGCTCTAACTTTTTTTTTGAGTTCACAAAAAAACTTGTGAAAAAAAAGCGGGAGCTCTATTGCAGAGAGTTACAATACTTGCGGGAGGTTTAAAGTACTTCCTTCAAATTGTTTTTGAAGTATATATAAAACCCAGATTCTAAACACATTATTTACAATTTTGCAAACACTTCTACTATTTTCTAATCTTAAGACACTTAAAAGCAGGGTAACCTGATACCTTTTAGGTATTTGGAACTTCAGCTCCCACAAACTTGACTAAACAGGCAGCCCTTAATTTACAATCAAAATGTCTGTTGCTAAGCAAGACACTTGTTACGTGAATTTGCCCCATTTTATGACCTTTCTTGCCACAGTTATTAAGTAAATTGCTGCAGTTAAGGTTGCAAAAGGTGATCACATAGTCTTGGGGCACTGTAAACATCATAAATATGAGTTAGTTGCATAGTATCTGAATTCTGATTATGTGACACTGAAAAATGGGCATAAGTCACTTTTTTTCAGTACTGTTGTAACTTTGACTGGTCATTAAATGAACTGTTGTAAATCAAGGATTATCTATACTTTTCCACTAGCTAAGAGTTGAAATCCAAAATATCTAGAAGGCAGCAGACTGCCTGTCCTTCTATAATTGACTTATAATAGAGATAGTTCATTTATAATAAAAAATATTAAGACTTCAATTCACATTCAATGCAACAGATCTACTATATCCATTTGGTCTGTTCTTGTCTATTTTAAAAAACAACAACACAATGAATGAATGATTTTTTTCCCTTTTTTTTTTGGCACCATTCTTTCTCCTAGTCCCGTAGATGCAGCGGGACTTACTGGGAATTGTGAAAACAGGCAGGCTGCTGAAAGTTGAATAAGCATCATTACTCATCCGTTAAATTTTGCCTTTTCTGGTTGGGAGGGAAAAACTTGCTCTCCTAATCTTCCAACTTTTAAAAAATGGATGAGGGCCAGGCACCAGCTGCAGAAAATCTTAGAGATCTGGGCTCCCTTTTTCCCAAGGTGTGGGAGGAAGAAGTTTTTGTCCAAATAATTGGTGAGTGAAAAACAAAACCTATCTATTCAGGGGGATCAGAAGGTTTGCAAACTGCCTGCTCACAGAAGAACCCGAAACCTTATAGGCATAAGGACAAAGTACATGGCATAGGTCTGGCATTAAGGGGTATGCAAATATATAGGTACTCTGAGGCTTCGAGGCCAATAGCTTTTGGTTGGCAAAATGCTGTTAACCTTCCTAACCCTTTTAACTTTGCCATTTAAGCTTATTAAGGGCCCTAAAGCCACCTAAACCTTTGCTTATTTTCATTCAAAGCCCACTGTGAGCATATTTTAACTATTGCAGTGGATATAAGGCTACTAGTAACTAGGAAATTATAGTAAAGGTTGGGAGAGAATACTTATGTGTTCTGTATAGCCGTGCAGATTATGTACAACTGACTGGGAATGAATCAAGAATCTGGTTATCTTTGAAGGGCTGAAATCTACAACAGAACAGAGAATTTTGATTTTGATTTTTTAAAAAAGTGAAAGCTACTTTCTGCTTATTAACAGATTTCAGTACCATTTATATGAGTTTACTGCTTCAAAATGATGAGAACCCACTTTGAAATAGGGCAGAACATGTAAAACATACACTCAAGTACTTTTAAAGTTACAAATACTTAAGTCACACAAATCCTTAGAACAAAAAAGATGGAAGAGCAATCCTGCAAACACTTCCATTTAGCTGTTCAGCAGCTGCATCATCTTTATGAACTTTAAAAGTTCAAAATGATATCCATTCCAATGTAAACAACTTAATGTAGAAACACTCCTGTTCATCTTAAGTCCTTTTGTTATAAATAATATTAAACCATACATTTTAACACTTCCTGGACATGCATTCATCGTGAGTTCCCAAGAGCAACATTTTCCTCCAAATGAACCCAGTGGTATAATCAGATAAAATTAAGACATGGACTTCATGATTTTATGGTACAGGACATGCAGTGTATCTGACTTTAGAAAGCCTTTTTGTTTATTCATCCAGGCAAAAGAGCAAGCATCTATAACAACATCTATGATCATCAGTCTAGGTCACAGCTAGAAGTTTTTAACCATGAAACAGAAAGAACACGGAGGCGCAGCTGCTCTTGTTGTCTCCATCCTCTGATATATTCTGCTATTCATATGGGCCTTTTTTTGAGTTATTCAGCTCTGGAGTTCATCCACAAAGGCCAGCTATCATTACGTCTTGCACAAATTTGTCCCCAGGAATCTAGACTGACTGAAGCAGCCACTCCTCACTGTCCCAAAGCGATATCCATAGCTGGAGATCAACCAAGATGAGCCAGACACTCCTATTATTAAGGGATAACTGCATTTTTTTACATGGAAAACATTAACTTTTGAAGCCAACTTCAGTGGAAGCCAAGAAAGGAGAAATATACATCGCAGATGTCTCAGCTCCAGAACTGTAATTGTGCAGAAGATACATTTCTGCCTTTTGAACCTAGGAAAAGAGACATAGCCACTACTCTAGGATTTAGGCAGCCGTTGAAAACTGGCTTTAAGGACAGATAGGTTGCATAATAGTTTGTCCACAAGGTAAGGCAGAGAAATAGAAGGTAGACGGTTACCTGAGTTTGTCTGCTATAAATATCACCCGTCTCTCCAACAGCAAGGAAGCAAAGACTCTGCTTAAGTGCCGGATGCTAAGCGAGGAGAACAAGGACTCAAAATCAACATGTTCAAGTCTTGAATCAAGTGGTCGACAAAACTCTATAACCTGAAACAAAGAATGCAGGAGATGTGCAAGATGTAAAATCAACTCAAAGTCAGTTCTGATCTGAGCAACCTATAAGCCCTATTATTAAATGTGTAAATAGGGAGATTAAGACTCTGAGAAAACCAATTGCAGACTTTTCAGACCAATGGGCCACACTTGGAAATTTGTTTTGTAAATTTGCCTAATTGAAAAGCCTCTCCCTCATTTCATCTCTATGTTGAAATCTTCTCCCAGGAAGGTTAAAAATGTGCTGATTCCTAATTATGATCGCTACATCCTCCAGTAAATGTCTCCTGCCCATTTACCTTGCCTTTTTTCCTCTGTACAATCAGACTTGAAAGAAAAACACTATTTTCAATTTTTAAATGTGTCTGCAAGATTCAATTTGCTATGCAGCAAGACTACTTTCTTTTCTTGAAAAAAAAAAAAATCTGCAGAAATCAGTTAATTGAAGGACTCAAAGGAAAACATAAAAATGGGAACTTGCAAGCATGCAAGTTTAGCTACTTTATCTACTTCCGAAGGGTGGATCGATCTAGATCGGTGACTTTTGTCCTTGGCAGACTTCAACTCCCAGAATTCCCTAGCCAAACCTTACTTCTGTTCCAGAACCAGGCAGAAAGTTCTTGATGGAGATAGTCCGACCGAGGGCTGGAAAAGGGGCTTCCATGACACTCCTCATGAGTGGCTGGACCAAGGCAGGAGAGATGCCACGTCTTTTCTCAACCTCATCCAAGATCTGAAGGACAGAGAAGGGAGAAATAGAAGGGAATAAGACCATACTTCAGGGACCTACTCTTTTTGCTCCTCTTGATCCTCTTTCATTGTTGTCATATCATTGTTTGATGCCACAAAAAAAAAAAATAAAAAAAAAATCAAGCATCAGAATCCCACTTTCATGGAACAGTTCCTGGTGGGAAGGTTCCCTCTTTCATTTACATGCCTAGTGCTGTTGTTGTGTTATTGCTACTTCTTCAAGTTAAGTGGGTAGATGGCAGGTAGGTATGGGAAAGACAATACTATGCATTTCTGTCCAGAAAATGTACCCTCAGGCAAAATGTCCCCTTCCCAAATTGCTATTTGAAATTTATTTAGCTATCTAAGGGAAGTAACGAGCAGGTCTGGGAGCCATTTTAAAAATTGGAAATTGTACAAATAAAAAATGAGGAGATTATGATCTCCATCTCTCAGAAAATACTTTTCTGATCCAAACTGCCTCCCTTCTCTAGGTCAGGAGTCTCCAACCTTGACAACTTTAAATTCCCCAGTTGGCTGGGGAATTCTGGGAGTTGAAGTCCACCAGTTTTAAAGTTGCCAAGGTTGGAGACCCCTGCTCTAAGTGACTATTTTCTTTCTTTTTTTTTTCTTTTTTAAATTTAATTTTTATTGCATTTTCCACCAATACAAACCACATTCACAGTTTGTACAGTAGTTTGACATCTACACACATTATTATTGTATAGTTTCTACAATATTTTACACATATCAACCAATAACTGTTATCCCTATGTATAATAATTTATCTATTTGTACTGTATATTTACATATCTACGCACTATTCTTTTAAGGTCTTGTCTAGTTAATCTTTACTTCATTTGTACCATTTATGCCAAATCGAATAATAATTGGAATCCTCTTTTTTTTTCATTTTTAGGGTAAGCATGTCCATTTCCTCACATTCTATAATTTTTTGTAGGACTAAGTTTTCTGTTGGAATAGTAGGTCTTTTCCACATTTGTGCATACGCTATCCTGGCTGCTATCAGTATAGGTAAAATAATGTATTTTATCTTTTTTGGATAGTGATCTCCAATTATTCTAAATAAGAAGAGTTCTGGTTTGGGTTCTTTCTTTAAAAAAAAACAAAACCCAAACCCAAACACGGAAGAAAATGCTAATCACATATCTCTTGTAGTATTTACTTTTCTGTGGCAAAAGAAGAAAAATGCATTTAACATGCTTCAAAGCAGAAACAACTGGCCCTTTTTAAAAGCACTTGAGTGATATTCTTATCTGACAACAGCAAACAACTGTACTGAATTATCAGTCGGGACCAGGCTTTTCACCCTTCCTTTGAGTCGAATTTCCAGTGGTCAGTATGGACCGGAACTGGCCAGAGAAGGATTTCCTTCCTCCTCCGTCCCTACTCACTTTGGGGATGGTTTGCTTGGTCCTTCTCCCTCACCTTCGAGAAGAGGTTGAAACACCCCAAGCGGCTCACAATGCAGTAAACTTCCGGAAGACGTTTCCCTTTCCCACTGGGCTTTCAAGAGAGACAGACACAACACAGATATATATAAACAGACAGTGATGAACAAGAAGAAACCAAAATCACGGTTAACTTTCTATTCCATGCACAAAGCAGTTCTTTCAGTCTAACATATTACCACAGATAGCCCTCAATTTAGGACCACAATTGAGCCCAAAATTTCCATTGCTGCCGTTGTTAAGTGAGTGATGCCTCATTTTATGACTTTTTAAAACTACAGTGCTTAAGTGAATCACTACAGTTGTTAAATGAATCTGGCTTCCCCCACTAACTTTGATTATCCAAAGCCAACTGGAAATGTTACAAATGGTGATCATACGACCCCTGGAATAGTGCATTAACTACAGGCCAAATGCCAAGCAACCAAATTTTGATCACATGCCCATAGATATGCTACTACAGTCATAAGTATGACAAACCATCATAAGTCACTTTTTTGAGTGCCGTTGTAACTTCGAACCATCACTAAACGAGTGCTTACAAGTCAAGGACTATCTGTACCGGGGCGTCAAACTCGCGTCATTATGGCATCGTCACATGATGCATCACGACTTTTGCCCTCTTTGCTAAACTGGGCATGGCCAGCGTGTGACGCATCTGGCCCGCGGGCTGCAAGTTTGACAGCCCTAATCTGTACACTCCTGAGGCACCTATTTCCTGATTTAGTTATTATCCTTTTGTGCTAGATTGTTTCCTATAATCCTAATCCAAGGCCAATTTCTCTAAAAAGCAACAAATCCCAAAAGATTGACTAAGTTACAAAATAAAATACTGCATTAAAACAAAAGCACCATTATTTTTCTAGCTACATGATTTCAGATATTCCATAACAGCAATGCGAAAGAGAAGAAAGCTTGGATTTTGCTACAAAAAGAAAATTATGATTCAGCAACAATAGCCACAAAGCGTGGGTCAAAGCCCTTTCTTCCCTCGCTACAAAGGAGGCCTGTGAGACCTTCATTCTTGATTTCTGAAGACGAAACTAGATAGTTACCAGTATTCTTCTGCAGTATCCGAATCTTCGGCTGCCATCTTCACTCGTCAAGACAAATGAAAATGTCTCACTGAAAAAGAGAAAGTTTTAAAGACACTTTTTTCAATGAAAAGGTCATCTTCAGTTCTAGAAAATACACATATAGATATTAAAAAGAACGTATGTATTTTTTTAAAGTATACATACATCTTTTTCTTTTTTTACAAGCCTAAGTAGAACAATATACATTTCTGCGCTGCCCCTATACTTTACAACAAACATGCAGGATATACATGCTATCAGCCTAATTAAGATCTCGAATAGTTGAGATGAAGAAAAATAATCATCATTCATTCAACCCTTTGTTTCTTCTAAATAGGATCAAGATAATTACATGGCTCTCTATTTGTAAATGGGTATATTTTGGGTCAACATAGTGATTTTTGTTTTAGGGATTCTTTCATTTTTATTATTATTTCTTTATTATGATTACATTCTGCCTTTTTTCCAGGAACTCAAGATTAATTCTACTGTGCATCCCTACAAATCTGCCTTTTCCTACTAGCACTTAGTCACAGCATAAAATTGCCCTGACAACATTATTTTTCTGTCATTTCACTATGTTATTAATTAAATTTTGATACTGCCCATCTCTGTTTTGGGCATCTCTAGCTGGCTGCTTTTGCTTCCATCTCATTTCCAGGCCATGAATGAGACCAGATTAAGTTGTCCTTATCTGTACCAATGCCAAGCACCCAAATTTTGAACCCATGGCCACAGGGCTGCCGCAACAGCCAATACTGCTGCAACAGCCATTACTTTGGGAACTGGGTGTTAAGTACCATTTCTGCAGTGCTGCTGTAACTCTGAATGGCCACTTAACGAACCCAGATTTGGGGTGGTGATGGCCAGATGTATTTGTTTTTAAAAGCCATACCTTTAAAGTATTTTGGATAACTATATATTGCACACACTTTATGGTATATTTGTATACCCTTGCCTTCTTTTTAGAGCTGAGACTATATATTGCACACACTTTATGGTATATTTGTATACCCTTGCCTTCTTTTTAGAGCTGAGACATAGTGACTATCCCCAAAACACCTAGCTGGCTTCTGGGCCTAACGTAGGATTAGAACTCATGGTCTCCTGGTTTCTCACTCAATTCTTTTAACCTCTGAACCACTATTCCTTTGTGGGTGGTCATGTGTGCTTTCAAATCAATCTTGACCGCTGCCAACTACATGGACAAGTCCATGCAATTTTCTTGGCGACGTTTAGTTATATGTATGCAGTTATAATTATTTAATACTCTAGTTCATTTTTACAGATTATAAATAAGGACTACTTTAAAATTACAACTGCTAATTTTGTGGCTAATTCTGTAGCTTTCATGTTCCACCTTACTTCGGTCAGAGACCAAATAAGAATTGATTGGATGACTGAAAAAATGCATTGATCCCCTAAATATTTCCGACCACTAGTTTCGTGTTTATTCTTCAGTTGTTCCTGCTGAAGTCAAAATTGATTTCGATTGTTATCATAAAAAGCAATTTGGTACAAATAAAAGCTAGCATGATGCGTAATGGCAGGTTAGGAGCTGCAAGAAGGGGAAGAAAAGGGCCATCCTTTAACGTGCCTGCTAAACTGAGAAACAGGAGTCCAGTCTTTTGCATCAGGGAAGCAAAACTGCGGAATGGCCTTCAGCTGGTCCTCTGCCTCCCTCATGAATTTGAAGGAGCGTTCAAGCTAGCAGAAGAAAGGGAGTAGGAGATGTTTTTAATTATTTAGGTAGAAGTAAAATTGCATGAATTTTCCCCCCTCCCCTCTCCATCTACCTTGCTTCCTTAAATAAATGGAGAAGTGACGACAGAGAATACACATCCACCTGGAGCAGGGGTGTCAAACTCGATTTCATTGAGGGCTGCATCAGGGTTGTGCTTGACCTTGGTGGTGGGGTGTGTGTGCATGGCCAGGATGGGTGTGGCCAGCTCGACATCACTTGTGTTGGTGCCTGTGGTGGCCTGAGCGCCCTGCCAGCGAAAACACACTCTCGTGCTCTGTTTCAGCTCCAATGGCCTCCTGGAACCCTCTGCCAGCGAAAACGGAGCTCGAGAGGGCTGCATGCAGCTCTCCCGAGCTCCGTTTTCATTGGCAGAGGCACTGAGAGCTGGTCCTTTGCTGTTTCCAGGGTGGCCCCACAGGCCAGATCTAAGCAGCCTGCAGGCTGGATCCGGCCCCTGGGTATTGAGTCTGACACCACTGGTCTGGAGGGTATTAACATAGCTGTTTGCCTAGCTCATCTGATCTTTTTCTAACAAATGTACATGTATGTCACTCAGCCAACCAGCCTCCCTCTTCTCTCCCTCCCATTTACAATGAAATCTTGAGAATTCCCTTATCTTGCAGATTTCCTCTATCTTTTAGCTACTTATTACACCAATGCTGATGTCCTTATTTTTAGAATTTCACCCTGTTGAGGATTATCAACAGACAAAAGCAAATTGTCTCAGATCTGGTAGGGATTGAGCAATATAAAGTCATAGGCTGCATACAGTTCCCAGTGTTTGTTCTGATTACAACTGCTTAAATAAGCAGCACAGATTTGCATCAGCCTCAGGAAAGAGACATAAAACCTGTAATTGAAATCCAAAAATAGACTCAGCATTGCTTTAAGAAAGTAGACAGCAAACAAACTTCACCTTAAAACATAGGGATAAATTGGAAAGTTGTAGCCCATTCACTTGCTTCACTGCCCTGTCTTCGGTGACTATCACTCTCCCTAAAAGTATTGTGGACCCTTGGCTGCCCACCTCTGGGTAGGTCAACCTCCCTAATTATCCAGATGTGCGGAGTTTCAACTTCTAGAATTTTAACCCAACAGAGCAGAGCAATCCTTCCTTTGCTTGTCTCTGAATAGGCTATCTCCATCGTATGTCCTACCTTTAATGGAAACTGCTGTGTAACTTCAGGGACATATGGCACGCAAGCTTGTTTCTTGTGTAATGACACTACAACAAAATATTCAAAGAGCTGCCTCTCTTGATACTCGATCAGATCTCTCTCCAAGGTGTGATACTTGGGGGCTTGCTTCAGGCGAGATTTTACATGAACAAGGCGTTGACTGTGAGCTACATAAAAGGTAAGCCAACAAAATCAACACAACTGTTTTGGGTGCAGTTCCCCCAGCAATAAGCAGTTCTGTCTTACTTCAAACTACATATTCACCGTGAACTCATCCAGCCTTTCTTAACCTGGTCATCCTCCAGATGTGTGAACATCAACATGAAGCATTCCCAAGGAAGGACCTTGTAGGATGATAATCGTAAGTGCTAAAATCCACCCAACTGAAGGGCACCAGAGTTCAGAAAGGCCAACCTACATATCCTGGAATTACATTGTGTTTGTAACCAGGACATCAAAACATTCTGAAATATTATGGAGAAAAAAATCATGATAAAAATGCAGTGTTGTTAGTTGGTGGATATGACAATATTTTTTTTGTAGAAAATGAGAAGGGAGAGCACATAAATCAAGGGTTGGAAATCTGCTGATCATCTTGAAATGGCCAGACTTGAACAACCTTCAGTACAAAGAACACAGGCTAGAAAATAAGTGATATGTTCTAGAGTAATAACATATATCAATTATTAAATATAAGGATTTCAAACTTTACCAACTGATTGCAATTGCAGTCCATCCACACAATTGAAACACTTTAACACAGAGCCTTATTTTTACCTATGAAATCCATCGTCCTAAACACATTCACTTGAGCATTTTCCCTAAGCTGGAACTTATGTTTGGACTACAAATCCCAGAATTCCCAGCTACCATGTGTACTGGCTAAACTGACTGGGAATTGTAGGAATTGTGGTCTGAAATGCTCCAGGTCTGGATAAGCTGTATTAGGATATAAAACTCATTAAATATTGACTTCTAAGTACACATTTTAAGAATTGGGTTGTATGTTGGATAATGAACTTTTTTTAGGGATATGAATGTTCATGTAGCCATCATAACAGACAAACAATCGATAATTCACTTTTGCAATAATTGAAGGCCTCTATAGGTATAAAACATATCCTGTTATTTTGGGCAGGAAAAAAAAAAACTAGAAGGGGGAAAGCCCACAACTGTCAAGCCAAAAATCTATAATCTTCTCTAAAGTTCATATCTCAATTGATACCTCTTTGTTTTTCTTCTGTATCACTGTCTGATTCACTGTTTTCATCTGTAACTAGAAGGAAATAGAAAAGAATGGTAAACATCATTTAAAAAAAAAAAAAAAGTTTTCTGAATAGCAAACAAAATCTTAAATGGCTCACGGAATCAGTTCTCACAAGTTCTCTTATCCCCCCCAAATATAGGATGCCTGGTTGGGGTGGCCAGAAGATAAGTTAGGGACTACTAAGAAATTTCTAGAAAACTGTAGTAAATAATTCAGATTTTTGTTTACTGGGAGCAACTCCAAACATCACCAAAATTAAGTTGCGTAAATGGAGAAAGATCGGAAAATGGAGGGAGGAATCTTGTACAAAAGGACAATGAGCTCAGTTCCTAACTGAAAGATGCTCAGGGAGCATCCAAAAAGCTATGTTTTTTTGCACCTTGCTTTGGTGAACGAATGATGGATCCTATTGTAAAAGACCAAATAGAACAGTTAAGTCTGACAACTGAAACATACCATTTAATAGTACTAGGATATAAGATGAATAGTACTAAATAGCTATAGCACTTAGACTTATATACCGCTTCATAGTGCTTTACAGTTCTCTCTCAGTGGTTTACAGAGTCAGCATATTGACCCCAACAATCTGGATCCTCATTTTACTGACTTCGGAAGGATGGAAGGATGAGCCAGTGAGACTTGAACTGCAAACTCCGGGCAGCTGGCAGTCAGCACAAGTAGCCTGCAGTGCTGCATTCTGACCACTGCACCATCACCAATATAGAAAAGATGCAACTGAGGCAGAAGCATCATGTCCTTTATAACTGGTTATTATTAAGAAAATCCCTTTAATATTGGACAATACTGAGTAGGCACAAAAGCTGTCTGCAAAACCATTGGTCCAGCAACAGTCTTTCCTTACCTCTCCCTGAGCTAGACTCTGTAGATTGTGACAGTCTCTTGACTCGTTTCTTCCCTCTTCGAACCTCATAAATGGCATTGATTTTTAACACCAGCTGCTTAACGTAAAGAAGAAAAAGTAAATGCTTTCATCTTTCCACAAACCCAATTTCTTTTTTAAATGATGCCCACATCATTTTATCCACCAAGGCAATTTACAGGTAGTCCTCAACATATAAAACTAGAGACTAAGGAAGTTGATGTTGATAGACAAATTCTGTCATCAAGGTGACAAGGAATAAAACTTTTCCCTAAGTCTGAAATGTTTAGATAATATTCAGAAGCATCTTAGACAGATGCCTCCCTAATTCACTAGAGTACAGCTAGTCCTCAACTTACAATCACAATTGAAATTTCTGTTGCTAAGTGAAACATTTAAGTGAATTTTGCCCCATTTTTTATGGGAAAAGAAAGCGTTGTTTCTCACCATATAACCTTCAGATGATAATTAATGTTACTGTTTATTAATTTTAATCATTTACTATCTACATCAAGGGTCTTCATACTTGACAAGTTTAAGACTTGTGGACTTCAACTCCCAGAATTCCTAACATGACTGGAGGAGGAATTCTGGGAGTTGAAGTCCATAAGTCTTAAAGTTGTCAAGTTTAAAGACCCCTGATCTACATAGCTCAATTTTGGAGGGTAATGTATATACCATATGTTTTGCTCCATAAGACACACCTGTTGTGTATGCACCATAGTTAATAAAGTATGAGCTTGAGGTAAAGTGCAGGGTTCTGGCCCTGCACTTCTGATTGGCTGTTAGGCGGCCAGATCGGATTGGTTAGTTCTGAGGAATCCGATTGGCCCTTAACAGAGAATTCTTAGTGGTTGAAAGAGCTAGCGTTCATAGCTCATTATTGGACAAATCTTACAAGGGTTGCCTATATAAGGCAGAGTTCACTGTGGTTGGTTTGAGAAGTCACTATGTAAATAAAGAGCTGAAAGTTCACCGTTCAGAGGCTGTCTCCATTTATTTCAACCCATGCTCAGTACTTAACAACAACACCCCCCCCCAAAAAAAATGGATGGAAATGTCTGTGCGTCGGTGCCAGTCCTTTGGTAAATAGCAGCTGGGCTGCGGTGGTGGGGTCATTTTACAGTGCTGAACCCGGCTCTTCTGTCTTTGTCACTGCCTGCCTCTTCTGTCTCTTACACAGTGCAGAAGTCAACAGGCAGAGCTGGCACATGAGAGGACACCTATCTGTGGTCCTCTCAGGCTCTGCCTGATATTTTTTTTCTTGTTTCCCTCTTCTAAACCTAGGTGTGCCATATGGTCAGGTGCGTCGTATAGTGTGAAAAATATGGTACTTATTTTTAAAAGGGCTCACCTATCAAGATTCAGATAATTTTCAGGACCGCAAACATGAAATTAATACTTAATTCCCTAGACAAGACTTAAAATAACAATTTTTGAACACTGCTTCTAATCTTTCACAGTCCTAAATCAGCCAAAAAAAATATCTTTAAAGAAAAAAATACCTTGGAAATTTTTCTTCTTTTCTTGCCATTTTGAGAATCACCCAAGGAGAAGAAAGTATCATCAGGACTGCTAGGAGTGGAAGGGGGGCTGATTTTGGAAGGAGAGTAAGTTCCATCCCGGTTTGATTTCCGTATGTCTAGCAGTTTGAAACTTCTGCGTTCTGAGTTCTGCCTAAAGAAGATGGGCTTGGAGAGGACCTAAGGAGACAGACCACAATGGGGGAAATGGGGAACATCAGACATTACATTTCTCTACAACTAAAAACATTCAAAATAAGAAGCATTAAAACATTAGTTGCAAGAATTCTTGGCTTTAATTAAAAAGTTTTAACACTTCCTTAGACTATTTTTCACAGGATTCTCTAGTAGGTCAATAGGAAAAAAATGATATATTTTCCACAAGGGTGCTAAGAAGTCTCATTAGCATGACAGAAACAGCTCTTACTGCTCACACAACTAGCTTTCAGGAGCTCTGTGGAACTGAGCCAACAAAACTAACCAGTGAAGCAACCACAGACACTTGGATTGGAAAAATAAGGAGCTGTTGTACCACATCAGACCCAGATGTTTACATGGTCCAATAGTCTGTCAGCCAATACTCATCACCAGTGGCTTCAGAAGCAAGTTTAAGCAACCATACAATTGCATATTTATGGACCGTGCATTCCCTGACCCTGTTATTTAGTTAGTGATTTTATCCAGTAGAACAACAGAATGGTCTGGCACTTGTTCATGAGCTTCTTAGGACACAGTAGGTCAAATCTTAGTTTTGGGCACAAGAACACCAATTTCAAATTCTGGCTCCTGGAAAAGCTGAAATAAAGTTGTGAGAGCATAAAGCAAAATCAACTCCAGGTATTGATTGCAACTACAGCAATTGTAACCTTTCTTTTTTAATTCTCAAAAGACCAACATGCTGAAATAAGTTCACTGTTGAATGACATTCTTCTCTCTTCAAAGAGCAGTAGTAGAAAACTTATTAAGTGCTAACTATATAACGAATCAGATTACTAATTTGCTGGTTCCTGTTTGATTTTTTTAACAGAATGCAAGCAATCAATAAAACCCTTTTTCCATCTTTGTAAGATATAAAAAAAATCTCCTTGTAATGACCCAATTGTAGTTCTAGATGCTTTTTAAAAATAAATCCGAGTTATTATTTGATGGAAGCACCTACAATGAAGAGTGTGAGGAATTGTCTCTACTTTCCCTTTTTCAAATACATGTCCATAAAATGCATACAAATGAACTCAAGGATTAGTAATACTGGAATTGTTAAATTTGTTCCAGTCTATTCAGAACAGAAATGTTGGCGCAAGTTCTTAATCTTTCTCCTCACTCCAGCTTCAAACAGAATTTTACTTACAATACACTAGGTGCCTATGGCTTTTGTGCTCACTACAGTTTCTAGTACAATTTAGTGCTTAATGGCAAACTTCTATTTAAACCAAATAAACCAGAGGGCAGGACAAGAAACAATGGATGGAAACTAATCAAGGAGAGAAACAACCTGGAATTAAGGAGAAACTTCCGAACAGTGGGGACAACTGGCCTTCAGACGTTGTGGGTGCCTCACCATTTGAGTTTTTAAAGAAGAGATTGGACAGCCACTTGTCTGAAAGGGTTCCTGCTTGAGCAGGGGGCTGGACTAGAATACCTCCAAGGTCCCTTCCTACTCTATTCTGATTGAAATGCCTTTGCACAGCAGATTCTTCATTTGTATATCTAACCCAGCTTTAGATCTAAATGGCTAGAAATTGATGTGAAGCTGCCTCAATAAAGGTACTGAGCTAATGCCTTCAGTAATTTCATCACTGTCATCACTCTGTCCAACAGACCGCATTCTAAAGACTGTATTTCTAGCACAGGGTTGAAATGTGGGGTCCTTGGTGCTCTCTGAGTTTGGTTGTTTACTTGCAGATGTTTCATTACCCAAACTAGGTAACAGCATGAGCTCTGATGCTACCTAGTTTGTGTAATGAAACATCTGCAAGAACACAACCAAACACAGAGAGCACCAAAGGCCCCTCAGACCACATTCTCATTCTGTTAATGGCATTAAAAAAGAAAGTGGCATGTATTAAGGTAGGAAACAATAAAAATAATAATCCCCCATCACTTGGAAGATAAATATCAGCTCCCAGCTACACTGAATCTTATCTCTAGACTAAATATCAAAAGTACAGTTTGCAGCTGCCACAATGAACTCCCTCCACAAATTCCCTCTCTGCACAAAACTCCCCTATACTTCCCAAAAGACTAATATTTTTCCTGATTAATTCCTATATTATCTGGGGAACAATTAGGGATTAGTAGTCAGTAGTAACACCAGAGTGTTCTGTCTCTATACAGCAACTTAACCTATTAACACCTAAAAATTCTAAATAGGTTATCAAATACATATATATGCAGAGTCCTGCATCAATATTTGCAAGAACATTTCTGTTTAAACGCACAATTCTTCATTAATGGTGCCCCTTGTACTTTCCATATTAATCAACATTCTTTGTCTTTTGCTCTATTGATGGCCAGTCATCTTATTTTTATGTAGGAAATTTCAACTTCTGTTCTAACTTCATTCTTACCTTTCCTCCACTACCCCGAATATGAATAATGGTGGTAGTGAACAGGATAGCATTTTTCCTACCACCAAGTACTGAAAATCCCTGAAACTCTTCAAAGAATGGAGGTGTGAAATTCTGGGGCACACAAGCCATATGCTTACCTCCCAGTAATCGAAGATGCAGGTCCAAAAATGTGAAGGAAAAATTGGGATTTCCAAAAGTGGCTTGAGTTTTAACTGGAAACAGAAGAATTGCTCTCAATTCTTCCCATAAATAGCCTAAAATTTCACACTAAAATCCAGCTGTTCAACCATCATATTTTGATGTCCTGCTTCGTCACCTGAAGCAGGCAAGCGGTTTGTTGAGAATGGGTTGGCTGCCCAGCTGTCTCCCTATTCTCAGTCTTAATCTCCATAAAAAGCAGCGGTGGGATTAAAAATTTTTTTACTACCAGTTCTGTGGGCGTGGCTTAGTAGGCATGGTAGAGGAAGGGTACTGTAAAATCTCCATTCCCATCCCACTCTAGGGGAAGGATACTGTAAAATCCACATTCCATTCCCACACCTGGGGAAAGGTTACTGCAAAATCCCATTCTCTCCCCACCCCACTAACCTGCTTTCCAGCTCTGTTCTCCTGTGCAGGGCAACAAAAGAAGACCCAGCTGACTAGCTGGGACTCAGGAGGCAGAGAATACAGTCAGAGGTGGTATTTGCTGGTTCTCTGAACTACTCAAAATTTCCGCTACCAGTTCTTTAGAACTGGTCAGAACCTGCTGAATACCACCTCTGATAAGAAAAGATTGAGAAATGAATCCCACATCTTCTTATGAGGTCAACAGGTTAACAGGCTGCAAGACTGAGTTCCAGCCCCTGACTTTGTCCGTACATATTCAACAAGATCTCAACCAAACCTCAGCAGCTCATAGTCAGAAAGAAAGAATGATTTCATAGGTATCAAGGTCTCTTATTCTTTCCAAATTTCCACTTGCCAGCCAGCCCTAGAAAAGTGGCATATGGTCTTACAGAATTTCTTTATGGTTTCAAATTGGCAAGAACTATCAACAAATGTCTACAGCAAGAATATGTCCAGAGTGTCCTATTTTTAAGTCCAGAAATCCATCGTGATTCAGAAAGCTTAGTTTTATTACTTTAAAGTCACCAAATTCAGTTAGCAGAAAAATAATCAACTTCCTTAGGGAGTTAATCCAAGATGGGAAACCAAGCTGAACACAGGATTAGTCATCTTCTTTCCTGAAGGTATCAATTTTCTGACCACTGTATCTCCATAATAACTATCAAAATGTATAACTTGGGGGCACTGACTGTTCAGATTAGACCAGGTTACCTTTGTGGGTGTGCCAGGAATAGAAGTAGGAGATGCTGGAAAGTTCAGGCCACATTTCTTCCCTAGGCAATGACTATTTGTCTCAATATCTTCATAGGGGTTTTCTTTTGCTGGTAAATCTGGAATTGAAAACCAAGGCAATAAATGTATATAAAACAAAATACAACTTTTTCCTAAGGATTTGGAAATGACATTTGTGGATGCCATTGAATGAATGAGGTTCCATATCATTCATAAACTACCACTGGCATATACAAGAGTCCTCAACTTACAACTACAATTGAGCCCAAAACTTTGGTTGCTAAGCGAGGCAATTAAGTGAATTTTCCCTATTTTATGACCTTTCTTGCCACAGTTTTTAAGTGAATCACTGTTGTTGAGTGAATTCGGCTTTCCCATTGACTTAGCTTGTCAAAAGGTGGCAAAAGGTGAACACATGACCTCAGAACACTGCAACTGTCGTAACTATGAGTTAGTTGCCAAGCGTCTGAATTTTGATCATATAACAATGAGGATGCTGCAATGGTCATGTGAAAAAATGCTCATAAGTCACTTTTTTCAGTGCCATTGTAACTTTGAATGGTCACTAAACAAACTATTGTAAATCTAGGACTACCTGTACGCTGAACTATAAATTCAACTCTATGATCTGCAAATCAATCTATTTAAGTTGTATCAGGATTGGAAGGATTGATGAATGCATTTATTAGACTTGCTCTTCCTCTAGGAGCTAAAAGCAGTGTACATAACAGTTGGATGAAAAAAGTCAGTCACCCCTGGTTAATTATATGTTTCCATATCTCCCTAAGTCATGTTGTGGTTAGCCGGCAGCATGTGCGGACGGCTGAGGAGAGCGAGGACTCAGATGAGGGGCCAGGACCATTAGGGAATGAACTGCTGCCTCCAGAGATTGTGGGGGCTGGTAGCAGCGATGAGGAGGTTCCTGAGGAGCCTGTGTCAAGTATGTGTGCACGCAGGATTGCTCGCAGAAAAGAGCAGCTGCAATAGCACGGGTGACTCGGAAGTAAGTCTGCAAGGTAATGGCCCCTCCTTCAAGAAGATAAAAGCCAGCCATGAAGCAAATGTTCTTTGCAGGAAGCAAAGATGTTTTGAAACTCAGCATCGTGGACATTACAGTATCTTAAGTTGGTATTTGAAGACTCTTGTGCTGTGAAATATTTCTTATCTGTGATTCTTGGCAGTCTCAGACAGTTTTGACAAGGTTTATGCTTATCAAAGTTAATTAGTTTGCAGCAGCCTTTTAACCGGGGATTCGTAAGACTCATTAAAAGATTTCTGTTTCTTTTGGTTATTGCTTGTTTTATTGGAAAAGGGTTTGGGTCAGAACAAGTCAAAACAATCTCCACATAATACAAATGTGAAGGATATGTTAGTAGTTAGTTGAATTCTTTCTTCTTTCCATCAACACAGTATTTCCTGTGCCATTGTTATCACCCAATCCCAAACACAATCAGACCACCTCTATGCTTAACAGCTGGCAAAGTATTATTTTTGTCTAAAAACGATTGTGTGGTTTTTGTTGCACCAGTCTAAAAGTACTTTGTTCCCAAACATTTCAGACTTATCAAAGCTTTCTTTAAATTTTTAGGCAAACCTGAACTCAGAGACAACAGTTTCCTTCTGAGAATGCTTTTGTGCAGTGTTGTTATATAAGTAACACTGCATTGGGCACCTGAAGATTAGTATCACCTAATCTTTTCAGCAAGTTATTTGATCTGTGGATTCCGTTTTGCAGCTGTGACCATTTCCTGATATTTTGTTCTTTTGTGGTCTTCCATAATGTGCCTTGACTTCCATATATGTTCCATTCCTCGACACTATTTCCCCCAAGTAAAATCACTAACTGGAAGCATATACAGATTTTTAGCACCTTCTCATGCTATGTAAAAGTGAATTCTCTTCATTTTCAAATAGATATTCAGATGGCTACTTAGGGGAGCCTAAGGTAGTTGAAGGTCACAATCTGAGTGTTAGAACAATCAGGTTATTTGTTCACTTGTGGAATTGTTTCCACCTGCAGACTTAAGGAGGCATATCTCTGTGGACCTTACTGATAACTGTACATTAAAAAAGTAACAATAATTCAACCAGAAAGCTATTCAAACTTTTATACTACATTCATTACAGTATTTTCTTATTCTGAATGTGTAAACAGCTGCATCTAACAAATGACTATCCATTCAACTTCTCAGAAAATTGGCTTTAATGCTACACCATGAGAAAGCAATGTCAGCTTCTGTTCACTGAGAGAAACACAAAAACATACAAAGGGCAAGGCTGTTGAAACCTGAGCTACAAAACTCCCTCTTCCAATGTTATCCACCTCCCCCCCCTCCCAAAAAATCTCTGAGGAACATTAGGCTAAAAGAGAATTGACTAGTTTAAAATGAACTTTTAAACCAGGATCCAACAATTGTTCTTTGTTCATTTTTTTAAAAAGAGTGATGGTCATACCTGAGCATCAATAGCCAATGCCAACATCATGACTGGATGGCATGAGGGGGAAAAGAAAGGAAAATTGAAGGATAGCTTTGGAAGAAAAGGTTAAAAATAAATTGCTGGAGTATGTTGAAAGTAGGAGAGTGTGCTGAAGGTGTGTTCTAAGCTGGAAATGTACAACTTCTCATAGGTACAATCGAACAAAGAAGTTAGATAATGCTATTTGTTTATTTTGGACTTTACTGCTACAAGCAAATCAGCCTATTCCAACTTATTCATCAGAGAATATTTTTTAAAAAAATCTTTATTTAATATTATGAGAATCAGTAAAATGTGTGTCTTGGCTATTGATTTTCACATTTTATTCTATATTGGATTGTGGCTATTACTTTAGTTTAAGGTGAGTATTAACAATTTTTTTTAAAACTAATTAATTACTACATACTAGCAAAATGATGGATCACATTTGGATCAGGTTTTACTCAAGGAAGCAACATACATATACATGCTAATATCTGCCTTGCTTTGACATATATAAACAACACTGAAACAATATATTTTGTCATTTTCTCATATTACCTTGTGTTGGTTTCATCTACAGTTTTCTATTGACTTGCCATGGTTACATTTCTGTCATGCACTGTATATAATTCCAACAAATAATTCCTACAAATGCATTCCATAAAAATCCGTTCTAACCTCAAAAATTATGTCTATACATGCACCAAGGAGAGGTTACTTTAAACATGGAAACTAGCAACTCCCAACTTTCCAGATGCCGAATTCGGATCAAACCAAATAGCATGGCAACACTCAGGTTTGCAGGAATTAAGAATTCAACATTACCAGGAAAACTGTTGGTTGCCCATCCTTATTCTTAGAGAGAATGATTGTAATTTCTATCTCTTATCTTCTAGGGAACTATTCCATACTACTCCATATCAAAACCTTTGGTTTGAAAAATGCCACATACACTTGGCGCTAAATATCTACAGAGCAACTTATAAGCACTGTCACAATAGTTGCTTTTCACCTCCAGAATGCCTACCTAGAATATCTTCATAGACGTTTTCCTCAGATAAAGTGCGAGTTAGAGCCATCTTGCTTTGAGCGTACCAATCCACTCGGCCATTCTCAGAAGAGGACTGCAACAAATCTTCAAATTCATAGGATTTCCTAGGGCATTTATTTAGAAAGAGCAGAAGAGATGGTGGAGGGAAAAGGTGGATATCTCAAAAGAATACAATAAAGCAAATCACTCTAAGTATTACTGGAGAAAAAAAAATGTGTATTTTTATAGCTTTATGTCACACTAAGCAGCCCTCAAAAAGTTTTGCTTCAGATCTCAAACCTCCCAGGCAATCAGCCTTCCTTTCTCCAATATGTCAAGACATTCTTACATAGGGCTTTAACTTTGTCTCTGGCTATCTGAAAATTTCTGGCTGCTTTTAAGATTCCCTCCCCCACTTTCTCCCCTGTTCATTTGACTTGGATCGATTCCCAGAATATCTGCATGAATCTACCTTTCATTCTTTCCAAATCCCTCTTCCAAATCTATCTGTTCATGAAATTTTTGGTTCATTCTCTTAGTCCCACTAGCATGATATAAGTAAATTTAATAGACGTACACCCCCCATTTTATTCCGCAGAATACACAAAAGATTATATTGTCCATTAAAAACAAACCACACTGTAAGAGAAACAGATATAATCCATATATAGTAGTACCTGTGATCTGCGTTAGCCTTAAGCTTTCCGTTCCTCAACCTTCTACTAATGGCTGACGGGGGAGGTGAGGAAGGCAGAGGAGGGGGTAGAATAGAAGGGAGAGGGGGTAGGAGTCTCTTATTCTGAGCAGGCGGAATCCACCCCTCGTCACCTTCATGTTTGAAAGTCCGCCGAGGCTTAGGAAGCGGATTGATAAAAGGTTTCTTCTCTGGCAAGCCAGGCTCCATGTACACATTTTCTTCATTGCGAGATCTGCATTTCACACAAGATGCTTTCACCTCTTCCAAAGTCCCAAAGATGGGCTCTCTGGCTTCGGTATCCAAGCCAAGAAGCCACCTACTTACTTCTAGGCGGTTGGTACTTTCCTGGCCGTCGGTTGGCTCCTGATCCTCACCGGTCTTCTCTTGCAGACAGTGTGGAGAATAGTAAGTACCTGGTAGCTGGGGTTGGGCTTCAGCTGATCCATACTTCAAGGCTTGTTCCAGCTTCTTGACCTGACTTAAGACAGATAGGTTCTCCTTCTGGACTTCCTTCTTATTGTCCTTCAACTCAGTACATTTACCCACATTGAAATTACATTCTTCCTCCCTTGATTTCACATCAACTTTCCTTGTAACATGCTGCCCAGCATTTTTAAAAGTCCCAACATGCTTCTCATCCTCCTTACTTGGACCCTTGTAATTTGGGGGCCTCTTATTATCCACTTCTCTCATTGCAACATTATTCCTAGCTGTCTTCTCCATCACACCCAAAACTGGATTGGGTTCTTCTTTAACACTTTGGTCCTCCTCCTTCCACAGGGACACCGGAGATGGAATTTCCTTTTTTCCTTCCCATTCTGAAATCTTGTCCTTGATACTTAAAGGCTTGTTTTTCAAGCTGACTTTCCCAACAGACCGAAGATTCTGACAACCACCTATTTGCTTCCTTAGAATCCTGCTGCTTTCCCGCACTTTGAGATCTACTGAGGGATCTCCAATGATCATCTTGGGACTTAGCATATTCTGCTGAAAACAGTCCAGTCTGGGATCCAGCATCAATTTCTCTATGGTTTTCAGTGGCCTCTCCGCTACGGAATCTAGTTCTGGTTTTGGCAGTAGCTTGGGTGGGAAGGCAACACTCTTCGACCAATTATGCTTTGAAAGCCCACTCCAAAATTCTGTTTTTGCAGCTGGATTATTTAGACTTGCAAACCTGATCCCAGGCAAAAAGGGCAAGGGTCAGAAAAATTGTACAGGTTGACATTCATCGTTCAGTACAATGTCATGAGCTGGATTTAATATTTAGTTGAATATTAAATGTATAACACTTTAACTTAAAAGTTACAGGAGTGCAGAATTATTAAACAGTTTTTTTCTACAATTTTTTTACTGTCTTCCCACTAATCTAAACATATCTGCTAAGAGGAGTGCTTTTCTATCTTTTCAATAAAATATTAACATCTAGCACACCTCAATTATTTACCAGTGTCCAGTAACACCTTAAAGCAAAACGCATTTTTCTTGCAAAAATCCATTTGTTTGAGCATACCAAAGCTTATGCCAAAATAAATACATTTCTCATTTGTTGACATAAAACTATTTGGTATTTTCCCCCCTTCCCTGTATTAGCAGATTAACCTGAGTATGTCTGGAAAATATTCAAAATCCCTCTTTTCTTAAAAGCCATCCTAGGTAAGTGTCATGCCCCTGTTGGAATCTGATTCTGAGGGGGAGGTTGAACAGCTGACAGGGAGTGGGAATTGTGGCTCTGGTGGCTGTGGAGGAAACTTGGGGAAGGGTACAATCCAGCTGGGCATTCAGAGTAAAACCCAGGCCCACCCACTCTTCATCTTAGGGCACGCAGGGAGGAACGTATTAGGGAGCAACATGGATTACGGGGGAGAAAAAGGCCCTGATTCCCTTCTTTAGCTGCAACTGGGAAAACTGGATATAAAAGGTATTTGCGCACAGCACCTTGCTGGATGCAAAGTGTGAATTATCTTTGTTTGCCAAGTCGTATCTAGGTTCTGGCGTCCTCCCAACTGTGTGTGTTTCGTTATCTTTTGAAGTCTGCAATTCCTTATCCTGCCTTGTCTCGTTAATTGCTGCAGCGTGGTTTGTGTTGGTTTTTATTTATAATGTATATGTACTATGGGGTCAGACTGAATTTCTTCCCTTTAAAAGCAGTTCTTGGGAGAGTTTTTTCTCCAGCCAATGATAACTGGACATTCCAAGTTGGAGAAATTAAAAGGACTTCACCTACTTTTGAAAATATTTGTATGGACACTACTCATGTCTTTACTCAAATGTATATTTAAGCTAGACTGAAAACCTTTCTACTTAATAGTTATTATCTGAAGCTAAACTAATGATATGCAGCTCCAGAGATGAATACAGTTCTGAGAGTCTATGGAGATTCTCAGTTGTCCAAGTCATGGTTGTCCCAAAGGTGTTTTTTTTCAAGAGGCAACAGGACTTTGTTTTTCTTTGAAGACGTTTTACTTCTCATCCAAGAAGCTTCTTCAGCTCTGATGGATCCTTCCATTTGCCACCATCCAGTCAGAGCTTCTTGGATGAGAAGCGAAATGTTTTCAAAGAAAAACCCAGAAAGGCCAGTGACCTCTTGAAAAAAGCATATTTGGTACAGTGTTTAGAATTTCTTAAAATCTTATCCTCAAGTTAATATGATATTGGAAGGAGAGAATATTAAACAGAGGAATTTTAAATTGCAATTGATTACTTATTATTACATTTATAAGATTTATGTGCTATTCATAGCATACAAAATTATAAGCAAAGTGACTATTTTCACAGCTTACAATGTATAAAGGGTTTGTTTCATATCTAAATATAAACAATAAAAGCTGGAGTCAGAGTAACAGAAAAAGATAAATTTAGCACATGTAATTAAAACATATTAATATAACAAAAGGCCTGAGACAGGCATTTGTTTGTCCATGAAATACTAGGACTTGTATTTCTAGCAAAGCTTCCAAAATCCAGATCAGGCTCTTGGTTCAAAAAAAATATTTATGAATAAATTTGACTGTCTCTTTTAAATTTCCCCTCTTCTCCTCTATTATATGTCCTGGTTAAGCTTCTAAAGCCATGATTAATGACAGTAAAACAGAAATAAATATGGAGATTAGATATTCCATACCTCCAAAACAATAAAATAAATCCCCCACTAACTGCCTTAGTGAAAGTGAGGCCAACAGAACGCACTTGTAAAGTGCAGGAACCTATTCAATTATCTATGCATGTTTCTGGCAAAGTTTAAAATTTTGCTAAGTATCTTTGAACAACAGGAGGAGGAGGAAGTAAGTAAGTATCCCTTTGACTTCGAACCACAATCAAACTTGGAACTTTAGTTGTAAGCCATTAGGGTCATTAAGTGGGTCATGTGCCCTGACTCAGTTTTATGACCATTTTTACAATGGCTGTACCATGAGTCCCTGCAGTCATTAAGCAAACCACGATAGTTAAAGGGAATCCATTTTCTCAAATGGTCATTTTTCTCCTAGAAAAAAAACATTATAAGATGCTATCATGTGACCATGTGGTAATATAAATGGTTGCACATGTGAGCCACTTGTCAAGTACCAAAACATTACACGACTGTAGTGCGTGTGTGTGTGTATGTTGTGTCAGTCATAACTTCGAAGAAAGGTTGTAACTAACTGTCAGGGAGTCTGTTGTAACTTCAAACAGTTGTTAAGTGACTGGGCATTAAGCTAGGATTTCTTAAATTCCAGCCTACCCTTCCCTCATTTTGAAATCAGCACAAATAGAATATTAAGAATATTTACCTCTCAATTTTTTTGCAAATAATGATTTCAGGCTTGTTCTCCACACTGGGGACGACACTCCCCGTCATCGTGTTAGCAACTGGCATGTCTGCAGGCCACCTAGGAGGAAATACACAAAACAGTACAAACCTTAAACCTGAGTGCTTTGTCCTGTGATCTGCAGTATGTATGTGTATATATATTACATATCTATACATTCAGACAATTGTGATATATTCAATAAAATAGGGTGAAAAATAAGATCCCTAAATTCATCCCTCTTCTTCGAAGAGCAGTTTTTGAGATGCTATAATTATTCAGTAGTTGTTTATGTTGCTTTCTATGAAAACACTTTCCCCCAACTTGGTTTCTCCTGGGTGGTCCACTGTTTCATTCCCATAATCCTTAGTACAATCATTTCTGGGGACACAGACTGGTAAAAAGCTGTGAAAGCGAGCTATAGTGAAAGCCAGAGATAGTGATTAGGCTCAGAAGAAAGATTAGAAACAGAATTGTTAACTGTCCTGTCAATCATGTAGAAATTGGGCATTGGTACTTACCTGATATGCCCTTTTTCGTTGAGCTGCGTAGAGCATCCAGAGTGGGAGGTGCTCCAGTCTCCGCTCTTACAGGCTGAGCTATAATTGAGGAACGCTCCTCCTCCTCCACGTCACACCTCCGTAGCGTTTCCCAGTTTTACGAACACGAGAAGACAAACACTATTATCTCCTTCAAAAAACTATTGTAGCAGCTCACAACTACCTAATTGATTGAATCATTTGCCGAAACAGGACTCCCCACCAGACGGACAATTTAGGGTGGGGCTGGATGCTCTACGCAGCTCGACGAGAAAGGGCGTATCAGGTAAGTACCAACGCCCATTCTCCATAGAGCTGCTGCGAGCATCCAGAGTGGGACATACCAAAGCATGGCCTGTCCTACGGGAGGGACTCCATCTGGGTTGGAATATCCTCTGGCTCTCTTGCCACTTGTTGAAGGAGTTGTCTGCCAGGGATGCTTCTGCTGAAGCAAAAAACACATTGATTTTACAATGGTGAATAAAAGGTGACGGAGACGTCCAGGTGGCCGCTCGGCGTATATCATGTATCGAAGCCTGGGTAGCCCGGGCTGCCGAGATAGCCGCACTCCCTGGAGAATGTGCGGTTATTCCACTGGAAACAGTAAGCGCCTGAGTTAGATAGGCCTTGGAGAATATCGCTCTGATCCAAGTGCCTACAGTAGACGGGGATACTTTGAAACCCAGCGTCTCTGATTGGAATGACAGGAACAATGCTTCTGACTTCCTGATAGGCTGAGTGCGATTGATATAAATACGTAACGCACGTTTGACATCGATGGAATGCCACTGCCTTTCCCTCTTGGAAAAGACCTGGGGCAAAATTTAGGAAGAGTGAATTCCTATGATCTGCGAAAGGCTGTATTAACCTTGGGCAGAAGGAAGGGTCTGGTCGCAGGACCACCTGATCAGCATGGAAAAACTCACAGATCCCTTCTAATGGACAGAGCTGCTATTTCAGATATCCGTCGTGCAGATGAAAACTGGTATGAGAAGCACTACCTTGAATGTAGGGAATTGAAGTGATGCCTCTCTTAGGGGTTCGAAAGGCGGTTTAGACAGTGCCGTGAGAACCCTGTTAAAGTCCCCACTTGTATCACTGGAGGATGCGAACTGGTGGCTTCTCTACAGGATGCCCAGATACAAGAGTGGCGTGAAAATGGTTCATCAAATCACTAGAAATGACCGTTGATCAGTCTGCCACTTGCCTTCGCAAGGTACTGAGGGAGAGGCCCTTGTCCAGTCATTCTTGCCAGAAGGTCAAAATTTGAGCAGACGCTAGGGGAGCAGATTAATGCGTGATTTGTGGCACCATTTAGAGAAAATGATCCGGGTAGCAGTATATATCTGGGTAGCTGAGACCGTCTCACTGCCGAGATGGTCTCAATGACCTGACTGGAAAAACCCTCCATTCTTAGATGGTCCTGCTCAGCCTCCAGATGTCTAACTGAAGCCACTGAGGATTTGTGCTGAAGAGGTCCCTGGGCTAGTGAAATCCTGCCCGGTGGGATCCTCCAGGGAGGGGCCACTGAAAGGTTACGAAGGCCTGTAAAAACCACGGTCTCCTGGGCCAGTACGGGGTAACCAGGAGGTGTTCTGCCCTCTCGTGGATCAGCTTTAGGAACACATTGGGGATTAGCGGTAGTGGGGGAATTGCGTCAAAAAAGCCTGCTGGGCTAGGGCCAACGTAGGGCATTGTGATTCTCTGCCCCTTGGGGCGTACCTGGAGAAGAATCTCGGTATCTGGGCATTGAGCAGAGACGCGAATAGGTCCACTAGGGGGTGGCCTAATATCGCTGAGGCCTCCTCTGCATTATTATTTTGAGCAGGGAAGGATGAAGGCGCCATCCTGCCTAGTCTAAGGTGGCCTTGCTCAACCCGTCTGCCTGAACGTTGAGACTCCCGAGATGTGTTCTGCCCTGATGAACAATAGGTTGGTCTCTGCCCAGCTATAGATATGCCTGGCCTCCCTCATGAGACGGATGTCATGTCTGCCCCCCTTGCTGGTTGATATGCGCCTTGGTCATAATGTTGTCTGTCAGGACCAGTACGAGGCGTCCGCATACTTAAGGAGAGTGCGTAGGGCCAGGTGTACTGTGTGAAGCCTCTGCTAGTTTATACTGCACCTTTGCTCGGTTGCTGACCAGGTGCCCTGAGCTGGGAGCGAGTGGATATGGGTCCCCCATCCAGGTAGGCTGGTGTCTGTCATGAGGGTAACCCCTGGGGGCTCCTGAAGAGATGCCCTTGTTGATTGCGGGTCTGGTCCGCCAAAGAAGCAATGCGAGAACCCTTGAGGGAACCTTCGCCACGCCTCTCGAATTGCCCCTTCCGGAGCAGTGATAAGGTAACAGGAACCACTGTATAGATCTAGAATGGAGCCGGGCCCAGGAAAACAACAGATATGCATGAGACCAATTTGCCCAGTAATCTTGATAAGACCAGTAATGGCGTCTTTTTTGTTCATCTAAGGTTCCTGGCCGATTTCTGACTATTGAGAAATCTTTCAGGGGAAAGGAAGACTGTCCCTTCAACTGAGTCAATCACTGGCCCTAAGTGAGCTATTCGAGTTGGAGGGGTAAGTGGACTCTACTCGCATTGTGCAAGAAGATCATGGGCCTGAAGAACCAAGAGGATGGATCTAGTGTCCCCTTCGCCGTGGCGTTTGGTAGGAGAGAGGATGAGGATATCATCCAGATAACAGAGACTGTGCATGGGGAAGTCTCTGAGGTGAACTGATGGAACTGCCAGAACTTTGGTAAGGATCCTCGAGGTCGAGGCTAGACCAAGGGGAGGGGCCACGTATTGAAAAATTGACCAGTGTAGCCAGGTCTCAAAAATTTGAAAAATGAGGGATAAATGGGAATGTGAAAATATGCTTCTGAGAGGTCAAAGGAGGTGAGCCAGTCTCCCCTCCTAGTGCCCTGCAGAAAGGGCTGAAGTGTAAGCATCTTGAACTATGATGGACCACATTAAGCCTCTTCAATCTAGGGTGGACCTCCAGCCGGAGTGTCTAGAAAGTAGACAAAAGTGGGAACGGAACTCCATTCCTCGGTGCGAGGATGGTACGGGCTGTATGGCTTTGATTTTGGTGGGGTGTTAATAATGGTTTCTATGAGAACACGCTTGGTGCGGCCTCTGGAAAGAGGGGAAACCCTGAAATGCTCCAGAGAGGGGGACTGAAACTCATGGGAGAGGCCAAGTTTAGCAGTGTCTCTAACCCAAGCATCAGAAGTGGGTGATCCCCATTGGTCGGCAAACTATGTGAGTTGACCGCCAATGGGGTAAGTGGCTGGAAGCCTTACCTAGGGTGCCGGGACAATCTACTTCCTGCGCCCCAGAATGGTCTCCTGTAGTTGACCTCCCCCCTGTTCCTGACACAGCCGTGTTGCTCTGGTCCTGAGAGGCCGGCTGAAAAAGCGGGCTTCTCTGAAATCTGAGAAAGAATGGAGCCTGATAGGAGAAACAAACGGATCCCCTTCGGAAGGGTTGGGACACTCTGGACTCCTGTCTGTTAAAGGGCAATGGGAGAAAATACTTTTATTTAAGCTCTCCATGAACAATGGCTCCAGAGCCAGACCAAATACTTTGCCTCCTGAGCTGGGAGCAGAAGCCAATTCAGCTTTAGTCTTAATGTCTGCCTGCCAGTGCTTTAGCCAAAGCAGCCGCTGGGCTGTAACATGAGAGGAGATAGCCCAGGGGGAAATTTCGTGGAGTGGAAGGTAGTGTTGGCCACAAATTCCGCTGTGGCTGTAAGCGTGGCAATGTCCTGGTGCACCCTGGTGTTGGGGGGAGGGGGGACATACTGCTTCAACTGACGGAGCCATCTAATAGAGGATCGAGTGAGAGGGATGTGGCCGTGGCTGATGGAACGGCCCAAGCATCGGATTGATGCACCCGACGAACATCGTCTGGGCCCGCTTGTCCTCCGGCTTTAGGGCTTCCAGAGCATCAGTTGGAGTAGAGGATGATGTAGACCTACTAAGGAATCATCCACCTCTGTGGTGTGTGGCAAGAGAAATCCGCATCGAAATTAAAAAAATCTCTGTCCTGACTAGAGGGAGCGAGGGGGGGGGAGCCCTGACGAGGGCAACTGTTTTGTTTCGAAGCCGGAGAAATGAGTGGAGTAGGTATGATCTCGGTCTCCACAACTGGCCGAAAATAGGATCCTCTGGGACTCCAGAGGGTGCTGGGGAGGTATTAGAGGGTAACTGGGACATCAGGCCCGAAATATTGTTCGCCTTGATTAGCAAGGACTTGAACAAATGGGGTTCAAACTGGCCTATGAATGCGGGCTGGTCAGGGGGAATACCTTTATCCTCTGACCTTTCTCCTTCTATCGGTTCCGTCTCCGACAGGGATTCAGAATAGTATAAGGACCCCCTATCCGTTATCCTTCCACTTCCCTGAAGGGCACGAGGCCCATTTTCACTACCTCCACCCCTCCTGGAAAGGGGATCTCCCCTTTGGGGAAGTACTTGACCATGACCTGAGGTTCCGGTTGGGGAGGGATCTGCCAGAGACTGATTCAACCTCAGGAGCTGTAGCTGAGGACCTGGTCTGGTCATCTGTTGGATACCCTCCGCAATCCCTTGGCAGATGGCCAGCTGCCTCCATTCTCTAATGCTGTCTGGAATAAAGATCGCGAATGGTTCCTCTGGTCGCAAGCTAGCAGCGGTCGTGAATGTAGCCTCAGTGTCTGGGGGACCTGGAAGCTCTGAACAGGTGAACTGCGCCTGGAAGGGGAAAGTTGTTCTGGCAGAGGGGTGGGTTATGTGGAAGCAGAAGGGATGGGAAAAGTTAGGAACTGGAGTTACAGATTGAGAGCCCCTTGAACGTTTATAAAATTCCTTTTCCAAGACCTTGTGTCACCTTAAGGCGTTTCTTGAGAAGCCTTGGATAAATCCTTGGTCCGCTTGCACAGATGGTGCGTCTCTGACTTAGCCTTCAAAGAAGGACCTCTGGGATTGTCATCTGCCATAATAAAGCCTGTATAGGACAATATTATATACAAAGGCGGTTGGCACGCCTAGGAGTTCGGCCTAAATGTGGACCGGATATCCTATCATTGGGCCACGTCCCCCTTTTGGTAAAAAAAATTTCTTTGGTTGTATTGTAATATAGATTTATTTATTTTATTATTTTTATTTTTATTATTATTATTATTTTTGAACAAGGGGCCAAAAAAGGAACCCAACTGAACTGCAGAGGAATAAAAAAAGAATATGCAAAAGCCAATAGATCGAATGAATGCTGAGGCCAGAAAAAACAGAAAAGGAAAATTAGAAAAAAATGTAAATATTTATATACCTATCTACAGGAAAAATATGTATGTGTGTGTGTGTGTGTGTGTGTGTGTGTGTGTGTATATATATATATATATATATATGGCATTCAGCTTTGTTCGGGTATTTTCCCACATCATAGTAGTGGTGCTTTTAAAGTTGTAGCAACGTTTCAGCAGTTTCAACACTATACAGAAGCCTGATGATGGCAGATGAGATTCTGCTGAAACGTTGCTACAACTTTAAAAGCACCACTACTATGACGTGGGAAAATACCCGAACAAAGCTGAATGCCAGACATGTAAGTACCCACGAAAACTTAAGAAAACATATATATACACACACATACATACATACACATACACATACACATACATACATACACACACACACACACACACATATATATATGTATGTATGTATGTATGTATGATGGCAGATGAGATTCTGCTGATATGTTGCTACAACTTTAAAAGCACCACTATTATGACGTGGGAAAATACCTGAACAAAGCTGAATGCCAGACATATATATATATGTATGTATGTATGTGTGTATGTATGTATGTATGTATGTATATATATATATATTGGCCACCTGAGACAGCCTCCCAAGCAACATGGGAAGTAGGTGCCCCTCCTACGCCTCTGAGTGAGCTGCGGTAACCAACCAACAGATAATAAGCAGGGCAACAGGCCACGGGGCCACAGTACCCCTCCAACAAAAACAAAAACTCCAAACAGGCCTTCCGGTCCTGTTATAAGCCTCCTAGAATCATCGCAGCAAAATTGAAGGCAAAACAAAATGGCGGCCAGCCACGAGGCACACCCAAAATGGCTGCCGGGACCAGCGCAAGACTCAGAGGAGAAGGAAAGCCCCTCGACAATCACAAAAGCTGCCGAAATGCAGGCAGAATGAGGGGCCGGAGAGAGGGGAGCTCGCCCTCTCTCTATGCGTTCTGGAGGGAATGCACAAAGGAAGCGCTATTCAATGCGCGAGCACAAGCCGCTGCTAGAGCAGAACATCTGAAAGAGCGGCAGGCACCAGAGTGGGGGGGCGAAAAGGCTCTGAACCCCCCAATCTCCCCTCTGAGGAGCAAAAATGACATCCCCTTCGCTAATCCAAGACTAACCAAATGCGCAGGGACCAAGGAAAAAGGAAAGATCAAACCTGATGTGTTTTTGATAAGAATCCTAATTCAGCCAAGGAGAAAACTGCTAAAGCTGCCTGTCTCTGCGAGGCTGAGCTAAAATGGGGAACGTTACGGAGGTGTGACGTGGAGGAGGAGGAGCGTTCCTCAATTATAGCTCAGCCTATAAGAGCGGAGACTGGAGTACCTCCCACTCTGGATGCTCGCAGCAGCTCTGTGGAGAATATTTTTAGGAAACGGAGTGTTGTTTAAAACAATGACGATAAGACAGTAATCAAAAATTGATTAGGACCACGTGATCTTTGAGAGTTTGTTTTTTAAAATCCTGTCTCCCTTCTCCCCATTGCTCTTGAAACCTATTACCCTTCTGGGGAGCATAGGAAAGTTTGCTGCCAATACTGACATAAAGTGGTCCCAGTTCAATTATAGTTGTAAAACTATGTTCATAAGTTCAGTCAAACAGATTCTCAGCCTGCACTTTGGGAATTAACAGAAGAGGGTGCTTTGGGAAAAGAGATATTGGTACAGGCTGGGTCAGTTGACCCAGAGCCCAAGTTAAGCAGGAACCCATAACTCTATCTGTCCTCTCCTTGAATTATCTGGTTGAACTACTTTACTGTACTCGTGGATTTTTCCTCAACCTGTTACAGTAGTAGTTACCTCTCTAGGCTTTGGTTTTTGAAAAATTTAGGTCTTATGCCTTTGTTTTTCTCTATGTTTCAAGCAGAAATTTAATTTGAATTTTATTTATCTAATTTATCTGTCATCCATCTCATGGTTCAAGGCGATTCTTTGAGTCAGTAAATACCTCTAGGTCAAGGGTCCCCAAACTTGGCAACTTTAAGACTTGTGGACTTCAAACCCCAGAATTCTCCCAGCCAGCTATGCTATGCTGAAGCATTCTGGGCATATACAAAGGACTGGGCTACTTACAGTATATTGTCACCCCATAGTTCCATAGGTGGTAGTTGCCCTGTAAGCCAAAGATGCAACTGTACTCAAGAATTCTTTCTAAAAATGCTTGGAAGCGATGACTTGCATCTTGCCAGAATATCCTCTTTGCAATTTTGACTGCAAATAGTGAATCCAAACAAAATGATGCTTAGAGCTCCCATTAAAAGTGCAGGTACTCCTCGCTTACAGATGGTAATTGGGACCAAGGACTCTGTTGCTAAGCAATGTAATCATAAGGCATGATGGCAGTTCTGGTAGTCCCAGCTGCCACTGTTAGATGAATTCTATGTGGTTGCAGCATTCTACAGTAATGTGATCATCATTTGCAACCTCCTGATGGCTTTCCCCATTGGCTTTGTTTATGAGAAAGCAGGGAAAGGCGAAAATGGTGATCACATGACTGCAGGATGTTGTGATGTCATAACTGCAAACCAGTCACTAAGAATCTGAATCACAAACATGTGATCATACGGATGCTGAAAATATGAGGACCTTTTGGTTAGTGATGTCACAACATTCAGTTGCTGAATGAATCACTGTTAAACAAGAACTATCCGGATTTGTTAGAAGGAAAATAAATGCCAAAAACACAACTGTTCCAGCATCAATTGTGACACACAGGCAATTTTAAGGCAGCAATTGTTATTGTCCATTTCTCCCAATTTTTCTCTGCAGAGGGTTGGGCCCTCTCTTCTTTTATATGGAAGGATCAGATTGCATCTATTCACTAACATAATAAATGACATCATATTAATCAGTGTGAAATGTATCTTTGTGGTGTTTTTCTACTTTCCTTACTAAAGAGAATAGAGTCTTTCCAGGCATCGTTTAGGGCAGGGGTCTCCAACCTTGGCTCCTGGAAGCCTGGCGGACTTCAACTCCCAGAGTTCCACAGCCAGCTGGCTGTGGAATTCTGGGAGTTGAAGTCCACCAGGCTTCCAGGGGCCAAGGTTGGAGACCCCTGGTTTAGGGGGAGGAGATTGTAGACAAGTATGAATGTAAACTTCAGGGGAAAAAAATGCCAGAATAGCTATTATGAAAAGATTGGATTAGAATAAGAATTAGAATAGAATGGAGCTGGAAGGAACCTTGCTCAAGCAGGACATCCTATACCATTTCAGACAAGTGACCATCCAGTCTCTTCTTAAAAACTACCAGTAATGGAGCACCCACGATTTCTGAAGGCAAGCTGTTCCACTGGTTAATTGTCCTCGCTGTTTGGAAGTTTCTCCTTAATTCCAGGTTGCTTCTCTCCTTGATCAGTTTCCAATCATTATTTCTTGTCCTCCCCTCTGATGCTTTGGAGAATAATTTGACTCCCTCTTCTTTCCCTCAAACACTGAAATACTGCTATCATGTTACTCCTAATTCTTCTTTTCTTTAGACTAGCCAGGCCCAAATTCTGCTGTCATTCTTTGTATGTTAGCAGAGAAAGAGGTGAGGAAGAACCTCAAGCCTTGCCCTGAGTCTCTTTACTATAAGCAGAAAGAGGATATTTCAGGCTTTAAAGACTTTATAACAATCAAGAAATGATAATTGTACCAACCTTCCAACACCCATTTATTTTACTCTCCCTGAAGGGCTGCAGAGATAGTTTTGTGAGTAAATCCAAATGTCCATTGAGATAGAGAGCCTAGGAAACTACATCTTCACAGGACCTTGACAGAATTTCATCTCACTCATGGTTATTAGAAGGATCAGTTACTTTTCGGATAAGTAATTGGAGAGAAAATGGGGAAGTTAATTTAGCTCAAACAAGTCCAGACCTTCTTGAAGCTAAAACTAATCTCTCAAGGTTAGATGACTGCCTCAGATAACTTAGTTTTGGAGTCCTGACTCCTGCTTTACCCCTCAGCCCCAAGACCTAGTTAACTATGTTGTATGAATGAACAGGGCCGTAATGTAGTAACTTGTTTTGAAGTCATGATTTGCTACTCTGAAGAGGCTACATATGTCTTCATATTTTGTCAGTGTTTGGAAAGCTGAACCTGGCAAGAAAACCTATTAAAATACCATCGATTGAAGGAATACTTTCTGTCCAAACAACAATACAATTTATAGCACAGCATCTTTTGCAGAGCCAAACGTTGCTCAAAGGATAATTTATTTTGCGTGGATTTTCTGCCTGATTGCTGAAAGTGTGCCATGAATGTCTTTTAGCCACTGGCAGTAGGGACATACTGTTACGTTGAATTGGGAGAAAATGCTGCACTAACTTCTTCTGAAATCTTCTGAAACAAGAGGGCGATTGATAGACTCCAGAGAATACTTTAAAAGACATAATCAAATCAGAGCTGGAAAATCTTTCAACAACTATTGCAACCCCAAGAAACAGCAATCCCACTCTGGCTTCAAAATTTCTCAACAAAGGAAACAACACTATTTCCCATGATGATCTGTTGCTGCATCTAACAATTCAAACTGTTCAGAACAGCCTTTTCCAATTTAGTGCTGTCCAGATGTGTTGGTATTACCCTCTACAGCCAGGGTACCAAGAAATCACACAAATGGATTCCCAACGTATTTATAGGGCATCATATCTTGAACCTTGTATTTGCAGAAAACATTTCCCAATTCAGCATTATTCTTATTGTCATAAATTTAACAAAAACAAATCTTTCTCAATGACCTGCAGAAGAGCAAAAATCTGCTCTGCCATCCATCCATCAGCATTTCCAAGAACTTTATACACTGTCACTTGTTCCAGTCTTTCAATTAGAATTTTGGCAGTTTCCCAGATATATTTAGGAAAGCCAATCTCTGGTAATACTTGCATTCACACTTGCTACCTTTCCTTTTGGATAGAAGAATAATAACAGCATTTTTCCAATTGTCAGGCATAGATGCACAATTCACACAAATAATAAAGTCATACAGTTACACCCTTTGTACTCCATTTTACTCTCACAACATTTCCCTGGTATGTCATTTGTACTCCTACAATTTTTCAACATATTCACAATATTTGACTTGCATTTGGTCTGGTAGACTGTTACACTTGTAATTTCACTATAATTTCATTTACTTTTTCATTTTCTTTAATGCATACTTTTTTTATCTCAACAATTCACTTTTTCTACCCCAAATAATAGTCCATCTAACATTCAAAACCTCTCATTACACTTGTATCCTATATTAAATCTCTTAATTTTATTATTTTTATATCATTCTTCCTCCATGTGTGCACATAGAATCACACTCAAAGCATACATTCTGAACAAACCACAAAACAATGTGATTCTAAACAAGCATCTTTTCTAAGCAGACATGTGCTAGTTATCTCTCCTATTCATTCTTGAGTTTCTGAATCACTTTTTCTAGTTCTCCTACATCCTTTCATGTCATGTAATGGGGTAAATTTCCCCCCATTCATTCACAATATTGTACAATTTTCTCCAAACTCATCCCTGATTTGTTCTTGATCATCATTCACTGGAGAATAACATAAAATTATCAAGAGGCTTCAGACTCCTACTTTCATATGCATTCACAAGTTATATTGCAACCATTTATACTTTTGACACATTTATTCTGAAATGTATATGCCATCAGTTTCACTTATAGGCCACCAATTCATGTTAAATGAAAGCACCGCAGAGATGGCCAGAGTCATTAGTTGAAATGGGTGGCTATTGAAACTGAATGAATGAATGAATGAATGAATGAATGAATGAACGAACAAACAAACAGTTCAACAACAAAACACAACTCAGATTAAATAATGTAATGGTGAGATGATTGTTACAAAAGTTGTTCAGGAATAATTTTATCTTTCTTATGGAAGGCCAGCAAGATAGGATATACTCTAATATATATTTTAGCATCGATAATATAACATAAACTATTGTCTTCTCACTTTAGTCCTCCTTATCTCAAGAAAACACTTGATGAGTAAAGATTTCAAACTCACAAAACTGATGTCAGCTTTGCAAGATAGTTCATATGAAAAGCAAATCCAGAAGAACCAGCTCTATTTTATTGATCTTATCTTACCACTATCATGGTGGGATCAATCCTTGGCTGCTCCAGAAATTGGTTTCTTTGCCAAGGGAATTTCCTTGGATGGTAAACCCTTTCATTCACTTCTCTGCATGTATTATTTATCCATTCCATGCCATATCTTCCACAAATATTAAAACGGAAGAGCAATAATCTATACTATATGGCTATATATAGTAATTGAAATATACCATATTTGATCCACGTGCTATTTTGTTTCTTTTTTCTTTCATTTTACAAAAAAAAAAAAAAAAAGCAAGCAAGCAAGTAAACAAAAGCATTAAAAATGAGTTATCAAACCGGTAGAAATCAGCAAACCTCTGATTTTGAGATTATCAAACCATACAGTGTTTTGTTAAAGCAATCTCTTGAAGCACAAGAGACAGTGGAGAGATTTTATGATGATGACAGTGGTGGACATTAATCAGAAAGCCTGAAGCATTTTGTGACATTGTTTGCCTCTTAATGAGCTCAGCTCATTCTCAGGACAACAGCAGGCAATCTGTGTTGCCGCAAAGGCCAAGGATGAATAGGGTCTCTAAAGATTTTCTAACGAATAATTGGTGCTTGCTGAGGTCACAGTTTCCTTGTTCTTGCTAAAGTAACTTCTACAGCTACAGTGGAAAGGGCTTCTGCTCCACATTCACTGCAAATGAAGGGGGAAAGGTTCCTGCTGCCCACACTGCCCAAAGCAGCTCTCGGTCTCTCCCCTTTCACTGCTTCTTAAGAGGGCATTATGTTTAGCCCATAAGCCAAAAACTGGGGTGGATGGGAGGGAGAGAAAGTGAGGGAGGGACTTTTCCATGGTAAGAAAAAAGTCCATTGTCTCTTACACAATCCTTTTGGAAGGGAGGGAATGACCCTGAAGTCTCAGGAGACCATGAGATCTTGCAGAACCAATCTTACCAATCTGAAAGACAGGCAGGAAATAAAAGAGTGCAGCAAATACTTCTTCAGGCATGTTTGGACACAAAAAGAAATAGGAGTCTCCTCTCAGGAGTCCAAGATCTGAAAGGGAGGAGGAGTGGGGATAAGCTGTGAACTTTCTTGAGGGTCTATTTCCCATGATATCTCACATCTCATGCGTGCCATAGGTTTGCCATCACAGACCTATGTGTAATCCCAGAACGACATGGCCCTGGGGCTGTTTTCCATAAAGTGGGGAAGCCACAGCCACCCTAGCCCAGTCCCACTTGTCCTTGCTACCCTGCACTCTAAAACCCAGAGAACAATAAAATCTACAAGCTGGCAATGAGATGGAACCCCCCTCTCCCCCTATGCCAAATGACCAAGAGATATATAATGAAGAACATTCATGGAAGACTCATAAGAGACCTAACTGTTTCAAATTCCCTTGTCTTGCTTGGTCTCTTCAAAATCATAATACATGAAGGGATTTGTTCCATGCAAGTTTACTATTTTTAAATGCTTTTTAGCATTGTGCCTGCTACTATTTCAGAATGTCTGCTTAGCTTTTACAGCTTCTTCATATGTTCTGACCACAGCCCTGAGATAAAACTCAGGACCAAGTAAACTCTCCCTCAGAGGTTTGGAAGGAAAACAATTTACGAAGGCAAAAACAGGTGGTATCATGATGGGAACTCAGAGAAAGAGAAGAGAGGAGAGGAAGCAAAGAGCCGTGATGGCGCAGTGGTCAGAATGCAGTACTGCAGGCTAATTTACTGCCCACTGCCAATAGTTCGATTCACACTGGTTCGAGGCAGTGAACCCACATTCTACCAATTTCCCTCACAGTTTGGTGATTCAGCACTTCGCGCATGCGCCTAATAGGCACACCCAGCTTTCCAAACACCCACTGAAGCTCTGCTGCGCCAAACAGTGGAGAGGATAAAGAAGAGGAAAAACCCAGGGGTGGGTGTGAGGGCCAATCCTGTGCTTTTTTCTTCTTTTTTCTCTCAGCTGATAGACGGAGCTACCGGTTCAGCCGAACCGGTAGCATTTCACTACTGGTTCAAGATTGACTCAGCCTTCCATCCATCAGTAAAATAAGGACCCAATATGCTGACTCTTTAAGCCACTTAGAGAGAACTGTAAAGCACTGTGAAATGGTATATAAGTCTAAGTGCTATTGCTATTGCTACCACCTTTGGATGGTCCTGTGGTTAGCCTCCATGGGATTTCAACAGACAAGAGGGGAAGAGGTCAAATCACAGCTGGGTCCCCTAAACAGCACAATAGCCTTAGGAATATGAATCCCACCTTGACAAAAAGTAGGGTCACAAAGCGCAACCATCCATGGTGAAGACCATGGCAGCACAGTGGTAAGAATGCAGTACTGTAAGCTAATTCTGCTGACTGCTGATTATTCTTTGATTGATTGATTCTCATTGGCTCCAGGTTGACTCAGCTTTCCATCCTTCCGAGGTGGGCAAAATGAGAATCCAGACTGTTTGGGGGCAATATGTTGACTCTGTAAACCCCTTAGAGAGGGCTGTAAAGTGTTGTGAAGATAGTATATAAGTCTAAGTGCTATTGCTATCCGAAGGAATACAAAAAGAAGCAAAGAAGCTCTTAGATAGATGGTGGGAAGGTCACTAAAAAAAAAGAAAGAAAACTTCAGAACGGCAAGTGGCTGAGCACAGCCCCTCATAGGCACGCCTGCTCTGGATTCCCAGGGCCCCGTGATCAAGCGCTTCCTCTTGCCAGGCAGAAGAAGACCCTGCGTTGACCCTTTCCTTCCACACATCAGCTCCTGCTTTGTTTTTCGTCCTTCTGAAGAGGCGTTTGTTTACTGTCCTATCGCTGGCATGCAGGAAATGGCCTTGAAATAAGCTGTAATCACCTTTCACCAGCAGCTGCTCTTTGACTGCTTTTCTAATTTCAATTTTTTTCTTATCCTGAGGAACCAAATCTTGGATGGATTACTTTTCTTTCAAAGGGAAAAATTACTTTGGATGCTTCCTGAGGAAGCTTTTGGTATATTCCTGGCTTCATATTAGGTTATTACATATTTTTCTCTACCTTTCCAATATGGGATTGAACTTCAAGCCCATCACCTCCAGTAAACATGGTTTTTGATGAGAACTGCATTACAATATATCAGGAAAACACCAAGTATAGGGGAAGGTTATGTGAAGTGTTCAGACAACAAAGCTGAGATTCTTTGAAGACAGCTTTATTTTCCCACCAGCTCAAGTTTTTTTTTTTAAACTAAGAAAAAAGATTCAAGTACTGTATGTTTAAAAACAAAACAAAATAGTATAATTTTTCGGCAAGTGTGGGCAAGAAAATGTGCAACCCAGGATCTCCTTTTTCTGTTGCTTGCTATGCCTTTCTGATTGAGAAGCAACTATCTAATTTATGCTCCAAAGCAAAACTGTATTCAAACCATTTTGGCTTCACTGAGCAGAGAGATGTTGAGATGTTCCCTGCATTTTGTTTTTAGAAAACACATAGCATACCAGAATAAAGATACACAATCTTTAAAAATATATATTTACCTAAAAGAAAAATCATATTGAAATCAGGATTCTATGAAATTGCCCAAACTTATTTTAAAAAACAAAACTAGCATCTATCTCAGTTATTGCTAATCTTTCCTTCATCCCCCTCTCAAAAATAAATAAAGGAAACTTTTTTTATGATTTATTAATCAAATTTATGTACATGCCCATCTCACCAAAGACGACTTTTGGCCTTGCAAATTGAAGATCTCCTGCAAGTGGCATAATTAAACAGGCAGGAAATTCAAAGATCTTCTAAGTGCAGTGAAACTATGCACAATATTGCATCAGTTTTCATAGAAATCAAATGATACTTGATGGTCCAGAAGGGAACGCATTTTGTTTTCCATTGGTATGAATCCAAAGTAGTGCTGAACAGGAATAATACACTCCTTATCAACCATTAATAGTCCACTTAAACTGACAATTAAGTCAACAGGACTTTTGGAGCTGTATCATAAAACAAGTGGATACCCATCTGGAGAAGGCTGATAGCAGCATTTAAAAACAACAATATATAGGCAATGTGAAACAGGAGTTTCAAGTGAAAAATAATACATGTATAACATATAGTTCACAATTAAAAGTTAAAGTCTCCTCTGAGTTATCCATGTTGTTTTCTTGGCAATTGCAAGGAAGTTCTTTGTATTTCTCTTGTACGATCTTCCTACCCCTTCTGCTATTTTGTGGTGATCGCCTATGCCTAACTCTGCTTTGCTTTCAAATCCTGTCCAGATCCACAATGACTGTGGCTTCTGAGAACTCCACATCCTGGAGTCTTTTCCAGTGGAAAGTATGGGTAGTTCATCTGAGCAATCTAAAATCCCCCATCATTTGATCTGCATCCTCTTTTTCAATTTGCAATGAATATAGCAATCACTATCTATGCTCATGCATGTGTGTTTTCTATAACTACTAAAAATTACCAAAAATTATAAAATACTCTGGAAGATAGGTGTGTATAATGTCTCAGAAGTCAAGAAAAGTAAGTGGTACAGAAAAAGCATAAAGGACATGCTGTGGATCTGAAAGGGCAAATTCTAAATTCTCTTTTCCCGCATAATTGCAACCCATATTATGGGTAGGTTAGTAGTGTAAATAGTTTCAATCAATTCTTATAAAACTGAACTATAAAAAACACAGATGGCAGAAGAATATCAAGGAGTATTTCAGTCAAAAGGATGAGCTCCATTTAATACTTTATTAAAGTATGTCATGAGATAAATGCAATTAGAAACAAAAGTCAGGAAAGATAAAACAGTGCAAAGAAAAAGAAAGAAAAAATTGTTGAGTTCTGACTTTTTCAGTGCAGTAAAATACACCAACTACAACCTCAACCTTTTGCTTTACGTTTCTATTTCAAACTATTTCTATAACAAAGTCAATCTAGTCATCAAAACCTAAAACCAAAGCTTCAGTTCTTCAATTTCAAGCACAAAGTCCAGAAGCAGTTCCAAGTAGAAACAAAACTAGATAAATTCGTCTATTTAATTAAAGCAGACAATTTTGCCATTTCTGCCCATTCTTATCAGTCACAATTCTAACCAATGCTTTAGGATGCCTGTTGTTTATTTTTATTGATGGAGAACAGAATGTCTTTGTTCAGGTAGGGCTTCCCAATATCGTACCCTTAGAACCAACACACCAGTTGAACTGTTGGTTCCTGTCAGTTTTCCCATCCCTTTTACAAATATTAAATGGAAACATGGCAAGCCGCAAAGCAAAATCAGCATTCAAATTGATTTGTATTGAAGACTGTCTCTGGGACACATGGATAATATCAGAAAGTACCATCTGGAGACTGTACAGGTAATGCTTGACTTATGACCACAATTGAGCCCAACATTTCTGTTGCTAAGCAAGACATTTGTTAAGTGAGTTTTGCCCTATTTAATGAACTTTCTTGCCACAATTGTTAAGTGAATCACTGCAGTAGTTAAGTTAGTAAGACGATTGTTAAGTGAATCTGGCTTCACCATTGACTTTGCTTGGCAGAAGGCTATGTAAAGGGATCACATGACCCTGGGACACTGCAACCGTCATAAATATGTCAGTTGTCAAGCATTCGAATTTTGATAATGTGACCATGGGGATGCTGCAAGTGTGAAAAACGGTCATAAGTCACTTTTTTCAATGCCATTGTAACTTTGGAGGTGACTAAGTGAACTGTTGTAAATTGAGGACCGCCTGTATGAAAATATTTAACTGAAAGTTGGTTCCTCTGACCAGCAATCAAGACCAAATTAGTTGGTGTTGTCATGCCCCAGCATATAACTTTTATATACTGTTGTTGTTCTCTAGCCCCATCTGGTGGCCGGAGGGACAAATATGTCCCAGCATACAATCTTTATATACTGTGGTTGCCCCATCTAGTGGCTGGAGAGACAAATACCAAGTATATTGTTTGAAGTTTACCCCATCTCTTTACCAATCAGCCTGCACTCTCAAAACAAGTGCATGCTGGGAAGCTAGATTCCATTTCCTTTAGCATTTGGAGAAGGCAGAAGCACAAAGAAGACTCCATCTTAATCTGTGGCAAATGGTCATCTAAGGACAAACCCACATCACACACACAGAGCATCACTAGTGGGATTTAGATTGCTTGTATTTATTAATTGTAACTCAATACTGCCCATCTTGTATTTGTTTCTCATTATACGTATTCCTATTTTCCCCAGTTTCACCATATCCTGTTCTTTCAATAAAGCATTCACGTCTATGCACATGGTCTGTTTTATTGGTGGATAGGTGAGTTTAGCTGCATGTCAAGCTTCACACAGACTAATGTGCAGTGAGGACAGAACAGGTGTGGTAGACATCCTTCGGGGTGTGTGAAGCAGATAGGGGAGAGGGAGCTAGAGACAGTGGCTGATAGAACAACAGCAGCTTTTCTTTTAATAAGTGGATATTTTATGAGTGATCATTTCCAGTTGTTACTGAACTCTAGAGGACTGCTATATTGAGACAGCCTCCCATGACATGCTCTCAGCGTTCCAAATATCTATCAGTCTAAAAAGGTATTTATTCTAGCATTTGTATTTGCCAATATCCAAGGTTTCTCAAACTTTACAGTGCCAGAATCCCCTAAAAAACAGTATATTAATGTGTGTGTGCATCGTGATTACACACTTAGGAGTGTTCAGTAGATGAATATCAGTGTATTTTGGCATTCACACTGTATTTCTGTAGATTTAAAATTGCAATTAATCAATCCCAGTATTTGTTTCATGTCTACTAAAAATGTATGGTGCTTTTCAGGAGTAAAAATGAAAAAAAAATCAGATAACTGTTAGAAAGATTCAAAAGTGCATAAAATACAGGTAGTCCTTGTTTAGCCACCATTTTGTTTAGCAATTGTTCAGTTACAACTGTGATGAAATGTTAAGCCATTTCATTGCATCATCACTTGAATCCTACAGAAACAGATTTGTTTTCAACCTCAAGATTAACAAATAATGAAACTTTTTAAAAAGTGACAAACGAGACAACAATAAGCATCAATGAATAGGACGGATGTCCAGAAGACAAAACGCTAACAGGAAAACCAGGAGCAACCCTGGATTCCCATCAGGGAAAACATAAGCCCAAACTCATTCCATCTCATCCTTTTCTCTATTTTCAGCACTTCCTGTGTCAGGGAAGCATACACAAAATATTACTATGTTCTGCGTGCAGAAAGCGGGGGCTTCCCCTTAGGAAACACACACATAGGTCAAAATATCCATTTCCTCTATTGTCACAACAAAAAAAGACTTGACCTGCATTGTATAGAATCAGAAGGGGCAGACCCAAAGTTTCCCAGATGAACAAATATTCTTGCGGATGGTGTAATGAGAGCTGTTGGTTTTAGGAAACGAAGAAAAGCAAAGCAAACATATGTATGTGCAGTAATTTTTTTCTTCAACCACAGGGAGGATTAGAATTTTAATCTACGGATTTATCTGGGAAGAGACAAAAGATGTCAAACCACTATTTGGCTTAATCTATTTCATGACACCCATTATTACAATTATACAGTCTGAATGTGTGCCTGGCCTCCAAATTCAGAGGGCTTGAAACACAAACCACCAAACATGACATCATGCATATTGATCGCTGTAGCAGCGTCTAAATGGCTACCTAATGACTGGTATTCTTTGCAATATGATCAATTTAGCTTTTTACTTTGAAATTTTGAAGTGGAGAAAGGAAGACAACAATTGCAAATTAAGCAGTAGTAGCAGCCAAGAGACACAAAAATCCCCAAGCACAGGAAACACTTGGTTTAAACCAGAGGTGTCAAATTGGCAGCCCGTGGGCCGGTTGCATCACACCCAGGCCATGCCCACCCCAGCTCTGCAAATGGGAAAATGTCACCAAACGTCATGTGACAGCAATGTGACGCCACATGTTTGACACCTATGGTTTAAACAATAGCTTTATATTGTATCTTTATATTGTATTTATATCTCAGCTGGTTATTATAACTCTTCCCCAGCTGTTCTGTCCTAGTCCTCCCCAAAAAGCACTAAGTCAATTCTGAGTCCCGGCAAAAAACTCTTTTATTACATTAATGGGAATTTATTTCAGTCACAGTCAGCCAACAGTTTGGCAAACAGTCTTGCGAAGGTAGACTAATGAACTCAGACCTTTATCAATCCTGGAACGCTGCCTAGTAAATAGGTCCACACTCACTGGTTCAGCCAATACAAGGACAATTTAAAAGAAAAAAATGCTGGAAATTGTTTAACATGGTGCTTGGAATCTACTCTTCAGTTATGAATTATGGTGAATTGTAAGCAATACAAGAAAAATATTTGCCCAACCTTAAAAGATTGAATGTTTTCTGCTTCTAAAAACAGGCTCAGACATTGTCAGAAAGTGATTGGAAAACTTAAGCAAAGATTGTTAGCAGATGAAAAGATCTTAAATAATTAGGGACTCTTCCATCAGAAGCCCTCAATTAAAATTTTTAAACTTTATCCAGAACATAAACCAGTAGTAAATGAGATTGCTATTTGTCTATGGAGATTCTCAGTTATTCAGGTTATAGTTGTCCTAAAAGTGTTTTTTCAAAATGCAACTATTTTTTCCTTGAAGACTCTTTCAGTTCTCATTCAAGAAGCATCCTCCGAACTGAGGATGCTTCTTGAATGAGGAACGAAACGTCTTCAAGGAAAAAAACAAATTCCAGTTGTCTTTTGAAAAAAAACCCTTTGGCAGGTTGCTATTTACACACACACAAAACACAAACACCTCCCTAATTTACAAATCTGTACCATTGCAATGCAACTTAGCCAAAGCATGGGAGAAGTGCTAATTTTGGGGAACACAACTATATGTGTATGGACAGGAAATGCATCAACACTGAACTTCAGCTGGTCAGAAAGAGCAAACTATTGGCAACTACCAAAAGGACAACTCCCCCCACCCCAAAAGCAGCACACCACCAGAAGCATTGCACTGGAAGGAAATATGGGCATGTGAATCATGCCAGGGCAAATAAAATTTACATCATGAAAAATGCCAGGATGCTGCTGGTAATTGAACCATTTTGCTGGAACCCAACAAGGCAAAGCATGTTCCTGACAAAAGGTGTGTGCTGTGAGTGGCTTTCCCCCTCCTCCTGTCTCAACAGGTAGCAACATCTGGCAGACCTGATGTTAATTAGCTTAGTTAGTGTGTGGATGTGTGGCTGCCAGAAAATCCTGGGGCTGGAGCATTCAACGGGGAAATCACTAATTCTGATTTTGAAGTTTAATTTTTTCCTTTTAGCTTCAAACACTATTAAGGTAGTATGTCCTCCACAAGACAAAAGAAGAAATGACTCTTTCTCACTTGATTGTAAATCAAATACAGGGAAATCAATGGTCATATACTATATATATAAAATTTACCTATATGCTTTCCGTTCACATTTAGTAATCATAGATATAGCTGGGCAAATAGCAAATAGCTGGGATCTGCCCAGTGATATATGCCTGTTCAGTCTGTGATCTCTCAAGGCAGGAGTGCAGCTAAATTATTAATTTCTCAAATTTATAAAGCTGCCTCTCTCACAAACATGACCCTAGGCAGTATATAGCAATAGCACTTAGGCTTACATACTGCTTTATAGTGCTTTACAACCCCCTCCAAGTGGTTTACAGAATCAACATAGTGTCCCCAACAATCTGGGTCCTCATTTTACTGACCTAGGAAGGATGGAAGGCCGAGTCAACCTTGAAATTGGTGGGATTCGATCTGCCAAATTGCAGGCAGCCAGCAGTCAGCAGAAGTAGCCTGCTTAATTTTTGCTCCAAAAGATGCATTTGGGCTTATTTTCTGGTTAGGTCCCATTTTCGGGACAATACAGTACTAAATGCGTCCATCTGGCTGACAATCTCGACTGTAACTTATTTGGGGGGTTGGGGTTATGTTATAAGCATCCTAAAAATTATGCTAGGCCTTATTTTCCAATCGGGGAAACACAGTAGTAAAAGAAAACAATAAAAAAGTCTTAACAGTGTATGAATTAAACATAAATATAAACAAACTTTATTTAATCATTTGAGCTGGTAATAGCCACTTGTTACTTTTCTTATCTGATTATCCAGGACAAATTGTTGTTTGCTATTGGCAAACAATAGCAGTTGGGACCGGAATTTTAGTTGCTGGGCATAAAGTGTGACCTCACATGACTATGTTGCTTAGTGACAGCAGTTCCAGTTGTCATTAAGTGAGGACTGTGTGGGACTCATGTGATTACAACTTCAGGCTTTCTGCCAGTTTTCTCACTAACTTTGCTTATGAGAAGCTGGCAGGGAACCTCAGAAATTATGATCAGGTGATCTTGGCTGGCTACTACATCATAGTTATGAGCTGGGTGCCAAACTCTTACCATGGAATCACATGACCACAGGGACAGTGCAATGGCCAGAAAACCAAGGACTGGTCATCAACACCATTCTATTCAGCACCATCGTAACTTTGAACAGTGGTTAAGTGAATAGAAATAACCAAAGGACTATCTGTATTAGTTTTCCATTTAAAAAACACCTAAATTGCAAAGCCGTTTCTTAAGTAGAAAAGCAGCTACATCCAGCACAACCATATCACGTCAACACTGGATTTCCATCCTCAGCATCAGAAACAATTCCATCTTGTTATTTTTACATTGTTCTCCCAAATCCAGTCCATGAACATCTAGAGATAAGTGGAGATTCTAAAAAAAAAAAAAAAAAAGAAATCTTTTCTTACAGAAAAGTAATACAGCTAAGTGTCAACTCGAAGTGCTAAATGACAACCTTGTGAATGAATATTCCTGTGGCTTCATAACCATTAAATAATACGGAAGAGAAAAATGGAATCACTCCCAGTTCCCAAGATTTTGTGTGCATATCTCTCAGTGTCACCTTCTGACAGCAACCAAATAAATAATAGAAGCAGTGCAAAGTAGGACTTCCTGTCTCTAACATTCAAGTGCTCGAAGGCAATGGGGACAAATGTCACTAAAATATCTAGGAATATCAACAAGGTTGTGCTCCCTGACTTTCCTCCAGAACCCTGGGTGACCAGAGCAATCTTCAGCCAAATATGGAACTGAATCCACATTAACAGGGGACTGGGTTATTGTTTTCCAAACTTGGCAACTCAAAGATATGTGGACTTCAACTCCTGGATTTCCCCAACCAACCAATCTGGGACTTGAAGCAGGGATGGGATTCAATTTTTTTTTTTACTACCGGTTCTGTGGGTGTGGCTTGGTGGGCATGGCAGGGGAAGGATACTGTAAAATCTCCATTCCCTCCCCACTCCTGGGGGAAGGTTACTGCAAAATCCCCCTCCCCTCCCCACCCCACTAACCTGCTTTCCAGCTCCATTCTCCTGTGCAGGGCAACAAAAGAAGACCTAGCCAATAAGCTGGGACTAAAGAGGCGGAGAATAGATGGGGGCGGGACCAGTCAGAGGTGGTATTTGCCGGTTCTCCAAACTACTCAAAATTTCTGTTACCAGCTGTCCAGAACTGGTCAGAACCTGCTGAATACCACCTCTGACTTGAAGCTCTATACATCTTAGAGTTGCTAAGGTTGAGAAACAGTGGTCTAGACCAGGAGTAGGGGGACTATGCCCCTTTTATGATTTGTGGTCTTCAACTCTCAGAAGTCCTGAAACAATCACACTATGGTAGTTCGGGAATTCTGAGAGTTAAGGTCCACAGGTCATAAAGGGGCCATAGTTCCCTATCTCTGGTCTAGATCAGGGGTCTCCAACCTTGGCAACTTTAAGACTTGTGGACTTCAACTCCCAGTTAAAGTCCACAAGTCTTAAAAGTTGCCAAGGTTGGAGAGCCCTGGTCTAGAAGATCAAAATGAAATCAGTTAGAAAGGTTAGGAAAACATACAGATTGCAAAATTGAGCTTTTATCCAGGAATGTAAAGGATTTGATATTCCACAAAATATGTTGGCTTCCCAAAAATATGTATGCATATAAAAACTCAGTAAACATACCAATGAAAGTGCAAGAGAGAAACCAAGACTTTTATATTAAAGAACTGAACCTAGACATGTAATTCTAGCCAGCTGATCTTTAGTACTAGCAGAGAATGTTCTTTGTAGTGGATTCCAGATCATAACACAGAGAGAAATACCCCCTTAATAAACACTTGGAAACAATTCCAAAGACAGGAGAAGGGAGAAAAGCTTTGCTGTTGCTTACAAGCAGCCATCCTAAACTGATCCTCAGAGTTTGAAAAGGTGACACAGCATAAACATGTTCTCGGACTCTATCCGAGGGTTGACCACATTTTTTTCCAGCCCAGCTCTCTCCAATTATATCAGACTACAAATCCCATCACTTCTGAGCTGCTTGGCTCTGCTAAATTGATGGATTGTATATTCTGTTGTGACATTTCTGAGTCAGCCTCGTAGAGCCAGGGAATAAACTACCAGGGAGTGAGAATGATGCAATTCCATTTCATTCTGGTGTACTTTATAAAAAATGTGCTGTGGTAATTTTGAAAATTATAGAATGATAGTATCGAAGTTCCTCCCTCCTCCTCCAATGGCATGTATCTGCATGCATGTACACACACACAAACAAATACATACACACACACACAAATATATACATACAAAAGTGTGTGTGTGTGTGTGTGTGTGTGTGTGAGAGAGAGAGAGAGAGAGAGAGAGAGAGAGAGAGAAATACCACTCATGCATAATCACAAATTTCCAGAACCATAAAGCCTACAAACTTGATATCTGGCACGTATGTTCCTCTTGGCTTCTAGATGCTCACTAAGAAAGGATTTTTTTAAAATGACCATCAGAGCATGAGTATTTCGTATATTATTATTAACACGCTCTGATGCTAAGGAGTTCTACTCCCCTTCCCCACCTGAAAAGAAATCTGTTTCAGATGCTAAACAGAAGCAGAGAAGTAGAGTTTCAGTTTCAGGTTTAGTTTCACAGCAGCAAGCAGCTTTGGTACAGAACAGTTGAGCTAAGCCACACCCAGGCTCCTTGCTGTCTCCTTCTTGCTCACACAGCAAATACTGTTTCAGTTTCCATGTTTCAGTTTCCAAACAGCCCTCAACACTCTCACACACTGACAGGATGTTAGCCAGATGAATACAGATGGATGCTGGGAGGCAGAGGCACAATTCTTTCCCCTTATTTTCCTCCCCCAAAACTAAGCTTGATCACATAGTTTCGTAGTGAAGAACGGGTGTAGAGCTAGTATACACACACACATACACACACACGAGAAGGGGGGAAAGAGAGAGAGAGAGAGAGAAAGAATTTTCACAATTACCCTGTGGCATGATAGTGTCCTGCTATCTTCCTGGTCCTGGTTCAGCACTGCTTTCTGCAGTGTTGTCTTAAATCCTAAGACATAATATGCAGTTGAGGCTGGCCATTGAAGACATCTCCCTCAACAACAACAACAACAACAACAACCTAACCTACAACACTGCTCCATGAAATTCCACTCTGCTTCAAACAATAACTAGAAATATTGCTTTGTTTAAAAAGCAGCAGAAACCGTAAATCATTCCAAAGCATTACTCAAAGGACTTCCACCCTTCTTCCTTAGCTCTCCTGTGCTATTCACAGATGTATACATCATATACTCCTCTCTTTATTACTGCTGCAGAATTTTTTTAAAAAATCCTTGGCAAGAAAGCAACTGAACATCTGCAATATAGAAAGGGGAGGGGAGGGGGGGGTAGGAGGAAAGGTTCTTTTCTGGATTGGCTTGAAGTGCTTGGATGTTAGAAAGGCTTGTCTCTCCTTTGGCACAGAAGCCCGTCCTCAAGACCAGCCAAACCCCCAACCAAGCTTCTCCCAGATGTGTCAGTCTGCAACTCCAGACGTGGCAACCTGGCTAGGCATCCAGTGGGTTATAAGGCAACCCACCAGACAACCAACAGGTTTAGCATCTAAGTCAGGGGTCTCCAACCTTGGCCACTTTAAGCCTGGAGGACTTCAATTCCCACAATTCCCCAGCCAGCTGGCTGGGGAATTCTGGGAGTTGAAGTCCTCCGGGCTTAAAGTGGCCAAGGCTGGAGACCCCTGATCTAAGTGACCATTCTATGCACAAACCAGCATTCTTGTGTCCTCCAGAGTGGGTGGAATTTGAGCCTTTTTTTCCAATTTAAGAGGGAAAATGTGTTTAAAAAAAAAAAAAAAGCCTTGTAAGGCATCAGGTCAACATCTGTGATGTCTGCTCATTTTTCAGAGGGCTGCAGAAGGCCACGAGGAATGACTAATCTAACCTAATTTTTTCCCATGGGGGGAAAAGGTGATTTTAAAGGTGGAAATGGCAAAGAGGAAGAAAGACAAGTTGCTTTTCCTCCCCCACCCCCTTTTAAGTCCCTCTGCCTCATGGGTGGTTACTGACAACAAAACAAAACTGAACTCAATTTTGCACTGCTTCTCATGTTGGAGGGTTAAAGGGAGAAGGTGGAAGGTTTCTGCCACCTGCTTCATTTTTATCCTTACATTTTCACACATTTTGATGCCAAATTTGGCCAGTACAATTTCAGATTTTTAAGGGGGAAAGACATGAATTGGGGGGAGTCTCATGTAAACTCAAGTTCTGAGTAATGCACACTGTCGAACATTAATGGCAAATGGCAAATTAAAGTTCTTTTTTTTTTCAGTTGAACTTTTATTTAATAGCTGGCTTTTTGCTTTAATTAATTAATGTGATAAGCACCTCAACTCTGGCAAAACTGATAGTGTATTTCCCTCCAGACAAAATTGAGCACATTACAATTTCATTGCAGAATTCATTATCTTGCTTATCAGCCACCACTGACTTGGCCAAGAAAAGATGGTATTTCCCTGTATAAGAACTGTTATGTTCTGTGCGTGGCGTAAGAAGCAGAGACGAGTCGACGAACAGTGAACTTCAACTCTTTATTTAACATGGTGCAACAGCTCTCTGAATGGCCCCAACAGCCCCCTTTATATAGGCAAGCTCTTGGGTATTTAGCCAATGAAAACACAGGAACGTTAGCTCTTTTTAACCAATGAGAAAGGCTCGTTAATAGCCAATCAGAACGGACCAATCCGATATCGCTATTCTCAGCCAATCAGAAGTGTAGGGCCAGAACCCTGCACTTTGCTTTAAGGTTTCAACAAACTTTATTCAAGCACTTTTATTAATTCACAACACCAACCACTGCAAAAAAAAATGACAACAGCTGCTCAGATTGAGGGTGAAAGCTTGGAATAGCTAAAGCTAATAGCCTGCACCATCTGTAGAAAGCAAAGGTGGAATAAGAATGTATCTGGGTATCATCAAAAGGAATGAAAAATCTGCAGAATGGGCTCTAATTGTAGCAAAAAAGGAGGTTATGCAGACCCCACCCCTGCCTCTTAGTCCAACATACTAACCAGCTGATGTAATCATTGCTGTTCCTATACAGCGCTGGCAAAGAAACCATCACGCTCACTCTAACAGCTTGCACTAATGAAGACTGCCATTGAAGATTTCAAGAAAGAGATGGAATCTGCAACCATGATTTTATCATGCTGACCATACATGCTGACCATCAACATGTGTTGACTCTACAAAGGAAAGAACTTTGCCTATTCCTTAAAGGGCAAGGCTTCTTTTTTCCTTTCCTCAGAACTTACTGGGAATGATGAGAATTAAAGTCCATTACTAGTCTGATCTAAAGGGCATCAGTCTGGTTTTCATTAGTTTGTTTGGGTAGAGTCACCTGACAATGAAATGGGCAGCATATACATTTAATAAATAAATAAGAAAATAAAATTGATTTCTATATCTTCTCCCTTGGCTTGCAATTCAGGGTAGCATGCACTATTATAAAATGCACTATTAGAACATATTACAACTGAAGGGGCAACTTCAAAGACCCCAAAATAATGAGAAAGTCAAAATGAGTACAAAATCTCCTGCCCAGAGAAAACCATGTCTTTAAAGCCTTTTGATTGGCAGGTAAGGTCACAGCTATCCTAATATAGGTATTGCAGTAATCCAGATAGAGGAAGGCATGAGTGACTGTGAGTAGGGCCTCCTGATCCAGGCATGTGGGCAATTGGTACATAAGATGGATTTGTGTAAATGTCTTTTCAGTAACCGGAATCACGTGGAAAAGGCTCTTTTTAGAAAACGAAAGTTGGATTCCATCTACCCAGGCCTCTCAGTAAATGGTCAATTATTTGTATGCATTAAGAGTACTGTGATGCCATATTAAAACAGGAAGAAAATTCCAGCAGCAGGCTATAGTATGGAAATATTTTGTTAGAAGCTCTTAAATTAAAAATAGACCCATCCACCCAGCTGTAGTCATCTTTCCCAGCCACGATACCCTCTCCTTTTTATGGGCTATGCCAATGAATCCAATGGAATTCACATACATGAAGTCCTGTCACTGAGCAAGATCATAATCATAAGAGCATTATGCATCAAGTTACAGAAGTGCACTTCTTGTGCCTTTTGCAATTCTGCAGCAAGCATGTTTAGAAAATCATGTAAGGAAGACCACGTTTTAGTTAATTTTCAAAAATTTCCTTTCAAATGAGGTAGGGCAAGCATGCCCAGCATAAATACGAAATTCTTTCCAAATGCTGTATAAGAGATCAGTTTGAATCATAGGACCAGGAGAAAACAAGAAGGGGGAGGAGTCAGCAGTTTTCTGAATCAGTGCCATTAACCACTGAGATATATTGGGGAATCTGTCTTCTCAGCAACGCTCAGCCTCATTCAGCCTCAATTTTCCATCCAAGCTTGCTTTTACCAATTCTTTGCAGCAGATGAAACTTCATCCCATTTTTAAAATCTAATCTGGTAAATCTACATAACACAATGTACAGCCTCATCATAATCTAAAGGATTGTTAATTTCTCCAGTACTCTGGGCACCTTATTTAAAGTGCAACCCACTCTTGAACATCCAAAACATCCACTATTGGCATATTTGAATGGAAAAAATATTTCTTTTGTTCTACTTAAGCTTTCATTACTTAAATGAAGGACAGCAATAAGCCCACTGCTTTCAAAAAGGAATGAAAAGAGAAAGCAATATAAATGCAAGAAGATTCAGAGATTACGTATCACACTTTGTCCCAAACGCTGCAGGACAGTTCTTGCCCAAGATGGAGAAGAACCCACTAAATCCTGTGTCAGGATATGATGATGGTCTGGCAAGAATATCTCCAATAACACTTGGAGTGCGGACAACCAATTATAATCCTGTAGACAGAGATCTCATCAGGTTTGTTGAGGTAATTCCCCATTAGGAGAATGAGTGCATACAGGGAGACGTATAGAGAGTAGTGTTTGAATAATACACACAGAGCACACAGATACATTGTACAGCAAATGTAGGTTTTTACTTCCAGAAACGTTAAAGCAAAGTCCAAAACAGGCAGTCCAAAGTCATTCACAGGTAAAATCAGTCAGTTTTCATCCAGGGATAATCCAAATATCAAATTCCAGTGTCAAAAACAGTTCAGTATCAGACTTACATTAAATCCAGTAATATCAGTCAATTAGAAGAAATGGAGCAGTGGCAAAACTTTCCAACAGAAGGAAACAGAGATACACTCACAGGCTCTTCTGAGACTCAGACTAAGACAAACCAGGTTTCTGGCTCCATCTTATGACCGTTTGAGAAACCACACCTAATTACAGTTTTGCATTTTCTTAAAGTTACAGTTTTAAAATGTTTATCCTGGTTTATATATTTCTAACCCAAATAGCTGTTAGGTGACTCATATTCCTAACAAGGTTCTGAGATTTCAAGAGGCATACTTAGTTCAAGAGGCAGAGAACTAAATATAGAAAAGTGTTTGGCTACAATGGAGTAAGATGCCTAATGGCTGAGGAATGTGAGATTTTTGTGAATGTGAGATATAGGGCCTGTGAGATTTTTACTCCTGAATAGAAATAGCAGCTCAACCAGGGATATAGAATAAGAAGATATAAAGCATCTTATTAGGAACAAACTAGTACAAGAGCATCATCTATGTCAGGTCTGTCAAACTGGCAGCCCATTGGCCGGATGCATCACATACACGCACACACAGGCCACACCCACCCCAGCTCTGCAAAGGCAAAAAAAGGTCACATACATCATGTAACCCAATCCAGTTTGACACACATGATTTATGACTTTGCTTTGTCTATTCCTGCATGACCTCATCAATTTGTGAACTAGAAATGTTTAATTCCTTTTGCATTTGCTAAAGATGTCTGCTCACCATGTCTCTGATTTCTATGTCTACCACTACCCTAACATTCTAAACCAATTAACATTTGGTGATTGGATTCCACCTATGGCATTTGGGTAGTAATCCCAATCAAGAATAAGATGTAGTTTTCCTAAGCTTTTGAAAAAGCCATGAAGATGCCTGCTTGTAATAACTGGATTCTATTAATAAGTACAATGAAGGAACTGCTTTGAATCATTTAGTCAAGTTAAGGATGATACATGAATGTTAATGATGGCTTCAGTTGTCCAGAAGAATAAAAAAAAAAAGCATGTGTCAAAGTTACAGTTCAGCAATGCCTGGAAAGCCATCAGTTTCTCATTTCTGTAAATAACTTAAAAGGAAGCCTTGATTTTTTTTTCCAGGTGAACAAAGTCTGTATCTAGCATTTCTACTAAATTAAGCTAGACTAAATAATATTGCAAAAGACTGTCTAGTCTTGGTCACTCAAGGAAGAGCCAATGTGAAAAAGCAAATACTATCCAGAAGTGTTCGTTGCCGATTTAAACTTACAATGTAAAGTAATAAAGAGGGAGGAATAGGAAGGGGGGAAGTCCTCAGTAATACTTTTGTTGGAAGACCAATAGGATTAATCTGAATTCGTTATCAACACCATTTTTCTCAACAGAAGAGCTAAATATTAGTGGAAGAAGGCTTGTCTTAGGCTTTTTGGCAGCTTTCCATATGATGGCTGGATGAGGTTTCACAGAGTGAGAAATGTGCTCTCAAACTTAATTGTGGGGAAAAGGAAATCATCTCTCAGAGCAGAAGGAATCATTCACAGGGATCATTATCCCAACACATGTATTGTAATGCATTCTGGTTTGGTTCATGCAACCCACTAAGTCAAAATCCAATAAACCCCCTGTTACAGCTTTATGCGTTGTATCAATCCAGACGGAATTTTTTTCACACAAGGAGGGAGGTTGCAGCCACACAAATAACTGAACAGAAAACATGCTTTGTTATTTTTTTTAACATTACAGGCCCCTTTTTGGACCTATGGTTATATGGGTAACAAAGCTACTCTTTAATCATTGGAAGACTGCTAATCAATTATTATGCCTGAGGAAAAAATGCACAACAAAGGAGTCTATAAAAGCTTCTTGTCTCTAAAGATCTAAAGCATAAAGTATCACCAATAGAAATCAGGGCATGGCAATGCTTTGTAAGTATGCTCTGTAGGATTGAGTTTTCTCACACTTGACAGATCTTGGATCAGGGGTTTCTGCACCACATGACTGTGGCTGTCATCTTGATTTTTTTTTGGTGGTCCTCCCTTGAAATGCCCTCTAAAAAGGAAAGAGTTCTTGGGATTTATGAAAAACAATTCTAGCATTTGCAGGAGAACTTCCACAAATTCAATTTTCCATCAGTTGCTGCAATCCTAACCCTACAAAAACAGTCATGCATGTCTGTTTTTGACAGTAACACAAACTTCTCCTGAAGCACATTCATAACCACCAGGGAGCAAAAGAGTCACACAACATAATCACAAAAGTGTCAACAAACATTAAGTTAAGTTGCCATTGTCCAGGTGCAACCTGGAGTACTTTTCTGTGGTTTATCATTCTTACGCAGGGGATTTTCAAGATGTGTCAAGAACACCACAGATATAAACAGACTAAAGAAGCCACATCTGCTCCTTCCAAATATTGAAAACAGTAGGGGTTGTTTTTTTTTGAACCAAGGCCTTTAATACACCCACCAAGTTACTCCCAAGAATTAGGGGAGGGGGAGAAAAACAGAGGAAAAGGAGCAAGTAGAAGGCACACTAACTTTTACAATGGTTATGTCACTCAAATCATTTAGTTAACCATCCCACTACGATTTCATCTTAAAGAAATTACAACCTTCAAAAGTCTTTTGAGGTTGAGCCTTTGAGGAAGACACAGCAAGCTGGTAATTTAACTTGCCATTGGAACAAACCAGATGCTACTGACTGTTATGTGGAATGGCTATGGAGGTGGGAGGAAGGGAAGAAGCTTTTTCATGAACCTTTCCCCTAAACGCTTCAAGATGCATTCTCAAAATGCTAGTGAGGTTTTCGTTTGTAAGCAGGAGTGGCAAGAAGAGGAGGGATTGGCTGCACAACTGTTTGTAATTGCACAGTTACATCCAGATTACAGGATAGGGAAGGCAATGGATGAAAATATGTACTTGATTGGAAGAAATTTTGTGCAGGATTTCACTTTTATTATTAATTAATTTTACACTGCTGGAGTTCCTTGTTTAGCTGTCTTCAGACACTTCCTAAACTCTTTTTATCTCCAGCAAAAGTGCCCTTGCATTTTCCACACCATTTAATTTTAACCATTCCTTGCTCTCTTTAATGACAATCTCTGCAACTGTATTTCTTCTCCATATATATTATAAATGTATAGGTAGTCCTTGACTTACGACCACAATTGAGTCTAAAATTTCTGTTGTTCAGTGAAAAGTTCTTAAGTGAATGTTGCCCCATTTTACGATCTTTGTCACAGGTTGTTAAGTGAATCACTGCAGTTGTTAACTTAGTAACACAGTTGTTAAGTGAATCTGGCTTCCCCAATGACTTTGCTTATCAGAGGGTCGCAAAAGGTGATCACATAAATATGTGATAAACATAAATATGAATCAGTTGCCAAGCGTCTGAATTTTGATCATGTGACCATGGGGATACTGCAACAGTCGTAAATATGAAAAACAGTCATAAGTCACTTTTTCAGTGTGTTGTAACTTCAAATGGTCCCTAAATGAACTGTTGTAAGTCAAGGACTACCTGTATTACACAAGCAGAGTAGACCAGAGAAACAAGCATTTTACTGCAGCTACAACTTGGTTACACCAAGAATACTAAGCAAGAAAAAAGGTTTTCTAGGTTAATTTCCCCACATAGATTTGAGATTGCAGCTCTCAAAACTCATAGAATGGAACTTCCAGAGTAGCACCCCAATATATCTGGAAGGCACTACTATAGGTTAGAAAATGCTTCTACAGATTGCAGCAAACCCTACCTTCAAGAAAGAAATCACATGCACCCAACAGTATACACCAACTTCTTTGGGACAATAAATTTATCTTTTTGATGACATACCAGAGCAGAAGTATTCACTAAAGAGTAGGACAGACTGGGACATAAAAAGATTGGGGGGGGGGAGGCAGAATGAAAACATATGTAATTTGCATTACATTCATAAAACATGCTTGAAAATATGATTCTATGTATTTAATAATCTCCCTTTTGTCACATTATTGCAATCTGTTGGCAACTGTTGAGGATCTAGTCCTTGGGGAAGGGATGTGTGACTCATTTGGCATCTGGGTTGTATGTTTCTATAGTAGATTTCCTCTTAAAAATCATACATCAGAAGCAAATATTGAAGAATAATCAAAGACAGCATCTGCTGTGAGAGTACCATCTTTTCTTCAGTTCAAGCATCTAACGGATTTAACATCCTCACTATGTATTTTTAAAATAGCAGTGCCTCCATCTTAAATTCACTTCTGCCTCTAAATTGTCTAATGTTGACAGGGAGGATTAAAATTATATTCCAGGATATTTTTTTTAAAAAAAACCACAAGGCATGTACCTGAAGATGAAAAAAAGAGGCAACTGAGACCTGTAGAAAGATAAAGATAGAAATGAGCCATTGCTACAGGTCTCAGAAATGTGTTGGCTTCTTCCTCCTCACCCTATCGCATCCCACTCCACCCCATTCACACACACACACACACACACACACACACACACACTTTCCTGTACTGTTATAATTTAGTGGAAAAATGTGTGTCTGTGTTGTTCTACTTAGGCATCTGGTGCTAGAAATTTAAAACATTGCACAAAGTTATGGAACATTTCATAGCTACATCCAAAAAGCTCTGACACAATGCAACAATTATCACAATTTTCTAGTCAAAGAAAACCTGTCATTTCCAAACACACACAATATTTGGGGCGGGGGCACAAAAGATTGGAAGGGTATCTCAGATCAAAACACTGCCATATTTCCATTGCTTAAAAGCTAAATGGTAATTGCCAGATGGCAACTATTTACAAACAATAGTCTAATTATCAGCACCTTGAAATGAACCATCTCCTAACTATCCAGTGATTCTCCATTTCACTATGGAAGTATGACTCTAACTTAGATTTATCCTTACCTACCAACAGACAGCCTGATGAGGTGGTGAGCAAGAATAGGTGTGTCAGAATACCGATATGTGTGAATAAAGAAACATATAAAAAAATGTACAGGTGACTCAAGTGGGAATAAAACTGTCACCACAAAACTTAGTTCTCCATCATTTTCTAGGATTGCATTGTTTATTTGTGGAGTCCTTAATGGTCTCTGAGCTTGATTACATGCAGATATTTCACCCCTCAACTCGGTTACCTCAGCAGAACAAATCAATGTGAGGTTTACTCCTTGTTTATATGCAGTAGTTTGCCTTGTTATTATTGGTGAGGATGTGACTCAGGCACCAGGCTAGAAACTCAGAGGCCATGAGTTCTAGTCCCAGTTTGGCCACAAAAATCAACTGGGTGATCTTGGGCTAGTCACTTTCTCTTGTCCCTAGAAAGGAGGCAATGGCGAGCTACTTTGAAAACCTTTCTAAGAAAACTGCAGGGACCTGCACTGGAAGTCTCTCAGGATCAGACACATATGAAGGATTGAACGAAGAAAAAAGTCCTTCATTGAAGTATTGCTTCCTGCTTGTTTGTCTGGTGTTTAATCCCGGCTTATGTTTATTGGCTGAACAAAGCAAAAAAAAAAAAAAATTCCCTGGCTAGCAGTGGTGGGATTCTAATTGTTTTTACTACCAGTTCTGTGGGCGTGGCTTGGTGGGCGTGGCAGGAAAAGGATACTGTAAAATCTCCAGTCAGAGGTGGTATTTGCCAGTTCTCTGAACTACTCAAAATTTCTGCTACAGGTTCTCCAGAACTGGTCAGAACCTGATGAATACCACCTCTTCTGGCTAGGGTATCTGTTGGGGGTTTCTTTTTTGCTTGTTTGCCTGGTGTTAATCTCTGTTTATCTAGGTGCTAGCTGCTGGAGTGGATGTACTGTGGTCTATTTCTTTCTTAGCTTTATTTCGCTTGAATGATACAGTAGAACCTCTGGTCACAACCATAATTTGTTCCAGAACTTTGGCGATTTCATTGTCTTCTAATGTTTCATCTTCAGGAATTTCTGGATCTGGGGTCATGTTTGATCGCCACTTGAGTGAGTATGTGTTTGTGACCAGATTAAAAAATTTTGTGAATTTTTTGGTCGGAACCCGATTTGGTCATGGTCAGAAGAGTTCGTGACCAGAGGTTCTACTGTATGTAAATGTGGTTTATTTCCATGTGTCTATTGACCCCACTAATACTGATTAAATTCCCTAGTCAGGTAATGAAATGTCTGCAAGCAACCAATCTCTGAGTAGCAAGGGCTCCACCATTCAGTCCTGAGCTATGTAGATTCCCTTCCATGAAATCATTTCCCTTAAGAAATGGAGAATTATCCAAAAACCTTAACAAGAAACAATCGAGGAATTTATCAATTTTCCACTCTTTACACTTACTGTACTTACTACTCTTTTCAAAGCAAAGCCTCAAAGAATTATCTGATTTTTTTCCCCCACTACACTCCTTCAGTTCTTTGTGAAGCTTTTCTCCTTTTAAATTTAGCATCACAAAGGCTAAATAAATTATTTAATGCAGGCAGGGAAAGGGGAAAATTTTTATAGAAAAGCATAGAATAACTCGACAGATGTGGCTCTGAAGCAAGTTCCATTCCGTGTGTGTGTGGGGGGGGGGGGTAGGTATTTTGATACCCGGAGGTACTGTAACAAAATACAAATGGACTCCCAACAGAGTTAAATTAAACAGGCCTGAAGCAAACCAGACAAACCCTGGAACTGCTTTTTAAAGACATCCCTAGGAAGTTTTAGCATATTTGAGGGAGTTGTTTGGGGAAACACGGAATTGAGAGACACAAAGAGCCCCTCCCTCCCCAATCAACCAAATCCTTTCCATGTATCTCCTAGTAAAACTAACCAGTTCCAGCAGGAGCGCCCGCATCTTTTCGCAGCCAGTCACTCTTTCTCGCCTCTGGGGAATCCATTGCACCAAACCATCCTCTTTCTATCCCACGTTCCGCCCTTCCATCTCCGGAGAGGCCGGACACCCGTCAGTCCCGGAAAGGGGTACCCAAAGATCACCCCAACTTTACGAGCGCACCCCTGGACCTTCCACCCGCGACCTTTCCCCCGTTATTCAAGTTCCTCCGTTCGCGCCATCCCGCGCGTAAAAACCTCGCTCGGCCGCTTCTCCAACGCGGCTTCACCCAGCAAAACACCTCCCCGCGTCGCATCGGTCCCACCAGCCAAGCTTCCCCGCGCGGAGGAAATCACAAAATTCCCCCCTTCTCTTCCCCAAAAGTCCGTGGGGAATTCCTCCGCCGCCCCCCGCCCCTGCCTCCTTCAACGTGGGCAGCGAGCGCAGAAGAGCGCGGGGTTGCAGCCCCGGCGCCGACCTACTTTGCTCCACGAGGGTCCGCGGGCTGCTCTCCGTCCTCATCTTGGGGCGCTCCAATCGCAGCGGGGCCGCGGCCGCGGCAGCCTCGGGTCGCATAGCTTGCTTACCCCCCCCCTTTCCCTCCCTTTTGTGAGCCCTTTACGGCTCCGAAGGACGTGCCTCTCGCTCCCACGGTCGGCGAACTGGCCCTTCTCCGCTGGGCGCTCTGCGAGGGCTTCGCTTTCCGTCTCTCGCAACTGCTTCCTTGCCCGGATTTCTCTCGTCTTTCGGCGGCTGTTTCCTCCCCGCGACCATCGGCGCTTAGGCACCCCCCCCCCCAAGCCCCGAGCGTGCGGCGCGCTCTCGCTCCCTTTTCAAAGCTTAGGATGTTAATACCACCCTTTCTTTCCCCTCCGCCTCTTCCCCCGAAGCCTTTTCTTCCCACCCCTCCCCGGCCTGACCCATCTTGACTCCCTTCCAGTGAGCTAATCTACTGCTGGCTGAAAAACAGGCCCTGTTTCTATGGAAACCCCGGATACGGGAGAATTTGAGGAGGGGGTACTGTTGAGGCTGCGGAGACGTTTGGGGTCCCCTGAGTGAAAAAGTGAGGATACACTGTAGAGGGGAAGCATCTCAATTCTGTTGGCTTTTCCTCTTTAAAAAAGAAAGAAAGAAAAATCATGTTTTTCAAAACATTCCCCCTGATTTTGCTATCAAAGGAGGTGTGTTTATGGTGAGTGCTTTGTGGAACTGAAAGCAGAAGAATTAAAATAATGCAACATGGTAAGTTAGATTCACCACAGTTTGCTGAATAAACCATAACTGGCTGGGTTCACACAACATGCCTAGTCATAAACCATGTTTAGAGAAATCACATTGCTGAGTTTCAAGTTTTATTCAGCATTTTGGCTTAGTGTGCTGTGTGAATTCTGTCCAAATGAATGTCACACAATTGCACCCATACCTATTAACTTAGTGATTGTATTAAGATATTGTTTATCTAACAGTAGTTTCTTGTCAAAGTACAATTAGCTGGTTTTACAAATTGCACACAACCTAACAATAAATAAATCATTTATTTATAGCTAAATAAATCATAGCTTACAAGAACATAGGAATTCAGCTTAACTGCTAGAGATATATGTTCATATAGCATTACAACTGTAGTCAGTGTTTTTTATCAAAGCTTAGTAAAGTTAAGCACCAAATAATTTCTCCTCTTATCATTTACTTTCAAAATGCTGTAGCCACCTGTACAAGGAAGTTTCAAAGTAATTTTTCCAGTAACTATATAAAATAATGACTCTAGTTTTTACCAAAAAAGCCATGCCTACTTTGCGAGAAGCAGAGGGGAGGGAATGGGAGATTTTTCCTTGGATTCATGAGGCCCAAATCTTTCTTTGCTCCCAAAAGTTTTTGCAGCATTTTCAGGGACCTTTCTCTTGTTTTGTTTTGATTTGATGTTGTTTTCTTTTTCTTCTCTTTGTAATGAATTGGTGTAGGCAACTGTTCTACCCATAATTCCAATTCATCCATCACTCATTGGCTAAGAAGACATCTGGTGTTTTTATTTCTATATTTTATACTGTGTTGTTTTCTTTGTAAGTTGCCAAGACTTGTTTTGTCATTCAAATATAATTTCCAAAAGTCCCAAAGTCACCAAGCAATCCAAATACACACAAGCTGTTTCTTTTGACACTTTCTTCTTTTTTCACTTTCTCTTTCTGGGGTTACTGTTTAGTTACAAAGTTCCAGTTAAAATGTATCTTTTAGAAGTCTTGTTAGGATTTAATCAGATTCTTTTAAATTCTAGGCAGTCTCCTCCTTCCGAATCCTGCTCTTATTCTTTTCCTCTCCCTTCCCACTTACAGCAAGAAAAAAAGTTTTTTTTTAATGTTCAAAGATCCTTATTATCCCCTTGACATTTAATTATCCAGTTTAATTACCTATTGATGCCAAAGCGGGTTTTTCTGATTTCTCATTCATTTCTGTTCGCTGTCAACATTAGGAAGGAGAGTAGAAAAAAAACTTTCCCTTTTCCCTTTCATTTGCTGCTTCCGAATCTTCCTTGGGAGCAATGTATCTTTTTAAAATATTTAAATTCCAGGATACCTTAGTTGTTGCTTCTTATCCCGGTCAGCCAAAACTTTCACTTCTTCACTTCCTCCTGCACTTTCTTTTCCGGCTGAGTGCTTCTTTGAGGCGGCCATTTCTGACCGCTGCTCTTACCACCTTTGGGAAAGGGAGTTTTGTCAGCTGGGGAGGAAAGATGCGGCTTTCCTCGACCCTGCTGGAATCTGCCCCCTCTTTGCCACCTCTACGGCCACCTTGAAGCCAAACTGGCTCGGGGCGCTCCAGCAGCGAGCCCAGGCAGAAACCACGCACGATCTCGGATTCCTGCCTGCCGCCGAAGCCCTGCAAACTGGAAGTTCCTGCCAATTGGTGTAGGCAATTGTTCTACCCATAATTCCAATTCATCCACCACTCATTGGCTAAGAAGACATCTGGTGTTTTTATTTCTATATTTTAAACTGTGTTGTTTTCTTTGTAAGTTGCCAAGACTTGTTTTGATTGTGGTTGCATAGAAATATGTTTAATAAATAAAGAGCCCTACTGGTGATACAAGGAAGAAAATTGACTCATTCATCAAATTGTCTTGCAGAACGCTTAATTTACCAGGTGGTATGTCTGAATTATCTTAGGGTTTTTTTGTTTTGTTTACTAAATGTTTGCATCCAGTCCCTTTATAAAAATTGCTTGAATTTTACCCTGTGGCAGTTGGTTGTGGTGATGTATGTTCAGAGACACATGAACAAAAATATTTAATAAAAAAGAGATATAAATATACCCAGTAATTGCATATATCCTATCAAAATTTTGGGGAGGGGGTGCCTTTGAGTTAGTTTTTGTCTTCTGACAACTGTTCTGGCAACTGCCTGATCTAATTCTTGCAATTTTCTTGGCTATATTTTAGAGATGACTTGCCTTCTTCCTAGGGCTGAAAAAGTGACTGGCCCAAAGTCACCAGCTGGCTTTCTGCCAAAGGCATAACTAGAACTTACCATCTCCCAGTTTTTAGCCTCATGCCTTAATCACTACACAAAACTGGCTCTCTGTGCAGGGGTGGGCTTCAAAAATTTTAGCAAAGGGTCCTCTGCCTGGTTGCTGGGTGGGCATGGCTATGGTGGGCGTGGTCTAGTTGGCCTCCTGCACCACAGCTGGGGGGCATTTTTGCCCTCCCCTGGCTCAGGAGGCTCTCTGGAAGCCAGAAACTGGCCCATTTCTGGCCTTCCCGAACTTCCGGGAGGCCTATTCTTCACCCTTCCCGAGCCTCCGGGCGTGCCCTACACTTAGCTGCATCCAAAATGGGCCATGTGGGGACTCCTGGGAGGGGAGCAGGGGTGGGATTCAATTTTCTTAACAACTGGTTCTGTGGGCGTGGCCTAATTTGTGGGTGTGGCTGGGTGGTCATGGGGCTGGGTGAGCGTAGTTTGCTGATTGGGTGTGGTTTTGTGATCATGTGACTGGCTGGGCGTGGCTTGTATGTAAATATTGTAAATATTTATGTAAATATTTAATTTTTTATTTAAAAATTAAATTAAAGCAACTTTTACCCAAAATCAGGCAAAGCAGGCAGGCAGATTGAGTTCTTCACAGAATCACAGATTCATTTAGAGATCTATCTTTCTGCAATCGACTACCTGAGTCTGCACTGAAAAATAGAAGCTTCAGTCCTAAAGAAGGTTCAGCTCTGCTTTTAGATTTGCTAGAAAGCAAGAAATCCAACCATTTCCTGCTTTCTAGCTAATCTAAATCTCCCGGCACAGCAGAACAGCTGATGGTCAGCAAGGGTGGGGGGGTGGGAGGGGGAGAAAGGAAAAATAGCAACTTAGCAGGCAAGTTTGATGGCACCCATACCAGGTAAGGTGTGAGTGGGTGAGGAGGGGAGGGGAGGGGAGGGTGAGGAGCCAGCCAGTGGCAAGATTTGCCCGTTCTCTGAACTGGGCAGAATCATAACAACCGGTTCTATAGAACTGGTGCAACCAGGTAGAATCCCACCCCTGAAGGGGTGGGCGAGGCCATCCAGGATTGCACAGGGGCTAAGGGCTCTCCTGAACCCTAACCCTAACCCTTGCAGCCCACGACTGATCATTCAAAATCACAACTACACTAAAAAGGTGACTTACAATCACTGCTCACACAATAATTGCAGCATCTCCATGGGACATGTAATCAAAATTCAGTTGCTTGACAATTGACATGTTTTATGACATTTGCAGCATCCTAGAGTCATATGATTACCCTTTGCAATCTTTTCAGCCACCTGACAATCCATCAGTGGGAGAAGGCAGATTTGATTAAGATCATGTGGTTCACTTAAGTGCTATAATTCACTTAACCATTGCAAAAATGGTAATGAAACTTCTGTTTTTTTTCACATATTGCCTCTTTCAACTATCAGGTGACAACTAAATAGAAATGCTGTTCCTTAAAAGTGGGAAATCATGACCTGAAGGAGGTTACTTCTATTCAGTGAGAAGACTGTTTTGCTTAGACAATGACTGCCACCTACTGAGCAAAGAATAAATTACATAATCAGGGCCTGTTTCTTCCCATTTGGGCTGACTAACTGGCCTCTTTCTCAAGAAAAAATAAAATTTATTTTGTTCCTATGGCATGGAACACTCTACAATCTCAGTCACCAAAGTCCAGAAAGGCCTCCTATGCATGCAGGTAATAAAAATACAATAGTAATGTTAAACATTTGTTGCAAGGATCTACAATCTTTTCCCAAGCACATGAGAGTTTAAACTGCACAAAATTACACTGCATTTGCATTGTAACTAAGGCAACATACATAGAATATCACAATGAATGTCTTATTGAGGAATGAATACTTCTCACTTCTAACATCTGACACCTAAAAATACATCAATACAAGGTGTTATATATTGCAAAATGTAATGTTTTACCTAATTTTCAACATGCCGCTGGATTGGCAAGAGTAAAAAGGCAAAGTCTCCAGCAGATTAAGCTTGACTCCTGATGACTTCTTTTTAAATTAAACATGACTGGGGGAAACAAATTCAGCCTAAAATAGGTTGAGCAGAAGGTTCATTTAGGGCTGAGGGAGGGAGGACTTTAAAATCCCTTCCTTTGTTCATGAGATATTCCTAATTTCAAGTCTGGGAAATGTTGGCAGGCAGAGGCATGTTTATGCACAGATTCCTCTGAACTCATAGCAAACCTGTGGATCCTGTATTTTTGACATAAGTCCAGGAGAGCTTTCTCAAATTGGAGGCTGCTAGTTAGACTACAATGGCTGTTTTGGTTTTTTTTTAAATTTTTGGGTTCCCAGCCAATTCAGAATATTCAGGGTGCAAACAAGAAGAAGGCCATGAAAGGAGCTTCCAGAAACCATAAAACTGAATCATATTTATTAAAATTGTCCCATTTACTAAAAGCACCCGAGGTCTTTCTTCAATCTGCTGCAGTAGGCCTAAGCAATAGGGACAGTTTAGAATTCAACTCACAAAGGGGATGCTTTTTATTAAGATATTTAGTAGCTGGAACAGTGAGTTGTCCAGTGAGTCACAAAAACACAGTTGTGGTTTGTTAGAGAGGGCTGGCTCTTACCTAACGCAATCTGCACTGTGATTGGTTGCTGTGGTGTGAAGGGTTCCCCCCTTTTTTTCTTCTGGGTGCCCTGTAATTTACCTCATGATGTCCCTGCTTTTTAATTTACCTGACAATGCTCCTGTTTGCCTGAGTATCTTGCTTTATATAAATATATTTATTTATATAAAACTACAAGTTTGTGTCAGGGTCTATGACTGCATGTGGATGCTGACACTTTTGCTGAGCAAGATTTATAGCCTTTCAAGCTCTGTCGTTTTCTCCATCCGGAAGCTCTCAGTTTAGATATCAACAAGGGAAGGTTACATATTCCAGAGGATTAAGTGTCTAGCAGGCATTGGGCACCTCCTAAAACAAAAGAGAGAAGTAATTATCCCATTGACATTAGAGTAGAACATTTGTTATCTCATAATTTACAACAGTAAATAGAGTTAGCTTGTCTAAGCCTCTAGTCTGGGTGTTAATTTAACAAATTCATGTCAAGCACAGGATAGCTGCCAACACCCCCAATTTGCATACCCAGATTTCATTCAATAATAGACCCAGGTTATCTGGATGGTACTAGACTAGCAAGGGCTGAATTGGAAAATGTTTGTTTGATCGTGGCTATCCTGTTTTTGGAACATAATGATATTTCTTCATGACTATAGGTGAAACTCGAAAAATTAGAATATCATGCAAAAGTTCATTTATTTCAATAATGCAACTTAAAAGTGAAACTAATATATGAGATAGACTCATTACATGCAAATTAAGATAGTTCAAGCTGTGATGTGTCATAATTGAGATGACAATGGCTTACAGCTCATGAAAACCCCAAATCAACAATCTCAGAAAATTAGAATAGTGTAAAAAGGTTCAATATTCTAGGCTCAAAGTGTCCCACTCTAATCAGCTAATTAAGCCATAACACCTGCAAAGGGTTCCTGAGCTTTTAAATAATCTCTCAGTCTGGTTCACTAGGAATCACAATCATGGGAAAGACTGCTGACCTGACAGTTGTGCAGAAAACCATCATTGACACCTTCCATAAGGAAGGAAAGCCTCAAAAGGTAATTGTAGAAGAAGTTGGATGTTCCCAAAGTGCTGTATCAAAGCACATTAATAGAAAGTTATGTGGAAGGGAAAAGTGTGGAAGAGAAAGGTGCACAAGCAGTAGGGATGACCGCAGCCTGGAGAGGATTTTCAGGAAAAGGCCAATCAAAAGTGTTGGGGACTTTCACAAGGAGTGGACTGAGGCTGGAATCAGTGTATCAAGAGCCATAACACACAGACGGATCCTGGACAAGGACTTCAAATGTCATATTCCTTTTGTCAAGCTGCTCCTGAACAACAAAAAACATCAGAAGCGTCTTACCTGGACTAAAGAAAAACAGAACCGGTCTGTTGCTCAGTGGTCCAAAGTCCTCTTTTCTGATGAGAGCAACTTTTGCATCTCATTTGGAAACCAAGGACCCAGAATCTGGAGTAAGAATGGAGAGACACACACCGCAAGACGCTTGAAGTTTAGTGTGAAGTTTCCACAGTCTGTGTTGATTTGGGCAGCCATGTCATCTGCTGGTGTTGGTCCACTGTGCTTCATTAAGTCCAAGGTCAACACAGCTGTCTACCAGGAGATTTTGGAGCACTTCATGCTTCCTTCCATAGACGAGCTTTATGGGGATGCTGACTTCATTTTCTAGCAGGACTTGGCACCTACCCACACTGCCAAAAGCACCAAAACTTAGTTCAATAACTGTGGGATTACTGTGCTTGATTGGCCAGCAAACTCACCTGACCTGAACCCCATGGAGAATCTATGGGACATTGCCAAGAGAAAGATGAGAGACATGAGACCGAACAATACAGAAGAGCTGAAGGCTGCTATTGAAGCATCCTGGTCTTCCATAACACCACAGCAGTGCCACAGGCTGATAGCTTCCATGCCATGCCGCATTGAGGCAGTAATTGCTGCAAAAGGGGCCCAAACCAAGTATGGAGTACATATGCATACTTATACTTTTCAGAGGTCCGATATTGTTCTATGTACAATCCTTGTTTTATTGATTGCATGTAATATTCTAATTTTCTGAGATTGTGGATTTGGGGTTTTCATGAGCTGTAAGTCATAATCATCACAATTATGACACATCACGGCTTGAACTACCTTGCTTTGCATGCAATGAGTCTATCTCATATATTAGTTTCACCTTTTAAGTTGCATTACTGAAATAAATGAACTTTTGCACGATATTCTAATTTTTCGAGTTTCACCTGTAGGTGATTTTTAAGCTCAGCCTGACAACATTTCAGACATATTTTAGGATAAAATATTAAACATCATAGACAAAAACTCATTGTGTTAGATAATTATAATATGTTTGCCCCAAGGACCTTGGAGCTTTACAAAACATAAAACTAACTAGCCTTTCATAAAAAATGAATTATTTAAAAATAAACACAATAACTCAGCTCCTGCTACATGCTAAGCCAAGAAACATGGCTTACAAATCATGATAGCTAAGTTCCTACAATATGCTACACTGTATGCAATATTTAAACTCTAATGCCGCACATTGACTAACAATTGGTCGAGAAGAATAGTATAACAGAATTATTTCCATTGTATTTAGCTTGTGTAGAAATCTGGCACAAACTGCAACAATGCAAAGTGATAAAATTGGCAATAACATCATGCAAAGCCAAAGTTTCAACCCTCTTCCATAGATCTGTTTTGCAACTGATATGGAAAAACTTGATAATAGACTTTGACTCAGACAAGCCCTACAATTTTTGACTTGTCTTTGTACAATAGCTACCAGATGCAAGTTTAACATGAGTTGGATTAATGAATTGTACAAATGTTTTATTAGAGTGGATTTGCACATTGCCTAAACTATGATTTTACATAATCCAGTTTTATTATTAATTCCAAATGGTTACATTGATGCAATACAATAGTTTTCAAACAAGAACAATCTGAGAATTTGAAAGCATTTTATGCCAGTCGTACAACCAATCTAGAGGATATTTTAGCAATAGAGTATAGAGAAACATAATATTTATTTTACAGAGGGATAATTTTATTTATTTATTAGTTTTATATCACCTTTATTATTTTATAAGTAACTCAAGGCAGCAAACTTACATAATACTATTTCTTCCTCCTATTTTTTCCCACATGAACAACCCTTGAGATGGACTGGACTGAGGGGGGATTACTGACCCAAAGTCACCCAGCTGACTGTCATGTCCAAGGTGGGACTAGAACTCATAGTCTCCTGGTCTTTAGCTTGATGCCTTCACCAATAGACCACACAAGCTCTCCTTTTGCATATTTTAAAATTCTAAAATTGTGCATATTTTAAAGCATTCTAAAAATATAATTTTCTTCAAACACTGAACATTTAAAAGCTTTCTGATGTGGTAATTATTACAGTTGCCCAAATAGAAAAATCAGCTGAAACTAAAAAAGAAAAAATCCTTCTCTCCAAGCTGCAGCAGCCAATTTTTATATTTAATTGATAAGAAAAATGTCTCCTTTACCAGACTATGTTTATTCCTTCAGACAAAAAAGAGGTTCAAGAGATTATATTATAATTATATCAAAAAATAGTGCATTAGGCAACTACAGCATGTGGCATTTTCTTAAGAAAAAAAAGAGGCATAATGAGAAATCATTGTAATTCGACTTTAAGAAGCAGAGCAGGTTAATCCAGATAATTACACTTTATCTGCAGTTGAGTACATGGGAACAGGACCATAATTCTACATGGGCTTATTCAGAAGTAATTTACTTTAAGTTTAGCAGGACATAGTCTAATATTAGGGTGCTTGGTTTGCAAAGTATTGATCTGGAGATCTAGTCCTCAATGTTCAGCCTTGGTTCCAAGTGACTGGATCCTGTGAGAGCCCTAGTGTGAATGCCAGGTTGGTTTGAAATATGTCCACTCTTGCCCTTGATTGTATTATGTATGAGAGTGCTGATCAGGCATGTGTAAGCTAAATCTGAGTTGGCTTAAAGGGAGGATGTTCCATTTCCCCATTTTAGCTTAGTGTACAACCTGGATTCTCCTGGACATGCAGCTACTGCTCAAAGAATGGTAGCTTTGAGCAGGAAAAGCCTGCACAGGTCCATCTTGTGTACCAATTGCAGTCCCTCTGAATTTCCTCAAATGGTAATTAAAAATTACTACAATTACTGAAATTAAAAGCGATAGTTTCTGGATAACATTCAGAGGCCAAGGGTGGGTTTTGCACAAAACTCCCAGTGAAGTCAACACACGAAGTCCTCGGCTTGTGGCCATAATTGAGCCCCAAATTTCTGTTGCTGAGACAGTTAAGTGAATTTTCCCGTTTTGTGACCTTTCTTGCAGTTAAAGTGAAAGTGCCTTTCACCGTTAAGTGAATCACTGCAGCTGATTCACTTACTAACATGGTTGTTAAGTGGCATCCCTATTGACTTTGCTTGACCAGAAGACTGCAAAAGGTGATGACCAGAGGTGGTATTCAGCAGGTTCTGACCAGTTCTGGAGAACAGGTAGTGAAAATTTTGAGGAGTTTGGACAACCAGCAAATACCACCTCTGACTGAAGATTTTACAGTATGCTTCCCCTGCCATGCCCACTAAACAATGCCCACCAAACCAATAGTAAAAAAAAATTGAATCCCACCACTGGTGATGACATGACCATAACCATCATAAATAAGAATCAGTTGCCAAGTGACTAAATTTTGATCACATGACTAATGGGGATGCTGCAACAGTCATAAGTGTGAAAAGTGGTCATGTCACTTTTTCAATGCTGCTGTAACTTCAAAATCGACACCAAATAAACGAGGACTACCTGTAGAATTTCCACTGAGAAATGTACTTAGAAAAAAAACAACTACACACAAATTCCAATGAGCTGCCTGCCTTGACTGCAAATAATAATCCTCTTATTATGGTGGCCTAAACTTTCTTAGCCTGATCTCGTCTGATAAGCTTATCTGCAATTATGGACTGTGGTTCCTTCAGCCTATTTTCTGAGTTATTGGGACACCTCGAACCCCAAGCATAGGGGACCATGGGGTTTGTCAAGAAAACATAAGGCCAAAACTACAGTTAACTCGTTCCATGTGCTATGTGAAAAAAGAAAACCAATCTCAGCATTGTTGCAATACTGGAACCAGAGGTGCAATTCAGCAGGTTCTGACCAGTTCTGGAGAACCAGTAACCAGTAGCAGAAATTTCGAGTAGTTCAGAGAACCAGCAAATACCACCTCTGACTGGAGATTTTACAGTATCCTTCCCCTGTCACGCTCACCAAGCCACGCTCACAGAACTGGTAGTAAAAATTTTTGAATCCCACCACTGACCGGAACTATACTTGACTTGCATTTTATGAGATCCTTAAATGACCTATTTCCACCTCGGTTTTCATCCTCTAGCTCAGGGGTGTCCAACCTTGGCAACTTTAAGACTTGTGGACTTCAACTCCCAGAATTCCTCAGCCAGCTTTGCTGGCTGAGCTTTGCTGGCTGAGGAATTCTGGGAGTTGAAGTCCACAAGTCTTAAAGTTGCCAAGGTTGGACGCTCTAGCTTCTAGGAGGATTTGTCGCCTGCGCGCATAAGATGGCCTGATACACATTCGATTTTTTAAAACCAAAACCCAGGGCCAAGCTCAAGATTTCTACCTTTTCTACACTTTCCCCACTTTCCCCCTCTTTTCCGCGCGTGGTGACGACCAACGTAGGCACTTCCGAAGGACGGTGTTCCTCTGCGAGCTTATAGTTCGCGACCTGTCTCTTGAAAGAGGCGGGAACCTCACCAGCCCGAAGCGCGCGCGCGCGGGGGGGGGGCGGGGGGGAAAATCCCGGAAGCCTTTGGAATTGGAACGTTGTCGCTTGTTTTCGTTCCAACCTGCTGCCCTCCCGCCAGATTCGATGGAACGGCCGATCCATTGAAGGCTACCCCTGAGCTTCTACATGCGGCGTCCCCAACCCATCCGGCCAGCAACTGTAAGGGAAAATTCGCCGAGCCTATGAATCTTCTTTTTTTTCCCCCTCGAAAGAAGCCAGAGATGAAAACAGGAGCGCTTTGCACATTACCGTAAAGAGAAAAGAAAACAACGATCGGGGGGGGGGGAGAATAACCCACCTTAGGTGAGCAATCGGAGACACGTGAATTCACAGCTGTCCAGGATTTCCGCTGCGCGCCCTGTGATTACCAAACCCGCGGAGGAGATTGCATATACGCCGCCTTGTTCTGCTTGGGTGTGTGTGTATGATACAAGGATGCAGGAGAGTCGAGGGCTGATGCTCCTTCCAGCAAAAGTCGTAGCCTCTCCGACGGGAAAGGCCAGACTTCTAATCCTCCCGCATTAGACGGTCGGCCTGCCTGCCTCTTGGAAAGCTGAGTGCTCCACTTTTACCTTCTCAGATGGTTTCCTCAAGTCCAGGAGATGAATCCGCCTTCTTTCCCAGATCCTTAATATCTCCACTTCGGGAAGGATGAGTATATTTTGTTACTGGACTGCCCGGAACTTCTTTCCCAGTGTCAGAATCGTCACTGTGAAGAAAACTCTGTGTTTTGTAAGAAAATGGAGGAAAACACGGGCGACTGGGTTCACTCGTGTTCATATTCAAAACTGGTCTGGATGCCAGGTGGTGGCAAAGATCTTATTTGTATGCTGGGGGATTGAAGGATTGTCTCGGAAGACAAAGTGCGAAGGTATAGCTGGTCAAATTATCAACACCAAGGTTGGTGGTCTTCTTAGTCAAGCAAGACTTTCTTCAGTGGCTTTCCTTCGGGATCTTGGATTTACCTTTTCTGTAATTATTCGAGGTTTCATCTTGTTGTTGAAGTTTAGCCCTTTGGTTTGGTTTTATCCTTTTATCTATTTTTCTCCAAGCTTTGCTACACTCTGGCTCCACCTACTTCTTAAGTTTACAGAGTCCTCTGGTCCCACGTTCATCAAACTGGGGCAGTGGGCAAGCACCAGGCGGGACCTCTTTTCTGAAGAGTTTTGTGTCAAGTTCTCCAAGCTTCACATCAAAGTGATTCCTCACCCATGGGATTACACCAAACGCTCCTTAGATAAAGCCTTTGGAGAAGTCTGGGAGAAGATATTCATGTTTGAAAGCAGGGAACCTATTGGATCTGGGTGTGTGGCTCAAGTATACAAAGCGTTTGTAGATAATTCCACTTTAAGAGACCCAGTGCTGAATGAACGCACAAAGATTTCTGTGTTGGATTCTGCTTTGGAAGTCTGGAAGATCTCAGGTCTTAAAGGAGTTTTCAAATGGTTCTGGTGGAGGAAGCACAAAGATGTTTTGGGAAGTGATGGTCAACCACTTCACAAACATGATTTCTATGAAAGCATCGTACAGAATTCCAGCTCTGGAAGTCAAAGCCCACCCTTATTTTCCAAGGGGAACCATATTTTCCCAGTAGCCATTAAGGTAATATGGCTGCAGAACTATTCATTCCTACTTAGCAGCACATAACAAAATGGATAGATGAATTTGGTTAAGGTTTAAAGCAGGGGTCTCCAACCTTGGCAACTTTAAGCTGGCTGGGGAATTCTGGGAGTTGAAGTCCTCCAAGCTTAAAGTTGCCAAGGTTGGAGACCCCTGCTTTGAAGCATAAAAACAATTTGCTAATCCCCCCTCCCCCAAATGCAAATTTTAGTAACAAGTTTAGCAGAACTTGGAGAGATGAAAAGGCTCAGGCCTGTTTGGTGCCTGGTGGAGCTTAGTTATTGGAGGGGCTATCACATAATCCCAGAGTGATATTGGATTGGGAAATTCCAGAAATGGCAATTGGCAACAATTTTTGTTTCCAAAAAAACTACATGGATGTGTTCACTGGATCTACTACTTTCAAAATAAATTGTAAGCATTTAAAGCAGGGCTGTCAAACTCGCAGCCTGCAAGCCGGATGCATCATGAGCTGGCCACACCCCCATCCGGTTTAGCGAAGGGGGAAAAAGTCCTGACTTGTCACATGATGCCATCACGACAATACAAGTTTGATACCCCTGATTTAAAAGCAAACATTAAAATGCAATAAAATGTCCACGGGGTGCGTATAGCAAGAACCAAGGAGTAAGTTTCATTAAATATAAGTGAACTAATGTTAACATAAACTTGTATGGAACTATTGTAACTTGCCCCTTGACTATCATTACTTTTCTCCATTATGAATCACAGATACTTTTGACCTTTCCTGAATAATGTAATACGTCTACAACTAAAATAAATGTTACAGTTTTAGAATGTAATAATGTATTTAGTGAATGGTGTGATTTCAAATACCTATTTCAAAATAAGTTATGATTTGATACTCTGTGTCTGTACTCAGAACTATGTTCTGTTGAATTCAGGAGTTTATATGCCCAAATCAATTGTAATATGAATAAAACCTTAGTTCTTTATCCCTTATGGATCATTTAAATATGCATATGAGTAAAAGGACAAGATGGCTGAGGAACAGAGAGAATATATGTTTCATTGTTTTCTCAAACTTTATCACTCCAGCAATATCTTTTGCACTATTTTCTGAATGCCCAGTCATCAAAGCAACAGCTTTTGTGCAGGTTATTTATTCTAAAAATTTTGTGAGCATTTGTGGCTTTTAAATAAGATATTCTTGAAATCTTCCCAGTTTATTCAGAGGGATCTTTTTAGCTCATTTTAAACTTATAAATCTATTCCAATAATTCAGACCACTGTTTTTCAGCCTTCCATTGGCTGGACAATTCTGGGACAATTTTGGAAGTCCATACATCTTCAAATTGTCAAGGATGAGAGACTTTGTCCCGCAGATAATAAAGACTAGAATTCACAAGAACAGAGAAACTTCCTGACAGCTTTACAATTATATTCCCATACAATAAATAATAAAATCTGGAAGTATTGACTATATCATCACAATATCTGAATTGTTGCAATGAGTAGATGTTTGTTCATAAGAGATTGTTTGCCTTGTGTCTTACTTAGGTGCTGCATCCTGGATTAATTCAGCAGGTCCAGATGGATTTATTTCTCATGAAAATTGGCAGTCGATTTCTTGAGCTTTTCCCTGGAATTAGGTGGCTCAGTGTGACTGAGATTGTGGAAGAGTTTGAGAAACTCATGATTCAGCAGGTAGAAATAGTTTGCCTTGAACTTTAGCTTATAGTTTTGTTTTATTATTTTATTTTCTGCCTCTCTAATCCAGTGTTTCTCATTTTCAGGAACTTTAAGGTACGTGGATTTCAAATTGTGTTAAAGTTGCTAAGGTTGAGAAACACTAAATGAAGAATTATTTATACTTCACAACCTTCAATTTGTAGACTTTAATTTTACATTATTGCAACTGACAGGATTAATATTTGTAATAAGTAGTGCCTACAAAATTTTAGAAGAATTTTATGTTTGGTATTCCAATCTCTGTACTCCTTAATTTTGGTTTTCTTCATCTTCCCCATTAACCCATATACCTTGCATAGTATCAACTTTTTGGCTGTTCTTTCCATCCCTATTTATTGGGGTTTTATTAGTAAATAATTACACATTTGGCCTGCTGAAAACCTATAACTTCCCCCAGACTGGTTTTAAAACTGAATATTTTATTTCATGTAATTGTGTTTTGAACTTTCCATGTTTAAAAAAAAACATTTCTTAAGATTTCAGTGAGAAAATACGACCAAATGTTTTTTCTGTTTTGTGAGACCAAAACCAATATAAATGTCTCTAGAAAAGAGAAGGGAAGACATTTGGACAATTTGACACTTGTAATCCTGATGTCTCACAAGGCAGATTTTTTGTCGTGCTGCATATTGAATCATTTTTGTCCTGCTGTAGATGGAAACAGAAGCCTATGAATCCAGCTAATGTATTCCACCTATTTAACCTTTTATCAAGATGCATTCTGTTCAGCAATCTGTAAGATAATTTAGCTTTGTCATCCATATTATTACTGATGGTAGCACAAGAGAATACCGGTATTTGATCATAAGATTGTTTTATTTATTTTGTTATTTTTATTAAGTATGAAAGCCAACAATGTTCTAAAGAAGGTTAGACTATTAGGTAACATTGGCCCACAGCTCCTGCATAATTTTAAGTCTAAATGAGGATTTGCATATAGTTATATATATTATTATATTATATTAATATATATATAATAAAAATAATATATATAATATAATAAGCATGTGTAATCCTTGTACTTATCCTTTTTTCTTCACTTCTTTTAGATTGACTTGCGCTATGAAGCAAAAAACCTAGAACACTTCCATCTGAATTTCAAGGGTACAGATTATGTGAGGTTTCCCCATCCTCTTCACCCATTTGTGACAAAAAATGTCCTAGTGGAAACTTTTGAGGTAAGAACACTGGTTAGATGAAGCAGGGAAAGGCCTCTACCCAGCCTAATAGAGACGCTGGGAGTTGTGGCTCAGCAACATCTGTAATTTCGACTGAGACTTTGGGTGATCCATCTCTTGTCAGTTAACAAAAATATATGTTAACCGATTTTATGAATAGTTAGAAACTGTTAATCTCATGAGTCAGGAAAGCTCATTACTGCATTGGTATCAGTGGATTCTCGCTTCCCTTCCCCCCAAATTTTGTTACCTGCCTGAGGTAGGAAAGTTTGGCAGGATTGCAGAAAGTTGAGAAACTTAACAAACTTTCCTCTGTTTAAATACAAGAGTGCTGATTAAATGCTTTTACTGTTTCTGCATCCAACTTTGATGGAAGATCTCTCTAAGCTGGAGACTGTTACAAAAAGAGAGACAGCCTGAAAAATAACAGCAAAATAATAAAAAAGGACAGAGAAAATGTTTAATTTAAATTAAGTTTAATTAAATGTGAATAGTGTCTCCCATTATTCAATACTTTTTCTTCTTCTGTCACTTTGATGGCTATTCAGTGGCAACCTTTTCAAAGATAAACCAGTGTTGTAATTAAGCTTTTGAAGGAAGCAAGGTATCCTTGGCCTCAAAGGGTATAACCTTGGTCCAAAGATCTCCCCCCCACCCAAAAGGCAACTGGACTTTCTTGGCATTTTGTCTGAAAATGTTTAGCTTCTCACTCCAGAAGCTGCTTCTGAAGAATTGAAGCAGCTTATTGGAAGAGAAGTGAAACGTTTTCAAAGAAAACACCAGGAAAGTCCAATTTCCTTTTTTGGGAACAAAACTGGTTTGGGACAACCATGACCTGGATTAGGGGTCACCAACCTTTTGGACCTCAGGGACCACCAAACTCATAATTTTAAATCCCGTGGATCACTAATATGAATTTTGACTGACAGTGGCTTGCTGACATTGATGGGAAAGTCGGTCCTATATTCCAGAGCTGCAGTCATCACAGGACTGACCCTTTGGTCATCCCGGAGCAGTTGCTCCTCCACCCAGGTGCACCAGCCTGCCATGGACTGGAGTAGCTGCTCCGGGATGACAAGGGCCAGTCCTGTGACTATTGCAGCTCTGGAATATGGGACCGACTTTCCCACCAATATCATCAAACCACCCCGGGGTAGATTTCCCTTCCCCGCCATTGGTCTTACCTTCCAGTTCTACCTTGAGTGGCTCTACTCAAGGTTTGTGCTTGGTGGAAGGGTGGGGGCCAGCAGGTGGGTGGGCCATGTGGGCGGCGCAGCCTTGTGTTCCCATGCAGTCTGGATTAATTGCTTTGGGGGGAGTGCTTTGGGGAGGACATTTCTCTTGTGGACCACCAAAATTTTCTTGCAGACCACCAGTTGGTGACCACTGACCTGAATGATTGAGAATCTCCACAGATATTGGTACACCCTTGACTTGCATAGACTTCATTATGTGTGATTGGGGATTAGGTGTCTTCAGGATGAAATAATTGTTTAGCTCCTTAAAAGAGGATCACAAGATTAGGGATACATGAAAGAAAAACACTTCTGCAGAAGTAGATCTATAAACAACTGCATTCCCTAAAGGTTCTTAAGCTTTTAAAGCTACAAAACCACAGTGTGTTTCCACAGTGAAAATGAATGCCATTATAACTGCATATGTTTAGGGTTGAAAGGCAGCATCTTTGCAGTGCTGACAATTAATGACTTATATCTTGATGAAGAAGCCTGCAGTCCATAGTCAATGATGTTTATACCAGATGAGAGTTTTAGAGCTTATGTTGCATCATAGAGAATATTCTTGAAAGATTTGTTGGCAAGCGTGAACGGTTTTTCCTTATTTTTCTGATCTTTGTTTAAGGAGAGCAAACCCATATCCCACTATCTGCACATAGAAACCAAAAGGGAACTAAGGCAAAAAATAGCCAAGATGGGAATGGATATGCTTCTAAAGATGGTAAGAGAACATTGTTAAGTTAAGCTTGGGCAGTTGTTTTCAATTTAGCTTATATTGTAATAAAGTAATAGGTTGTATTTTTAAAAAAACAAGTCACCCCAATGATGCAATCTGAATAAATTATATTGCATAATGAATTCTTCTCTTAAAATTTACTGGCAAGTACAAACCAGGCATGATATATCTTGTCTGGCAGCTGGCATGACAAAGCAGTAATTCCCTATTTGGGGAGGAAAACATTAAATGGATGTTGAAGAAACAGCCCATTGACAATGGAAATATGTTGTTGAATGGGGATAAACATTGAAAGGGCAGGGACCAAAAGAGCATTTGGAATCTAAAATGAAAATAGACATTTTTATGGCTCCCATTTCTTTCCTCTGCTACTCTTGCTTAAGTAGGTGTGTTCTTATGTTGCTAAAACAACTCCACTTTTAAACCCACACTCACAAGATAGAGATCAGAAACCTGGAGGAAACTGCTTAATTTCCCAAAGAAAATTTGCTTAAATACATTAAATATTTAGCAAAAAGCCTTAAGAGGAGACTCACGAAATCAACTAAAAAAAACCAGTATTCAGTGGCAGTGGACGTTGTTGAAAACAGTGATTGTGTGCTAGATAATGGCTTCTTAATATGATTACCATGAGAAGTTATATCTTTCTTTTTTTTAATAAGGTGTATTTTTCAATTATTCAGGTGTTTGTTGACAACTTTGTCCATGCTGATCTGCATCCTGGAAATATCCTGGTCCAGGGAGCAGAACACTTTGGTGATTATCCTGAAGAGGGGACAGTCATGGTGGATCTGTTGGATACACTAATTGTAGAATTTCAACCTTCTCCCTCACCACTCCAATTAGTGCTTCTGGATGCAGGAATTGTGGCTGAGTTGCAGAGTACAGATCTAGAGAACTTCCGGGCAGTGTTCACTGGCATTGTATTAGGGCAGGTGAGTCCTGAGTTTAAATGTGACTCACAAAGTTTGGAAAGTTCAGAAGAAAATATCTAGTCTTTGAAAAGTACAGCATGAGTGCCAGAATTATTAGTTGGATTTCCATAACATTCTAATGAAAATCAAGCAAATAAATGCATGTTATAATTTACTAAAAGATGAGGATCCAACAAGTATTTGAATGAGTATTAATTTATGGTTAAACTAACCTTCAAGTAGAGTTAGAAATCATGAATTTTGGATCAGGATTTACTCCACGGTTTTAAAAAAAAAAAAATCAGGGGTAGCTATGTTTGTACCAAAACTCTTTAGGTTCTAAAGGTGCTTTTTCAAGAGGCAACTGGACTTTCTGGTTTTTCTTTGAAGATGTTTTGCTTCTCATCCAAGAAGCTTCTTTGGCTCTATTTGGCCTGTTATATTTTGATCTATGTTGGAATAAGAACTCCAATAAAGACAAATATTGGAGAGCAGCGAGGGCTGCGGGAGAAATTCCTTGAAAGTGGTAGGCTTTGCTTAGCAAACATCATGCCTTGAATCCACCTTCATAAAATCTGATTTATTCCATAGGGGGAAAAAGTGGCTGAGTTGATTCTCCATCACTCCCGAGCTAACCAGTGCAAAGATGTGGAAAAATTCAAGGCTGACATGGCAGAGCTGGTGACAAGGGCCAGAAACAATGCTGTTGCACTGGGGAAGGTCAGCTATCTATTTCAGTGTGGTCTTTTGTTGAATGTATCTCTGAGCACAGTGCGTGGCCTGCACCATTACATATGGCAGAGAAGATATGCTTTGGGTACAGTCAGCCAGAAACCTAGAGTATATTTGGTGATTCCCAGGAGACATGCCTTTTTTGCTATGGAACATTTCCAGGGGTGGGATTCTACAGGTTCGGACCAGTTTGGGAGAACTGGTAGTTCCAGTGAACATTTGGCCCCACCAACCCACCCCTATTCTCTCCTGTACTTTATTTCCTTGTTTGGAGTACAGCTGATTTGCATAGCAGAGTGGTTTTGCCACGCTTCAGATGTTTTACTAACTGGGCTGCGGTAGAAGGTAAGTATTATAGTTGAAAATGGGCTTTTTTAAATGGCGCATACGATCACCGAACCGGTTGTTACATCAGTTGAATTGCACCACTGAACATTTCCCATCCACCCCACTCCCAAATTAATTAATCCATTCCTTTTGATATCCTGAAAGTCCCTCAAGACCTGATTGCATAATTAGGCTTGGGCTTCCCAGGAAACCAGAGATAAGCTCAGATGGCTCCATTGCTAGGTGCCTATCCTTATCCTCATTTTGTCTGGGGTTGGTTAATTTGATTTCCTATTTTTTTTTTCATACTTTTTCATATTTTCCCCTCTCCCATCTTTTTCTCCTTTTGGCACTTCCTATTTTTTTCTTGGTTATAATCTTAGTTTGTATTAGTTTTTTATCTTCATAATTTTAAACTTTAATAAAAATATTTTAAAAAGGATCATTGCCAGTCAGTTCAGTCATACAGGAGTATACAGAGCACAATCTGATAAGAGTGTACGGTAGCTTCCTATAATCTAAGTCAGGGATACAAAAGTACACACTAGGGGTGCCACTTTAGAGTCAGACAATTGTCCCCTCCACTTTTTTTTTTTTGCATTTGAGGAGGGGGATTTGCTTAACACAACCCTCCCCAAAGAAAATAAAGCCTATTTTTGGGCCCTGCTCTGGGAGTTGAGTTCAGTTGGTCAGAATGATGCAGAAAGCCTTCTTTGGCCCTTCATCTGATAAAAATTACACATATTTAATCTAAACACACTTCAATAATACTGAAAATCTGCTACCCAGTTCTTGGCATGATTCTAAGCTATATTTGAATTGGTGATTTCTTGTTATGGTGCCTGATTAATTGAATTATATTTTTAATTTTTTTCTATTAGTTTCAAGTTGGAAGCTTATTGTCCAGTGTTTTCAAGTTACTTATGACCCATCAGGTGAGATCATTTACATGTAAGAACTTTTTCACAGTGGCTTAAAGTCATGTAACAAGCAGGATGTGTATCTCTAATGTAAAGACTGCATATCCAGCATTTCTGGATGCTGTAATTCAAAATCTGAAAGTACCAGAAAATGTTGACTGTTGAAAATAATCAATATAGGTAGCCTTCAAATGTCATTTAATGACTATTCACAGTTATGATGGCCTGGAAAAGGATGCCTTAGAGGCCATAAAGCACTTGTGACTGGCATCAAATGTCACTGTACAGCCTCCATCCCATAGTCATGTGATTGAACAGGGAACCTGTTTGTGTTTAGGACAAGTTGCTAAGACCCCCCACGATTATATAATTGCTATTTGCAATCTCCCCTGTTAGTTTCCCCAGAAAGTAATCTACAAGCTACTGTATTTGTTTCGATTCCTATTGTAAACATTTTTACAAAAAGTCTGAATATAATATGAATATAATTTTTATTTATAACAAAGAGTTCCATTCCCCTCCACCTGTTTATTATCTTTATTTGTGCTTTTAGGTCAAGCTTGAAAGCAACTTTGCCTGTGTTGTTTTTGCCATAATGGTTTTGGAAGGTCTTGGTCGCTCCCTAGACCCCGATCTGGATGTTCTGAAGGCAGCTAAACCCCTTCTTATCAACCCACCAAATTAGAAAGAAGACTCCTCCCCTTAGGGAGAAGCTGCTTTCGGTGTTTACATTTGAAAACTGAGAACCTCTTCAGATGCTAAGCACTTTAACCTTTGAATTTGGAAATTAAGGTCTAATCCTTTAAGGAATAGTCATCTGCTTCAGTTTGAAGGAATAGGACTGTTCTGGTCATCTGGTAAGAAAGAACTGCAAGAGTTTGATTCAGGATGCTGATATTAAATGCATCTCTAGGTGCATTCTACAAGTTTTTCTGTTAACGGATGATTTGTTCTGACTCCTGGTACACAGAAAAATCCCTTACGTTGCATCAGTGTCAAGGAAATTTACAGCTTCAATACTTGTCCAGCTCCCATTTCAAGACAATGGAAAACAAGATGGCATGTATCAATCATATATCTCCCTCCCTCCCTCCCTCATTCCTTTCAGCATTCTGCTTTCTTAGCTGTAGAGAGACTGGTCTGGAAAGCATCAAAGATTTAACATGGTTAAATGATTATTGTAATTTCCAGTGAATTAGTATGCAGTCATTTATGTTCCAAAATATTATTAGTTAAATTTGTTTTTACTAATAGACAGACATATTTTAAAAGGAAATATGTCTAACTCTTATCTATTGATGTTGGGGAAGTTGGATGAATTAATAAATTTTGGGGGGGCAAGAAATGATTTTTCACAGTGCTTCTGGTTTTGGGTAAATGAAAAAAAAAAAACCAGACTTTCTAAATTTTTCCCTTTAAATTTTGCTTTTTCAGGTCAAAAGCATGACATTATAAACTCATTCCAGATATGGCAAGAAGTTAAGGAAATTAGTCTGATACATTTAAATATATGTATTTAAAATGAATATTCCACCTTTCTAACCAAATGTACATATCTGGTAGACAATAGAAACCTAAAAATGCGCACCCATAAAAATAAGATTAATATAGTAAACTGTAATGAAAACTGTTATAACACGGATACACAGTCTAGTATAGGCCTTAGAACAGAGATTCCTTTTTTTTGCTATTACATCTCCCCTAAAAAGCCAAACCCAAAAATGGACACAAGTGAACAATGAAAGCAGTCTAATGAAATTTTTTGAACCACTCTTGGGGACGTGCGGTCTAAGTTCAGGGAAGGCACCAATATAATATATGTCACATTAGAAATCTTTAATCTAAATTTTGGCTTTCAGGAAACTACTCCAAGTCCCAAAGGACCCACTGATAAGTCCAAACCAATATTACCCTGAAGAGACAATTGACAACCAGAGCAGCACAATTTCACCTAATTGCTAGGAAATTGCTCTCTATGCTGGCTGGGGAATTCTGTAAAAGTTACTAATACTGAGAAACACTGGCCTATAGAATGAGGGATAGGGCTATGTCTTTTTGCTCACAGTCAATCCTATTTGTGTAGAATTCTGTGTGCTTGGTGATCCTGCTCACAAGTATGGCATGCTCTCCCTTTATTTTTAATGTAGAAAATAGAGAAAAAGATTAACACCATTAGAGATCTGTAACAATGAAGACAATTCCAACTTAAGAGGCAGCATAAAGCTTTGTTGCCAATAACAGCTTGAGTAATCTCCACATGCAGGGGCATTAGACTTATGTCTTGACGGGTGATGAAATTAGTCCATTAGGTGCTTCTAATCTCAAACCATTAAGAACTTTGCAGGTTAGCATCAAGCATATGGCCTGGCATACCCTGTTAATTTTAGTACATTTTAAGGTTATCCTTTTTTATCTGCTGTTTGGTTGAGAGAAGTGAAACAGGCTTAAGGCTGCTTAATGCACTTAGTGATTGGAAGGGAATATTATTTTTAATCACCCAGTTTTATTCCAGGCAAGTTACTTTAAAATACCTTGATGATTAAAAGGATAATCTGAAGGGAAGAAATGACTTTAATACAGTGTGGGAAGGGAAAAGGAAATACCTTTTTTAAAAACTCTACCTGCACATGTATATATGATCATTCTTCCCAAAAGAATTTTAAAAAGGGGAAAACAGCTGAACTGTATTGGCAGCAAATAAATCTAGTCATATAAATCTGAAATATTTATTTTTCATTGGGATAAATTCTAGTCAAATACATCTGAAGAATTTATTTTTATATTGGGGTACATTTGTAGACAAGACTAAATTTCAAGAGGTTGGTGCTATTCTACTTCCTAAATTTAATATGTATTTCAAAGGTGTTTCGGTTGGTATTGAAAAGAGCAGGAAGTTTTGCAGTTTCTCAAGAAGTAAGCTGAAGCAAAATTGAAATGAAATATGAAAATCAGAAAAAAAAAAGTGGCTTGAAGATAACTAAGATGAACCAGAAAATTAAAATTGGGGTGAAAAGCAATGATCATTTGATATATCCTCTCCAGTTCTTCAGCATCAGCTTCAGACTCAGAACTATTTCACAATGCTTTGTCTGTGAACACTTTTAGTACCTTGGTAGCAGACATTGGTTTATTCTATGGTAGCATAGAAGCATGGAGCAATAAGAGATCATGTTCCCTGAGATACTGTAGGAGTCCTTTCTGCGTCTGCATCATCTCCTTTTTAGTCTGTAAAACCTGCTCTCGCTTATGGGACAACTGGCATTTGACAGCTTCCTTTTTCTTATTTTCTGCAATCTGTTCCTTCAGGGCAATTTCTGCATTATTTTGCCTGACTTCTTTTCTGTTCCTGAGAAGTGCCTACAGAAAAGAACGCAAGATTATTTAATATAGATGATAGAATTCTTTATTGGCCAAGTGTGGTTGGACACACAAGGAATTTGTCTTGGTGCAAATACTCTCAGTGTACATCAGGGGTCTCCAACCTTGGCTCCTGGAAGCCTGGCGGACTTCAACTCCCAGAGTTCCACAGCCAGCAAAGTCATAGGGTACAATAAGCAATGAAATCATACTAGGAAACAGTCCATATAAATTGTAAGGATACAAGATTAATTATTTACATACTTGCAGCTCTTCTATCACATCTTTTCAAAAAAACATTTTATTGCATTAAACTTGTTAACAAAATAATGTGATTTCATGAGAGGTATGGTTAAGGTGCTGGAAACCAAGAGACTGAATTCTAGTCCTATTTTAGGCATGAAAGCTGATTGAGTGACTTCAGCCAGCCTCTCTCTCTCAGTCCAACTAATCTCACATAATCCCTACAGAGGAAGGAATATTGGTATGATTGCCACATTGATTTGTATACAAAAAGGGCAGGATAAAAATCTTTTAAAAATCACTGAAAGAAAAATAAATGAAAAAAACATAGCATGGAAGCTTAACTGGTGAAGAAGACAACTCATCCCAAATCGGCTAAGCTGCTTCAACGTTCCAAATAATTCAAATGCTGCTAGAACATATAGAGTAGCAAATTTCAGTCATAAGGTAAGCTTTGGAGTAGTAATTAAGTAGAAATTTGGTTATGCTTGCTGCGCTGTTCCTCCCTCCCTTCTCCTTTCTTTTCCCTTTGCTACCCAGCAGGGAAGTCATTTATCCCCAGCAAGGATTATCAGACTGGCTGGGAAACTCACAGAACTTTGAAAATGAAGATCACGTGACTCCAGCAGCAGTTTGTAGCATTGAAATAGCCACAACTGCCTCAGATTTCAATCCCTTGGGAGTCATGGGTCCTGGATTTTGGATGCATTCTTTAAATGAGTCTATTGGTTAATTTAGGTAGTTCGGTTCAAAAATTGTTGCCCTATGATGCACCATTTTGCCCAGTTAAAGGTCACGAGAATTAGAGTTTACAGATATTTATATACATATTTGTAGTTGTATATATGTGCATCTGTGGGTACACACACAGACGCACATAAAATTTGCTTAGTTCTGAATAATTAACCCTCAACATTTCCAAGCATGGGGTTCTGAGCAGAATTTCTGATTAGAAATTAAGAAAGCCACTTCTTTAAATATATCATTTAATTTCTTTCCTACATTTCAAATCCACTCCACTTTCAACTTCTGAGCCCTCAAATGCACTCAGATTGATCTATACGAATGAATCTGATTCTCCATATATTTACATCATAATATTTATCTGAGTAGAGAGTTACATTTTCTTTGGTGAAGGTAGCAACTGTCCCTGATAATGCCTGATCCCTAATTTATCCCCCCCCCAAGAAAATTTTCAGAATTTTGGAAAAGACAAAACAGATTTGTGCTCTCACCAGCCTCTTTTTCCTGACCATCAATCATTTGATTATGTTTTGCCAGTTGCTTCTCTCTCTGCTTGTGCTGTTCCTTTAAGAATTCTCTCCTTTGGTTTTCTTTCTTTCCTTCTTCTTCCTGAAAATGAGATTCCTGCCTTCTTCTCTCTGTCTTTGCCCCTCGGAGCTGCTCCAGATGCCGCTCAGCTCTCTCACTCTGCTCCTGAAGCCTTTGTGAGCTTTGCAATGTCCGCTGGAGAGATTGCTGCCTGTTTAAGAAATGAGCTAGCTTTTTTTTTTTTTAAAAAAAATAGATCCTGTTTATCAACACATCCTAGCATGCTAAATAAAACAATGAGCTACAAAACTTTACTCCTGAATTCCCATTTTAAGTTTGCAAGTCTTTGTAGTGTTAGGCTCACATGAGATCATTTCAGAGAATATAATTATGTTTAATTTTTCACATGATCTAGATTCATGCAATCCCAGGAAAGCATGTATACATAGGAAAATACTAAATAGGAACAGATCAAATCTAACACCATTGGAACCATAGTAACCTTGTTCATGGACAGCAACTGAAACAACAGATTACTATTCCTTGAACAATTCTCCATTTTCATATATTTTTACCAACAAATGAATGATGTGTGATGAATACTGTTTCAATTTTTACAGCGAGGACTAAGAGATCTCAAGTTTTTGACTTAGGTAGAACTTAATCTCCCATTCTATGGCTGAAACAAGAACATACTATTTGTAAAGAATATTATCTCCCATAAGTCACAAGAACTGAAAACAAAAGATACAGAACATCTATGTCAGGGCTGTCAAACTCCCGGCCTACAGGCCGGATGTGTCATGCACCGGCCACGCTCACACCCAGTTTAGCAAAGGGAAAAAGCCTCGATATGTCATGTGACGCCACCATGATGCTGTGAGTTTGACACCCCTGATTTATGTAGCTTCAGTTTATTCTCTTCTACCCAATTTGGGAGTTACATTGCTCTATTACCTCTTATTTTCAAGCTGCATCTCTCTTTTGAGATGGATTTCCTGTTGTTGTTGCTCTTTCCTAAGCTGTCTCTGCTCCCACTTCTGCCGTTTGAAGTCTATCTTCATTGGGTTGGCATCCACTTCTCTGGGACTATCCCAAGGGGCTTCCTTCTCCAGTAATTTCTGAAAAAAAGACCCTTTTATAGCAGGGTAAATTTTTCCAAGTCTTAGTCTTCATCTCAAAGCAAAGTTGAGGTGTCCCTCAGACAGTTTAGGCCTAGTATTTCATAAATGAACTCTACACAACTGTGGTCTTCAAAAGTTGCCCTTCCCTGCAATATATAGATGAAAGGAAGAGTGTTCTCACCTGTCCAGATGGTGGTGCACTGCAGCTCCTTCTCATGTGCAAAACAGATTCAATAGCTACACGATCTTTCTTCAGTGACTTGTCTACCCAGTCAAGCTTTGCTTGGAGTTTGGAATTGTTGGCCAAATAAGTTTTCTGAGAAGCATTTCTTTGGGAAAGCTGGGTTGAAGATCCACTCAAGTTGGGTTGTAAAAAAACTGACAAAGAAAATAATTATATTCATTGCACAGAGAAATAACAATAATGGTATAGATAATATGAAGACATTGATCAGAAAAGGGGAAACATGGAGCTATAGATGTCTACTTGGTCTAAGGTACGCTCCTTTTATGCAGTTGATGTCTCTGAAGAGATGAAAAAACTGGCTCCTCAGATATTACTCTGGTAACAACCACCAGTATTCCTCCCCTTTGGTTTTGCTGTCTCAGGATTTAGTTGATAATTGAAGGTTGTGTGTCTCCCACTCTTGCTTACAGTAATCCCTTTAGTGTAGTTTCCCCTTTTTTTTAAAAAAAAAGAGTGCTTTTACAATACTGGTTATTCTTGAATGTGTTGTGTTTTTAATGAAACATCCTTTCCTTGATGTCTCTTAAAAACATTGAGGTTAAGGACTGATTCAACAATAACCTTTTTCTCAGGGATAATCATATCTTACAATTCATCAGAAAAAAAAATGAGTACAAAAAGTATCACATAGGACAGCACTCCAGAGGGTTAACGTCATTGCCTAGAAGATCATTGGTTGCCCTCTCCCCTTTTTGAAAGAGCTTTATAGCTCCCGCTGCCTTAAGAAAGTTCAAAACATTCTCAAAGATCCATCTCATCCTGGGCACCCTTTTTTTGAACTATTACCATCTGGCAGACAGTACAGAATAATAAAAACAAGGACAAGTAGGCTGCAAAACAGTTTCTATCCCAGGGCAGTAGCTCTGTTGAATTCTACTGTATAGTGCAGTGTTGGTGTGGTGTCGGGGGTTTTCAATTCAATGTGTGCAGTATGAAGGATGTGTATTTGTGTTTATTTTCATGGTCATGATGTGCACTGAAGATGGTACTCGATTTCGTTGTACGAGGTGCAATGAAACTAAACTAAACTAAACATCTGCATCAATATGTGATGTAGCCATGGCAACATTATAAGTATACAAATCCAAAGACAAAGGGATGCTCAGGCTAGCATCCCTGGAGCCTCGATACTAGATACACAGAAATATTGTTCCCCTGAGAGAGGGCAATAGAAGCCCTTCTGATGATTAGTGACATCAACAGATCTCCTGACCTTCTCTTTATTATTGGCAGAAAAAAGCTGAATAAGTCCAAAAGATTAGAGTAAAATATGCTGATACGTTAGTTTCAATATCTATCAATAAGTCACCAAAACTCCCCATATCTTTTTCAATATAGTTGCACACATTTCTGGTTTGGTTGAGTCATCCATTTGCCTGCATTGGTTGTTATATCAACCATGGTTCCAGTATTGTTTGTTGTATCTTCTGAGTCCATCACTTTCTGATCCTATCAAAAATTAAAAAGCCCCATTGAATACAGCAAAGTTGATAAGGATGGAAATACTTAACTATCCTAGGATGTTCAGCTTAGGAATTTTTTTAACAATATCTGGCAATAGCTTATAATTGCTTTGTGGAATGGGGAAGTAGGGAGACTTCTTGCTAGAGAAGCGAGCTATAAGCTAATCAACATAATCTTGTACCTCACTGGGTTCTGCAATGTTGGTTTCATTCTCTTCCCAAGATTTGGCATCTGCTAAATTTGTTTTCTTCTTTAGTTTGCTGCAATCTCCTTTTGTATCCATATCGTTTTCCAAAGTGGGAGGTCTGCCTATTGAAAGTTGGTCTTTGAACTTCTTACTCAGCTCCTCTTTTGATGAGCTGACTTTTGCTATCCAAGTATCATCTGCCCATGTTGAACTTATGGAAGATGTACTATGATTCTGTAGTGGGCAGCAGAAAGACGAAGGAGGAAAATGGGTATTGCTCCCGCAGACTCCATTACAATGGGATTTTTGAGTCTGAGGCCAAGGCATCCAAGTTAAATGCTTATGCCTGCAAGCTCCAGAAGCCCGGTATCCAGGTGGCACAACAGAAGGATAATCTGGATTCTGCTCCACCAACATCTGCCTGGCTCTCAATGGCATCTGAAGCTCAAGAACAATGCGATCATATAACGGAAGAGAGATCCTCATAGCAACATCTGCTGATATTGTCTTGGTCTGGCCATTCCAGAAGTTAATCAGCACTTTGCTATATTGGAAAGCTGTAAAGGGAAACACGGAGCCATATTTTAGAAGGAAACAACATCTGTCTCGTTACTGTCTCGTTAGAGGTGGGCTCCAGCCACTCCTATCAGTAGATATTACTCCTCTGTGTATTCATCTCTTAGTTGGCAGCTTTCCATGTGGAACTCTTTTAAAGCAGGGATAGTCAACAAGGGAGAGACAGCTGTCTTGTACTGTAACGTTACCCAAAATTGTGTCACCAGAATCAATGGGCAATTTGGGGGGAAGGGAGTTTTTTCAGAATGAATTGTTTAAGTTTTCACAAGTTTTAAGTTAACTGTTTCAATCATTGACTTGCCAACCCCTCCTCCTCAGCAAGAAACAGGCTGAGTATTTTTGCCCTGGTGACTATCTACCACTATTTTAGAGTGTAATTATTTTATCATTGGTATTTCCTACCCAAGGATATATTTTCTTTATAATTAAATTATATAATAATAATAATAATAATAATAATAATAATAATAATAATAATAATAATAAACATAAACAAACAATAACAATAATAAGAAAAGTCAGCTATTCTACAGTTGGCTATTTTAAAATCCATATAACATTTGCAAAGAAACACCACTGTCCTTTTCTTTCTTTTTTAAAATATATTTTTATTGTTTATACCTATAAATATCAAACAAGTGCAACCATTCTGGCATTTCTCAGCCACACATACAAAGATATTGCTAAACCATTAACATTCATATTATTGGTACAGTATTCACAGTCTAGGTCCATTTCATCCAAACTATTTTTTGTTCCGACCTTCCCCTCTCTTTTGTAACCACTGATAAAACTTATTCCAGGTAACCACTGTCCTTTTCTGAATGCTCTTGCAAACCGAATACATTTTGGATGCCTGCGAGGGAAAGTAACAGGAAAAAAAGTAGCAGTTGCAGTCCCATTGCCCCACCTTCCTCTAATTTCTTTTTTCAAGCATACCCCTACCCTTTTGGAAAGAAGGAAAGAGTAGTCGTAGATTGTTAAAAAAAAGTGCAATGGATATTTAATGGAAAGAAGGCAAAATTTAGCCATACCTGAATAATCTGAACTTTCTGCTACTTGGAGAACGATGCCTGGGCCATATCGTTTGCCGTTCTTGTCCCATGGAGCAAGGGTCCCATCTCCTGCAGATAATGGCTGCCACCTGGCATCGTCATAATGGAAGATGTCATAGAGAGGTGTTTCTTGTCTTCGAAATGGAGCCTTACCTTTTCGTGATCGCTGGCATTTTTCAAACTCAACTAGGACATGTTCATTGGAATTCTGTGAAATGAAGCCAGAAATACCACCCTGTAGACCTGTATAAAGGTAAATGTTTCCCCTGTCCAGTCATGTCCAAGTCTAGGGGGCAATGCTCACCTTCTTTCTTAGCCAAGGGAGTGAACATTGTCCAAAGACGCTTCCATGGTCATGTGGCCAGCATGACTATATGCTGAGGCACACAGAACATTGCTACCTTTCCGCTGAAGTGGTACCTATTCATCTACTTACATTTTCCTGCTTTCAAACTGCTAGGTGGGTAGGAGCTGGGGCAAGCAATGGGAGCTCACCCTGTCATGCGGCACTCAGGTCTCAAATCTGGGCTTTCAGCTTTCCAGCATCTCTAACCATTGAGCCATTGTGCCCCTTAAACCTGTATAGCATTATCTTATACTGACCACCTTCATTTTGAAGCACAAGTCTCCAATATATAAACAGAGATATTTATGATATTTCAGTTTCAAAGCAAAACACAAAGTTTATGTCTTTATAGTATATTATTCTTAAAGTGGTTTGCACAGCCCAACCATCAAACTGAAGAAATGTAAACAGAGTAGGTGACATTTCACCTCAGCCTTAGCAAATAACTTTATCCTGTAGTTTTTTCATTGTTGTTGAAGCACTTGGGGGTTTATCTGTGTCCTGTCTACTCAGATGACCCTGAGGACACAGATAAACCTCCAAGTGCTTCAATGACCCTCTAAAAGGATGCAAATGACAAGCTGTCTGCAAGGAGTATACATCCTTCCATTCCCCACTATCCTGTCAAAGCTGAAGAAGCTTCCTGGATGAGAAGCGAAATGTCTTCAAAGAAAAGAAAACAGGAAACTCCAGTTGTCTCCTGAAAAAAGCACCTTTGGGACAATCATGGCCTAGATGACTGAGAATCTCTATAGACTTTTTCTAGAAAGATTATTTCTCTTGAATGGCTCATGGAAGTTCGAGGAAGAGAAAATGTGCAACATTCCTGCTTTACCTTTCTCAGTAGTAGCAGAAGCTTTGTCTAGCCTGGCCTTTAATACAAGTACAGTCCCCCAAAGCTTTTATGATATGCACTGTGTTTTATTCATTAGGTTGCTATCCCAACAGCTCCCATTTTCAATTTGATTTCTATAGTGTCAGCCCTATGAAGAAAGTTGTGCTGTAAAATAATGGCTAATGCAGCACCTTTTAAAATCATACCACCCTGGATCAAAGAGACACCTATAAAATGGTACTCTTATATAAGACACAAGCCAAATAAATAATCATGTCTGGAAAAAGTGGAAGAAGTCAATGGAGCAGCATCTATAGGCCCTCAACAGAAAACCAATTATGTATTGAGATGATAAAGTGAAAAATACTAATTCAGGCAAAGCAGTTTACCTTCACCTTTTGGACAATATGACTGAGATAGTAATAGCCATCTGTCTGTTTTCTGGCAAGAACTCGTGTCCCCTTCAGCAAATGATGGCTGTTTGTGGTACAATCCCCTAAATTCTCCTGTATGGAACTTCTTAGACATGTGTTACAAGTATCTGGAGCCCACGCACCCAAAGGAAACCTGTCACAGAAGAAAGCAACAGGCATTAGGAAGTGCAAGATCACTCACCAGAGAATTGGGATTACTGATATAAATGGATTACTAATAAGTATCAACCCTATTGGCACTTACGGCTCCATTCTAACATTGGTAAAATGATTAATAATAACATTAAAATCCATTAGTGCCTAAACTTACAGTTTTGTGTAATGATCCCTCAGCGAAGGGAAGCCGAGATGATTGCCGACGCTACCAGGATGATGAAAACCTAAATTACAACCAGTCTTATCCTAAAAGGATGGAAGACATTAGAGAGCAATAATTTTGCATTCTTCTGGGAACTGAGATTGGTAAAACTACACAGTACTTGAGTCCTTTCCAACTATTTGATTTCATGTGTTCATTCCTTCGTGACTAAGAATATCAAAGGGTCATATTATGAATGGCAAGACAATTCTTCTCTGCAATATGTCTGAATACTTTCCTTTGACTCCCTGATGCTTATGAAGGATTTTCTATCATGATTCATAGGATTACTCCTTCAACCCGAGCTTCCTATGGTATTACCATTTTTTTTCCTCCTCTTTCCCTCCCATCTTTTAATGTACATACAGTATCTTTATATTTGTTTTTTAAATTAAATATGAATTTTATAGCTTTTACCTTTTTTTCATTAATTATGATTTTATTTTCTATTTTAGTGATTATTTTTGTTCTTTATTTTTGTTCAGAAATGCATCAAAATAAGTCAAGGAAAGAAAAAAAACAACGAACCTTCATAGAACTAACTCAACAGATTAAATTTTAATGTTATCAAATGAATGTAGTTTAACAAGTCAGACTACTTTTCTTTTCCTAATCAAAGAGTCACAATAGTTATCACAGTTCCCCCAAATCAAGTGATCTGATTCAGAATCACCACACTTATCTTTTTACCTCACAGGAAGCTCCATCAATTGCTTGGAGAGTCCCACCAGACACCTTGGCTACTTTCTCCAATAGCTTTTGACTGCTAACTTTATTGCTGTCTCTATTTTCTATCAATTGCACAATATGCACTGGACACGATTGTTTTGTGTCTTTAAGGTGGCTACAGATTTCTTCCACAGAGCCTTCAGCCAATCCACCGGTGAACAGATATATTGCTTGGCAGCTGGGATTTTCTATTGCTTCTTCAATGGCATTCCAAGCATTGGCTTTTCCCTTGCTATTCATCTGCAGAGTTCTGATCCAAGAAGCTGCATCCATGATGTTGGTGAGGGAACATTCTACCAATTCATTCTGCCACTTTAATACCTAGAGAAGAAATTAGTTGTCTCTTCAATGGATCAAAACAGAAATGCTATTGCAAAGTTGCATCTTTCAAACATTACACCCTTGAATAAAATATTGTTATATTTTGAACATATTTTTAAGCGAGCCCCCCCCCCCCCCCCGCCCTAACCAGAGCGGCAGTGGCGCAGCAGTTAGAATGCAGTACTGCAGGCTACTTCTGCTGACTGCCAGCTGCCTACAATTTGGCAGTTCAAATCTCACTAGGATCAAGTTTGACTCAGCCTTCCATCCTTCTGAGATCGGTAAAATGAGGACCAAGATTGTTGGGGACAATATGCTGACTCAGTAAATTGCTGTAAAGCACTGTGAAGTGGTATATAAGTCTAAATGCTATTACTATTGCAGTATAAACGCACTTAGAGTAGCAGTTATGTAGCAAATGAATTCACAGCACATCAGTATGCTTAGGAGGGCGCTTTGTTTTTCAGCACACTTTTTCTACCAGTTCATGTTATATACATGGCAAAATCCCATTGGAGGGTAAACCCACTTAGGGTTAGAATTAGGTCTCCATGAACCAGGAGAGGAAAATGGATGTTGCAATGAATTTGCAGCACACTGGCATACTTAGGAGGGGTTGAGATTTTCAGCCCACCTTATCAATCTGTTCTTCTTAAATACGTTGAAAAATAGCATTAGAGCATTCCTCATCCTTTCCATCCTTGTGGACCAGCAGGGAAGGAAGGAGAGAGGGGATAGTTATTCATGAGCGGTAACAGCCACACACATGCATTCCCCAAACCTCTTGAGCAAGTGGGGATGTGCATGCATGTTCTGCGGCCCGGTTGTGAATGATTCAAGGCCCAGTAGTGATCTGTAGCCTAGGGGTTGGGGACCCCTGCTCTAAAATGAAAGAACTATTTTGTTCCATTTCATAACTTTTACATTACCTTGCTGGAACACCAGATGATATTGAACATGGAATCCATTAGTCTGCTACCCAGTGAATAGAGAGTTCTTATAAGAAGTTCTTTCATGATACATGGATTGCAAGGATTGCATTCTGAAGTATATATGACAAAAACCACATTATGTTCATGAATGCCAGCCAATAATGGTACAGTAGTGTGACAGAGATGAGGCATCCTACATCACAAACATTAATTACAGAAAACAAAAGTTAATGACAAATTTATAAATATGTAAACACTTCAATAATTTTTCAAATATTTGCACAATGTTTTTGCTTCCAAGAATGGGATGAATCCAGGCTTACTCAAGTTCTGTTGAAATTTATAGAATTAATTATAAATGTAACTTAGATTCTACTCATTTCTCTCTACTCAATTTAAGATTAAATCTAATCCATTACTCTTAATTATCTTAAATTTCCTGTGTATTTATATTATTGCAAATTCTCCCTATTTCCCCTAATAGTTTCACTATAAATTTAAATAGCATTCACATGCATTTTTCCTTCTTCTTCCAAAAAAGAGAATTCCTGTAAATCATTTCGAATATCCATAAAGTAAGGTAACTTGTAATACCAATAGTGATAAAAATTGTCTCATTTGAATTCATCTATGTAAATTATGGAAACATGGAATGATAAAATAAACTTGAAATTTATTGCCACAAGACAGTAAGATTTTATGTACTGATGTATTTTCAAGTCGGGGAGCAAGAACAGAATTATATTGGTTTAAGTCTGGTGTATTCATGCAGTATAGAAATAAAGCTTCTTCATCCATGCTGAACCATGGATGAAGTCAGCCTTGAATCTGCTGGGAGGGAGACCAGGTCTGTGTACCTCTACACCAGGGGTGTCCAACCTTGGCAACTTTAAGACTTGTGGACTTCAACTCCCGGCTGAGGAACTCTGGGAGTTGAAGTCCACAAGTCTTAAATTTGCCAAGGTTGGACACCCCTGCTCTATACATTCTCTGAAACTATTACAATTAATTTCCTTGTGTTTGGAAATTCTTATCCTGAGCAGAAGAAGCTCATGGGCTGTTTTTGGATCTGTCACTTGATTCTCTCTGTTAGGACTGCTCCATTCATCAGTCAATAATCATCAATCAAATAAGTGGAGCTTTACAATCAGGGACAGGACTGCTGTGTGTCAATAGCAAAGAGGCATCTTTCATTATTGTGTCTTGTTTTAAAGCTTCTAAAAGCACCTGCCTGGATGCTTTTAGAATCACTGTGAAATAATCTTCACTGGTCCTGGGTGCTACCAACTCCATAATCCATGACCATTTCTTCCACAGGGAAATGAGGGCCTATAAGTAGATTATAAAAAGTAACTTCCATTTAAAGATAAAATAGAGATTATTTTTTTAAAATCCACCAAAAATCATTTCAGAATATACAAACATACTAACTGTGATGACCCAGGATGGCGTACAAAATAAACGCAGTCACAAAAAACAGGTAAATCCCCTTTTATTCCATCACTTTGCTTCCAAGCTTCAAATAACCTTGATTGAAGACAAAAAACTCCCACACAAGCAGTTACAAGAAGGAGGAAATGCAGTTTAAATTATAAAGAGTAAAAGACAACACAAAGCAGGCAAGATAAGGGCTGGAAGACGCCCACAGATATCAGGACACACACTGGGAAGGACGTTAAACTCAGAGAGGAAACATAAACTAGAGATATTTCCATGCTTTGTTTCCAGCATTCACCCATACACAAGTCCGTCCTCTTATTCAGTTGTCATAGCTGCAGCCCATGAAAAGGATCAAGGCCCTCTCCTCCTGAGTAGACCACATCTCTCCCTTATCCTCTCCTCCATGCGTGCCCTAGGATGGATAGGGGATCGGCCTGGGTCCTCTAATTGCCCAGCCAGCCTCTGCCCTTTCCCAGCCTACTCCACAACCTCCAGAGCCACACTTCCACTCCCTGTCGGCTGTTCCTCCTTTTCCTCAGAGTCAGTTTCCATCAGGGGCATGACACTAACTAAGACAGTATGACAGAATTGGAAGGGACTTTGGAAGTCTTCTACTCCACCTCCCTGCTCAAGCAGAGACCCCAAACCATTCTGGACAAATGGTTGTCCCTCTTTTCTTCAAAACCTCCAATGACAGAGCACCCATTGATTCATTGTTCTCACCGTCAAAATATTTCTCCTTAGTTCTATGTTCTCTCCTAGATAATTTTCCATCTGTTACTTCTTGTCTTGCACTCAGGTGTTTTGGAGAATAGGTCCACCCCTTCTGCCTGTGACAGCTCCTCAGATCTTGAAAGACTCTGCTCTCAAGTCACTCCTAGTCTTTCTCTTAGACTAGCCATCCCCGGTTCCTGCAACCGTTCACCATGTTTCATCCTCAAGAATAACCGACTGACTGATTGACTAAGTAAAATGCAATGCAATGCAGTACAGTACAGTACAGTACAATACGATACAATAGCAAATGATACTATCACTTAAAAGAAGCTACTGGAAAGTTTCCCTATCCATAAACGATTATATACCTATATCTGTATCCTTTTATTTCTAAGAAACAAACCGGTATCTTGTTCTACTGTGCTTACAGTTCACCCATCATATTTGCACATGGCACACATTTAATGCTTCTCACCTTCTTGTAGGCTGCTGTTCTCGGTCACCCCTTTGCTTTGCCTGTCTCTCTCCCAACTCACCGGAATCCAAATCACAACTTCGCTGCCTAGCAACCGTCTGGCACCGCGGACGACTAAACCATTTCTAGCGCCTCTGTTGGGGAGGACAACCCACTGCATGTTTTGCAACACGTCCCGCCCGCTGCAGAACCAGCCTCTCGACGGATCCCCAGAAAAGCAAAGCCGAATATAGGACCGGGTTAATGGTGGGATGGGAGGAAGTTCTAGGGCTAAATTGAAATCGTATTGAAATGCCTTCGAATATTAGTAGCTCGGGTTGGTAGTTATGTTGTTGGTTGGCAATTTGGTTTTCGTGGAGGAGACCTCTTTCGGCGCGCTTTAAATTTTATTAAAAAAAAAAAAAAAAAGATCGGAGGTGGCTTTTAAAAATTTATTTACAGTAAAACGACTTGAGCTTCGGTGTAGATTTCAATGGAGTTTTGTATCCGTGCAGTTCCAGGGATCGAAGACCAACTTGGAAGAAACTTTGCTTTACTTTCTATCACTCAGTTCCCCTGCTCCCTCCAGAAGGAGGGGAGGGAGTAACCTCTTTTTCCTGGGCCAGGCTCGAAAAGAACCCGCGCCCAGTTCCGTCAGAGGAAAACCTTCCCTTCTCTGGGACTCCCATTGGAGCGCGCGCTAAAGACAGGCAGTCTTTCCAGCCAATCAGAGCGAGGGTTACCGGGAACTTCCGGCAATCTGGCCACTGTAAAGTAACCTTGGGAGGAGGTCTCGGCGGCCTCCGGGATGGCCGGGCATCTGTGCCGAGTGATGGGAGGCCTAAGCTTGCTGAGTCGACTGGTTCGCCCCGGAGGCAAGCTAAGCCCTGGAGTGCGGTGGTGAGTGGGGCAGTTTGGGGTTGGGCCAAGGTGAGAAAAGGGGAAAGGCTGGGGCCCGGGCTTGAACGCGGGGCTTGAATGCGGAGGTGGATCCGATGCAGGGCGCCTGAGCTGCCCTTTCCCTAACCCTAACCCTAACCCTGCATGAGCTTTTAAGGCAGATTCGCAATTCACTACTAAGGCATATTAAAAATGGCATAAAATGTCGTGGCTTTCATTAAGGAATATTAAAAGGCATCTTTAAAACTTTCTATTAAAAAAAAACTTAATACCTTTTAATAAAAAGAGCTCGCTGGGCAAGCTGCTACTGGACTCTTACCTGATTTTTTTTTTGGTCTTCATAATAAACTAACATGACCGTCCCTATAATTTTGAGAAAAGTCCTCGAGGTTTTCCCCAGGATCAAAATACCATTGACGTTGCTATCATTCCCATTCTCCACCCCCATCTTTTAAATATCTTGTTTCCCACTTTCAAAACATCTTGCTATTTTTTAATTGCTAAGAATGCTAACGAGGTGCTTGCCCTGTTGTAATGGGGCAGCTAATACATTCAAGTACATTTATTTATTAAACTTCTCGCCTGCCGGTTTCATTGAAGCAACTCTAAATACCCATGGACCCAGTTTTGTTGAAAAGGGGAGATGAGTGTTAATAATTTCAAATAAATAAATTCTTTGAAATACATTCAAAGAAATACATATAAACTAGGTCTAGGGTTATTGTTGAAAAAAGAAAAACACAATGACAGTAGAGATCAGGGTGCTGTCTTGTAAGCATTTGAAGGGATTAATTTTTAACATTTCTGATGGGGAGGGAAAAAGCCAGAGTAGGGATTCCAGAAATGTATTGTAGATGGTAAACTTGGAAAGCAGGGGACTTTGTTTACTCCCCTTGAAAAAACTTTTTGTATTAAATGAGAACACCAGTTTTGTGCATGGTAAAAGCAACAGGCTAGAAACTGGGAGAACAGAAGTTTTAGTCCTGCCTTAGACACAAAGCCAGTTGGTTGACCACGCCAGTCACTTAGGGAGCTTAGGAATAGGAATAGTACTATATTAATTTAATTTATTTGATTCTTTTTGTTAGTTTTATTGTTTTAAATGTGGTTTTATGTTCTGTAAGCCACCTTGAGTCGCCATAGGAGAATAGGTGGCGATATAAATTCAGTAAATGAATAATAAATAGAATAGAGCTGGAAGGGACCTTTGAGGTCTTCTCATTCAGTCCCTCGCTCAAGCAGGAAACCTTATTTACCATTTCAGACAAGTGATTGTCCAGTCTCTTAACCTCCAGTGATGAAGCATCCCGATTTCTGAAGGCAAGATGTTCTACTGATTAATTGTTTTCATTATTAGGAAGTTTCTCCTTAAGTCCAGGTTGCTTCTCTTCTTGATTAGTTTCCAACCTTTGTTTGTTATCCTGCACTCTGATACTTTGGAGAATAATTTTTAATCTCTTCTTTGTGGCAGCCCCTCAAATATTGAAATACTGCTATCATGTCACCCCTAGTTTTTATTTTCTGTAGACTAGCCAAACCCAAATCCTGCAACCCTTCTTCATAAGTTTTAGTCTTCATGTTTTAGAGCTGACAGTGTCAAAAAACCCTTCTGGAATTAGCCCAGGCAGTTGGCAGGAATCAGAGTTAGATTTGAAGGCACACATACACATACACAAATACATCAATTAATGAATATTAAAAGGCATAAATGTTTTGGATGTCAGATATATGGTGATTGTTTCTCTGCCAAAGTTATGGAGGGAAGTATACATTTAGACCTCGTTATGCATCCGGGGCAGCCACAAAGTAGAAGAAACATCTTGGTTTGCACAAAGAAGTGACTTTATATTTGTCTTGTAGGGCAAGTGAAGGTGTACACGTTGATACTCACTACCGCCAATTTGTATCACCACCACTGTTCTCAGTAGTCCTTGGTGAAGCAACCCCTGGTCTCATGTGGTTCTGGATTTTGTGGCGCTTCTGGCATGACTCAGATGAAGTGCTGGTAAGAGCTCTTAGAATGTCTCTAAAGCATCTGTAAAGCAATAGCTTTCTTAACACAGAATATATTGTAATATAATACTTGGGTGAAAAGCCATTCTGTTTTACTCATGTCACATGTTTATTTTAATACATATGAACCACAGGAAAATGTTCTCAAGAGCTTTGTAGAATCCTGCTGCTCAGACTAGGAGCTCACTTAATGCAACATGTTATCTATTTAACCTTATCTGGAGCATCAAGCTAATAATCATCCCTGTGCACCTCCAATGTAACCTGATATATTCCTCACTAACAGTCTTTCTTAGGAGGACTTTTGGGGCATTAAAGACAATTTTCTAGTGAAGTTTACCCCAATTTAGACCATCTTTGGATTATATTCAAGTCTCATCAGCGTCAACAAGGATTGTCTTTTTTGACAATTCTGTTGTCAAAAATTCTACAACAAAGTTTTAACTGACATATTGGTAACATGGTTAAGTGAATTTGGCTTCCCCATTCACTTTGCTTATAAGAAAGTCACAAAAGGCCCAGGTCACTTACCCTGGATACTGCACTGTCATAAATGTGAATCTGTTGCCAAGCATTCAAATTTAGATCACACGACCATGGGGATGCTGCAATAGTTGTGTGAAAAACGGTCATAAGTCACTTTTCCCCAGTGCTGTTGTAACTGGTCACTAAATGAACTGTTGTAAGTCAACAACACTCAAGGACTACCTGTATGAGGTCCAGTCATCACTACATGTTCAATGCCATCTTAAGTTTGAATGGTCACTGAGTGAGTGGTCATTAAATGGGGATCACTTATGTACACACAAGAGTATAAGAAACGGTGACCTGAAGTATACAGAAAAAAAAATCCCAATCAGCTGAAGAGTTTTGTAGTTGCAGAGCATTCTCTTAAGAGATGGCACACAAGCAATTTATTGGTTTACACACATAAGATTCCTTTTTCCTGCATATCTTATTACTAACAGTGTTAGATTTAGGAAAAGTCTTTTCCTTGATTATATATGGATATTTCTTGCTTCTTTCTCTGGGAATTTGTAAAATACCAAAGCTTGGACAAAGTTTGTTTTCAAGTCTTGCACACCATGTCTTCTTATTGTTATCCCCATACCAGCTAGTATTTTGTTTTATTCCTCTTCCTATAGTGATGGCTTCTAGCTTCTTCTATGGTGTTCCTTACCTATGGCTTGGATTGTGTTTGCTAATTTTTATTAATGGGAGAATTCAGCAGATAGCATTCAGACTTGAACATTTAAATAATCATTGCAATCCTAGTTTTTAGACACTTGCAATATTAATTGGAATCGGCTAATAATCCCATTCCAGACTTTATGTAATGTAGTTTGTTCAGACCAAGATTGACTAAACAAGACCACATCTTAATGAGAGAACTGCTACTGAAACACAAGTTGGAGAATTGTTATGCTTCTCCTAATAATGCTGAATATGGCTTTTTAAGATTATTTAGGCACCCTAAAATTGGAATGCAAAATAGATTTAGACTTTTTTCTTCAAGATGCCAATTTCGTCATACTGAGTGATCTTTTGACAGGAGTTCTAAAAAACCCAACTTTGGTTGGGAGACTGTATTTGGAAGGGGAACAAAGCTGTATACAAGCTTTTATGGATCTTTGAAGTATTTTTGCATTATAGCAATGCTCCAAAGCTAGGACTACTTGATTTTGTCAGCTTGCAGAAGTGCTTGATTCAAGGCTGTGAAACAATTTTCTGTTTGAAAAATAACCTAAAATGTTAAACTTTCTATTTTTCCCTAACAGGGTCACTTTCCTTTCCCAGATCCTTCTTTGTGGACAGATGAAGAGCTAGGAATTCCTCCAGATGATGAATAATAAACATGTGGTTTCAAAGTGGCTTTTAAAATAGGATACTTTGCTTAGTAAGAAAGTATTAAGATCTACTGTTGCAAAATAAGGAATATAACATTAAAATTGAACTACACCAGAAATGTCTGCAGTGCTATTTCTTATTTCCCACTTGTAGGGGCATATTTCACCATCTTGTTTCACCTTGTATTTTGTTTCAACCTATTTATTTTCCTAACAACACTAGGAATTAGTCAGATGTGGAACATCAACATTTTTTAAAAATTTAACAGCAGTAAGCAGACTTAAAAAATACTTGAATCAGTATTTAGAATCTGTCTCAAGAATGGAGTTGTGTCAGACTGTGCCTGTCTTGTTCAAATGTAGTTTGAATAGTTATGTAAATGTACTCAAGAGATTCATCTAAATTATTTGTCTTAATTGCTTATAGAACTTCTGGAAAGATATATACAGAAAATATTTTGCTTTACGTAAGAGTGTGAATTTTAACTAATAAACTATAAAGCCAGATCATGTATTTTATTTTACACTATGTTTCTACCAATATATTACTATGTTGCATTTAAGAACAAAGACATTCAGAGCTAATTTTCTGATTATACAACCAGTTCCTGCTTAAGAGTTCAGTTTCATTGATACAATTAATGCTCTGAGGTTCCCATAATGTAGTTGCAAATTCTTTTATATTAATTATATGATTTCATGCAAAGTGTTCTCCATGCAGTCAATCTTTATTATAGCAGTATTCACATCAAATACATATAACTTTTAACCTTTTATATAATACAGAGTTCTTTAAATAACTTTACACAAATAATTCTTCAGTCTTAATTTTCAGCTATCATTTTTTTTAAATTGTATGTCTCCATGCTCGCTGAACCAAACTGGACAATATTTCCCACTGTACAAATTTACATGAGAGAAAAAAGCTCAAAATACAAATGAAAGGAATTTACGCTAAAGGATTCTAACAACTGAAATCTGTATAAGCTTTTACAGTCAACAACTGGAGAAAAGGAAAGGCTGGGTGATGGGAAAACGCTGCAGTGATCAATAAAACAAAGCTGAAGATATATTTCCCTGTGAATTAAAAATAAGTGCAGTCCTCATAAACATGGTTTTAAACTGTTACTTTAAAAAAAAACCCGAATATTGTCTCTTCAAGAGGAAAAGAGTCAAAATTGCAGTTTGGGAAGATGAAACATTGTGGTGGAATTTTTTTTGAAGTAATACAATGTAGAGATAAATTTTCACTGCACTAATTAAACACATTTCTCCTTTTCAGTAACTTGTTAGAATAACCTTGTTCATTTTTTGGGGGTTGATCTTTGCAGTCACTTCCATAGGATCTAACTTTACAGTATTTTAAGCTGGACAAATTCTACACAAAGATTCTTGTTCATCACTTTAAAGGTTGTAAAAGAAAGCCTATGGAAAGAACTTAGTATCTATAACATCTCTACACTCCTGTATAGACATTTCCTATCAATACAACAGTCCTAATCATGAACAACTCTTGTTTTCCATGACTGCAAATCCCTGACATGATGATTAACACAGAGAGAGAATACTTAGTGCAAGTGGTAAGAAGTCATTGGAATGAAATTCTCCAACGATGCTCTCACCACCCAGTTAGTGCAATTTCCCTACCTAATTGAAGAGAAGCAGCACAGTTGAAAAGGGGGAAAAGTCACCGACATAATCAAGCACTTAACAGTTTTTATATAAATTCTTTTAAGAAAATAGTGTAAAGAAGATAAAGCCTTTTTGTATTCCAGAGACAACAGAAAATCGGGGAATTTATGGTTTTCAGCTGCTTAGAAACTATCTTACCCATCACTGGTCCCTAATAGCCCAAAGAGGTGCTGGTTACAAAAGCAAACTTCCTCTATTTAGGCCAGAAGGGCTATTGCAGTCCAGTAGTTGGGCCTCTAGTGCTCAGTCTCAATGACTACGTAATTCAGTCACAATATAACCTCATATGCTCTGTACTGAAATATAGCGCAACACTATTTAGGAATACAATATGCTCAATTTTATTCTGTAAAAATTGGGTGTTCAGCACATTCTCGACAACAGGCAACACCAGCTTTAGCATATAGCAGTTATTTGGGACGATAGGTGCTGTCATACAGAAACAGATTTTATAAAAAAAAGTAAAAAGCAAGGATTATGGGTGAGCCAGAGTTTGGTTGTCATGAATGTATGAACTCTCCCCAAAGCTGGGAGAGAATGACCCTAAATAATATTGATCACTGCCACTTTAATCACAGAAAACAAAAGGGAAAAAAACAATCTGGAAGGAATGAGGTTGATTTCTTTAACCTTTCACAGCTTTAAATTTCAAAGTACACTTATTGCACTTATGTTTTTATTTTTATCTTTTAGATCAAAAGTTATCTTAAACTCAGACTCTGAATGCAAATAATAGTTCCCACTGTTCCCATTCTTTCTCTATTGGTTCATTTTTCTTCCATTTCAGCACAGGCCTGAATGAATGTTTCCCTATCAACTTATCCTCTATGTAGATACTAACATTCTAGCAGAATCCCAACACATTACAGAAAAAAGTAGACAGCTATAACTAGGCTGAACATAAGTAGAATACAGAATCTGGGAAAGCCTAACAGTTCAAAACTGTCACCCATTTAATATTTTTCTAATCCAGAAAGGAAGCAGAAATAATTCTAACAGATTTACTTTTTAATATATTTTAACTGGACTATAATAAACATAATCACTCTGACATTTACAAAATAAATGTCCAGGTTCAGAATTCCATCTGTCAAAATAGGGATTACAATACATAATTGCTGCAATTTATGCTAATCTATCTTGAAGTAGGTCCAAGAATAGTGGGTCTTACTTTCACATTTTAAGAAATGCTTAAGATTATGTGTCAGAAGGTTTATTTTGTTATTTTAAAATATTTTGGCCTGTTGATATTAAGTATTTGTAAAATTTAATATCCCAGTGGATTTAATATTTCTTAAGCCCCAATGAGGGTGGGTAGGACCAATAAAAAACCTGTGAGACCCCTGTCTTCACAAATATAAAATTTGGAACAGGATACCAAATCACATTAGCTCCTGTCCTATTTCTTGGCTATTTATCCATATTTTTTCAAGTTTATTATCTCAAAATAGTAACTATATTTAGGTTGGGATTTTCAGATTTCCAGTTCAACAACAAGTTGCCTGAAGAACAAGTGAAGCAAATCTTTGATGCTTTTCTCACTAAGAGCCTTGACAACTTTCAGCTAGAGTATATTAATCTCCAGACCTCCTTTATTTTTGATCAACATAGTAAGAATTATAGCCCAACATATTTAGAGGGGTAATAGCACATATAACTGCATGAACTATTTCACCCTTCCTCAAAGGTACGTTTAATGTTCTTTCTTTATAAAATGTTTTTTTTTACTTTTCCTACAGTGTTATAAATAATAAGTTTATTATTTCAAATTAACTTTGGATATAGTACTGATTTGGGGAGCAAATACTACACAAACACAGTATATTTGGAACATTCCTGAAAAGACCAATGGCAGTCATGGAGATCCAGTCGCTATTCATTTTATTGAGATTTAAACAGGAGATTTTGCTTTGTGCACAATTTCCTGTATTTCTACCGAAGTTTGAAACTACTATATTGGGAGTCAAACTAAATTTGCTGTCCTGTAAGATAAGCAATATTGTGGTCATTTTTTTTTGCTTTTTAAAAGGCACAACCATTTGGCAAATTGTTAAGGAAAATTTCCCAGATTAAACATGAGAGATCCATTATAAAGCAAAATGTATTTACTAACATTTGTGCAAACATAGACAAGGCTGATACAATACAAAAATAAAGGCAAAATAAATGTTTTGCTGATCGTCTAATTCTACAAATAAAACTTAGTGAAACTTCATGAAGAAACCAAGAATAATGCACCAAACATTTTTAGTTATGCCCACAGTTGGAAAATTGAATCAAACTTCAATAAAATAATTCACAATCTACGCACCATCCTGTTCTTTTTGAAAGGCTACTAAACATTTTACAGTTAATCTGTAAATTAATATATAACTTTCAGTTCTACGTGTTACTGAAATATGCAATGTTTTGATGAGGTTTCTTACTACAAATGAGGTGAAATAATGACATTCTAAAGGATAAAAAGCTGCCTGGTTTAGTGTACAGTAACTTTGTGGAAAAATTGGTGCCTTTCTCCTCCATATACAATTGGTGATTAAACGTGAATTATATTTAACAGTACAAATTCCTATCCAATGTGATATGCTTACAAAAGAAATGGAACTCATAGAATAATTAAACCTAGACTAGATTTAATTTCTCTAGTGAAATAAATTTGGATTGAATCCAGAATAAATTCTCTCAGGATCAGCTGTGCAGCATTCTCTCTGAGCGATGGTTCCTCTCTTCCAATGGATCAAAAGTTGCTTAGTCTTAGAACGATGTACTGAATTAATGGTTCAAAAAAGAATACAATGAGATAAAAGATGTGCATGTTTACCTAAACTGTTCGCCTCCTCCAAAGCAAAGCAAAGCAAAAACTGAAATTTAAAATTTAAAAAAATAACTAAAAAAACAAAACATGATGAAGTTTCGCAGTGAAAATTGCAGCATAAGACTGAAGAGAAATTTCTTTCACAAAGACTACCAGCTGGATGTTAGGATTGATAGCTGTCTAGTGTTTTTTGGTGAAGTATTGCCAGAAATAATATCATAATGTTGGAAAGCCTTTAAAATACAGTAAGGATGGTAGTCAGAAACATTAATTCACAACATATTAATCTAAGTATTTTCATAGCCAGCCTAAAAACAGTGCTGGGGCTTCGCTGTTTATGGCGCAAAATCAAAGGTCAGGTAAAGCCTAGGAATGTTATCATTCTATCATTTGTTGTGGAATTTCTCAACTGGATAAGCCTTTGTTGAGGTAAGTGCTGCCCCTAGGATGATTAGCTAATGAACACAATTTCAACACAGCATATTAAGAAAAAAATTAATTCTGGAATGGGTAGCCCTCCATTTTGTTCAGCCACAAGAAAATTTGTATAAGGACATATTCCTATGATCCTTTTGTTTCTTAAGAAATTTTAATTTGGAATTAACGTATTGAATGCAGTTATTCTCATTCAAAAGACCAAGATTATTTCTGTTTTAATGCAATAATGTTAAAATCAATTCTTACTCAGAAATCAGTTTTACTGTTCTTAACTGAACTAATTCTCAGGTTAAGCGTGTTTAGAATGGCATTTCTAATGGCAAATGCTAACAAAGGATTAAAACGATCTTTCGAATGTCAATTGATGGGATATTATAATGAATCTCTTGATTAAAGAATAAGATATAATATTATACTAAAATGATTTTACTGTGTACATTATTTACTACGCCCAGAAAACAGGATCATATTGTGCTAGAAAATTAGAATTTCGTGTCTGAAGTAGATCTTTCTGGATGGACAATGATTTCTATAGGAGTTTAATTTACCAATCTGATCCAATTGCTTCAAACTACACTCTTTTTAAATGCAGGACCTGAATCATTCCCATATTCCCATTCCAATTTTGTGTTCAATTAGGTTAAGTTCATTCAGTAGAAGATAAACATTGGGGGGAAAAATCAATGGCTTGCCTTATGCTTAGATGGACAAAATCAAAGCATACCCATGCTTATAACTCCCTGTTATAAGCAATGACTAAATGACTTGCAAGGCAGTATCTAGATTACAGATCTTACCTTGCATTGGAGTAAACCTAGAATCTCGTTGCACTTCTGGCATGTATATTTTGGTCAATATGACTGAAGTATTATGCAGAAAATTGTGCATGCTCTATCCGACTCCATTGTTACAGCCTCAAACCCTCACAGCTTCAATCTCAAACTGTCTACTGTGGACCTCACCCCATTCTTAAGAGGTCCTTAAAGCGTACCAGCGTGCCTACGGTTCCTGTCTTACTGTCCCCATTTATCTGTATTTACTTCCTTTGATCATGTTTATGTTCATACTTATACTTGTTATCTTGTACATGTTTGACAAATAAAATTTAAAAAATAAAAATAAAATATGACATGGGCACAATTAATACAGTTGATTTAGTCTTATTCTATCTCATTATAAAGCATCCTAGATGGTCCAATACTATGAAGGGGATGAACTGCAACTTGGAATTAAGGAGTAAACTGTAAAAAGCATGAATTAATAAATGAAAAGAATGAAAAATAGGTATATTGTTATGTCTTAAGAAAAATGGAAATGATATATTTTTGAGTAATCTGTGTGAACTTGTGGAGTTGATAAAGATGGATTTAATAATGAATTAAAGGGACTAGCACCATCTGGGTTATTGAAGATGTATATAAAACATGGATCCATAAATCTGTAATAACTCCAACTTAGGTACCAGTGAATACTCGGAACCAAGGAGAACTGGAGGGGTAGCATATTTTGGGTAGCATGAATGGAGGGTGAGAGAATATACAAAAGGGACATCCTCTCAGGATGTCATAATGAATAAAAATGGCGAATATCTACTTAGAAAAAAATATGTTTTGAATATGAGATTTAAACAAAAATCTAAGATGTAGAAGTCATCTCAGATACCTAGCTAGAACAAGTATCTATGCCAGGGAGCAGCAATATAGTTAGATGCTAGAAATACAGGAATGATTTAGTGAAAACAACAAACATAATTTCTTTATTATCTAGTTGTAGATGTTGCCACACAAGACAGGAAAATCCAAAATTGTACAGACAGAATTTCAGTGAGAATATGGAATGTAAAAAGCATGAACATGGAAAAGCTCACCACAGAGTACACACTAAAATCCTAAGCATCAGTGAGTTAAAATGGACAGGAATTGGATTGCTTTAGTCAGAAGATCTATTTATCAGCCAGACCATGAAAAACAAAGAAGGAAAGCAAAGACAGTACTTGGATATAACGCAGTCAATGACTGAATAATACGAGTTAGTCTTCATAGACAGCCCTTTAATAATAAGATTATTAAACAGTGATGCAGAAAAGGATATTATGGAATTCCTGCTTGAGCAGTGGGTTGGACTAGAAGATGAGAACGTCCCAACTTTATTATTCTGTTAGAACATGCAAGGAAGTTGTGCTATTTATGGTTAGAACACCATAGTTGGCAACAGTGAGGAAAACTAAAGACGCTAATGGCCAAGAAAACTGAAAACAGAAAAATAATTTAGCAGTTTCTGACAGTCCAGTAATTTCTTCAAGGAACAAAATCCTCTCCTATGTTTAGGGACATAATCGGAGAGAACACAAAGAAATCAAACTGATTGCATTGCTGGCATAAGGAGGTGAATTGGCTCAGCAAAGACATGGCTAGGTGCTGACTACAGAACAAATCACAAACCGTTTCAAGCCAAGATAAAGTGGAAGAATAAAGACAGCCAGATTTGGAAAAATGATTTTGGGCATGTACCTATCATTTTCAAGGAGAATATCAGAAATTGCTTTGAAGTCCTGGACCTCATTGATATAGATCTAGAGGAATTGTGGAGTGAAATAAAGTTACTGAACATGAAAAGAAACTGCCTCTCCCACCCCCGAAAAAAAAAAAAGAAAAGGAAAAAAGAAAAAAAAGGGGAAGGGAACAAAGAACAAACAATTTTTTTTAAAAAAAAAAAGTGTCAAAACAAATGGTGGACTTGCCAAGAGAAGTCAAAACCAAGATAAAAATCTCAGGAAACTTAACGAAGAATTTTAGAAAGCTTTTTTAAAAGATGAGTGTTATTGCTATACTTGTAAAGACAATGAAGATGGAAACAAATTCAAAAAATAAAAGTTTTTCAAAGGATCTCTGAAATCAGGAGGAAGTTCGGACTCCAAATAGCTACACGTAAAAGATATCAGTGGCAGACAGAAATTTATTTAGAGATCTAACGAGGATGGAAAGAATATACTGGAACCCTGTATAGAAGAGATGTCAACATCCAATATTTTAAAGAAGTTTATGGGAATGACATGGATATGCTACTTGGAGGAAGCAAAACAATTGCTATAAATCCTAGCACCTAAAGATGAAACAAAACACATAAAAGCAGGAAAAGATAAGGCTGTAAGTACAGCCAGCCAAACCAACCAACCAACTGAAATGTGATTGGTATACAGTGCTGCTTCTTTGTTTTTTTGATGCACATAAAGTATCTAAAATCAAACCATTTAGGACTCAAGAGTGAAGAGGCATTGATAAATGTTATCTTAAATTTATTCTTTTGGAGCAATAATATAGTCAGTGTAATTAGAATTTTCATGAACTGCTTTTATCTAACCCAATGTTGCATAATTTGATGAAGCAACTAGATTACTTATATTTTTCAGACTTCTTAATGGCATGTAAGCAAAACACGGGTATTTTTATTCATGCCAATATTTAATAACCCCCACAAATCATAAACCATAAACTACTGGACAGCTTTCCTTGGGAAACAGCATATTTAAGGAGGAGGAGGAAAGAAGTCTGAAAGAATGTTGGTTTTGCCAGCCATCAATCAACAGAATATGAGTAGGCTGAATATTCTTTAGCAAATGATCCACACTGGTCTGTATTGAGTGTTATGGAGCCAAAAATGCTCTTTGTTACCCAGCATGTTATATGTCATCTTGAGCTGTACAAAATAAAAATGGGATATAAATTTAATAATAAATAAATGTTATTGGGATCTGAGAAAAATTAGCTTCAAAGAGTTTACTACCTTATCATGTTTTCTCTGCATGAATTTAGGACAGCAAAGATTTTTGTAGTTTTCCTCTCTTCAAAACACAATGTACTGTACATGCTTCAACATACTGCATATGATGTTCACTCTTTAGGACAGATTACTGATGGTGGGGGATGGTGAGGTGGGCTGAAAAGAGAATCTGTATTCTGAAAACTTAAAAACTACTGCAGACCATCATTAGAGTTGTGCTTTACATTTGTAACAAACCTTGTATATTTTTTGCGAGATGACACAAGTTGTTTTAAAAATCTCGTTCTGAATAAATTCTTAGGAAGCTTCCTTAAAGCAGACCAATCACTGAAGTGAAAAGGAGTCATTCAAGAAAACATCTATCACTTCACTTCTTATGCAGAAATGCACCTTCCCTGAAATAATGACAAACAATTTTTCTCACTATCCTGTTAGTGTCTGAATTCAAGGTATTTTTTCATTACGCTTCTTGCTCCCATTTCTTGGTTCAAAAATAAAAATAAAATACATTCATAGTTCCTTGACCATGAAGATATTTTTTTTTAAAAAAAAACCCCAAGTTTTATAAACAAAGCTTTACTAAAAAATATTTCATTGGCTTTTTTTAGTAACAGATCTGCAGTATTGGAGAATCAAAATGTGAATTTTGACTTTTTCATAGATAATCTGATTTCATCCATCAGAAACTATACTAGCACAGGGGCTGTTCCAGCCTCCTACAGGGCAGGACAGAGTAATAAGGCTCCTTTTCTTATGAATTTTCTTCCAGTGGCATGCAGCTATCCTTTGCCAAAAAAAAAAGAAAGGAAAGGAAAGAAAAGAAAAGAAAAGAAAATCACCACACCATAGAGAATTCTGCTTACTTCATAAGTCATACAGCTTTATAATTCTACTAGACATAACCTAATATCTGATTTTTGTATCATTTTCTCTTGTTTGGATAACAACAAGAAGTGGAAACCATCTTGCAAATTAAATTTAAGGGCAAGGCATAAAGAGAAAAGCAAAATGCAATCACCAAGGATACAAAATAAGGGTAAGAAAAGAAATTGCATGGGAAAAGGTGAGGCAAGGTGAGTAGTGTTGATCCAGCAAGTACCATTTGTATAGAAAAACAACAACAAAACAAACAGCAAATTGCCATTAAAGCCAATTTGCTGCATTTTCTCTCTCTCTCATGCATACAATGTTCATTCACAGTTTGCTGAGTTAACATGATTAAAAGTTCTGCTTTTTTTTAAAAAAAGTACCAAAGCACATTTTTTGGAATGTCTAATTTTTGGGAAGGTTGTGGCTGGGTTTCATTTTTGAAATGTATTCAATTCAACCTGAGAATGTCTGCTTATGAAACGTTAGGTACCTGTCACTACCTTGTACCTTTTAAAATAGGTACACTTGTTATTCATAGTCTGTATTAGACTTTCTGGGCATCCCCAAAAAGTTCAACACACAAAACATAGATTCAGATTTGCAATACAAAATGAAAAGAAGCCACGCGTGTTGAGCTTTGCTACAGTTTTGTAAAAACATTTGTTGCTGGACCGACAAAAAAATAGCTCCTAACCCGTTCCAAAAGTATACAAAAAGGAAAAGATGTGGAAAAGGATGGCTCTGAATAGGAGGTTAAAGCAATTCTGGAAAGTGCAGAATCGCCTTTCCTTTTCAAATGACTCTGACTGACTCTTCTGAATTTTCATTTTGTGAAATCAAAAGAGTGAAGTTCAATTGAAAAGGAAACACCGCACTTATTTTGTTGATCAGTAAGCACACCAGGAAGGAAAAACACAAACAAAATAAAATCAAACCAAAGGATGATTGTTTTGATTAGCTCTGTCTCATCAGACGTTCAGCCTCTGATGAATCGTAGTTAGAGGGAGAAAGCCGGCCAGCAGATCATTCCAAGCCTATGATGCAGAAGGAGTTCCAACTTCATCATGCCACAGCACCAGAAAGTCAAAGCGCAGCCCTCCCTCTTTCCTGGGAATGATGCCAACGGTACAGGCAGCCACTAGAGATCTTCAAATGCACATGACTTTTGTTGGAGCGGGACACAGAGGCAGCGGAAAGCACTTGTCCCAAACAAGAGCTTTTCCCTTCCACCCAAGGTTGGATTGGGAGCTCCCTTCTGATCTGATCTAAGTGTACAGATCTATAGTTTTTCTAAACTGCAGTGTTTAGAGGAGCACAAGCGAGTCTGAATATTCTAAAAAGAAATGGTTGGAACACAAGACTTTAAAAATAAGAGTGGATTTGCTGCCAGTGATGCTGTGGCTACTTGAACGCTGCAAATTCGCCTGTAGAGGGAGGATAAGAATCAAGTTTTAAAAGTTAGGTTTAATTCATCAGGAAGACAGAAACTTTATCCAGTATAAATTTGATGCCATACACCAGACATCTTGTTAGGGAGAGATGAAACTGTTAATAGTTAATTGTGCCAAAGGATCTTTTGGACTTATGGAATAAAAGCATACTCAAATAAAATCTTTTTAAAAATCAGTAAAATAAGCCTGGCCCATTTTACAAGAGTTTGTAAAAGAGGTTCTATTAATCAATTTGCAAGCAGACAATGTTAACCTATATATTTCTACGATTCCTATTCATGTGTTTTTAGCTTACAAAGTTAGGAGATCGAACATAAAGGTAACTGAAGCCTAAAGCCCAAATATTAAAAAGAATAGTAGGAGCTCTCTAAAGTCCTAACATTTTGATCAGTAATTTAGGAGTCAGAAAATAGATGGAATATCCCTTCATCTATATTTATGCAAACTTAGAAAGTGCACCTTTAATAGCTTGATTCCAGAATGGCAGTTACCTATTAGCATAAATGTAAATAGTTTGCAATGTTACTAGTTCATTAATAATACAAAAACACAAGAATGCTTTACATATACATGCTACTTGTTAGTTTATTACATGACTCCCTACTGCCATTTATCTTAAAAAATGATAAATGTTCATAAGTAGATTTTGAATTTATTGCGTTAATAAGGAGCAAATAATATGGAACAAATAACATTTATGGTCTCCTACCCATTTCCACTGTATTTTTTCAGTCATCTTGAGTCTGTATAAAGGCTTATGGTTAACAATTAATTTGTATTAATAATTTTGTTCCTGCTGCTCTTCTAAATTAACAATTCTGAATGGTGATAGGAAATGGTAACGGCAAGGTTCCATAACAAAAAGCTTCATATTTCATCTAGTCATATAAGCATGGCATGCATGTGTGTTCAGTTCCTCCTCTCAAAGCACAAGGGCCATTTCAAGTCATATTAAAAGCCATTTTGGTTTCATATTCAAGAATAGAATATTTGAGAGTTTAATTTTATGGTTGTTCACAGATAATCAGACCACTGTATTCTGATATTTCCTGAACTATACAAGAAACAGTTTCTTAGAAACTCCTTCAGTTATCTAATGGTGTCCTACAGTAAGAATAACTTAACCCAATATTACCAAAATTTTGTACATCCTGTTCACTAAGCAGGCATAGGAAACTGCCCTGGAATCAAAAACTGCCAATACTTCAATACACATTTCTTAGGCGATATAAGAAAATGAAGAGCAACGTAAATTTAATATATGTTCTGTAAAATGTCATGAAAAAAAAAAAGGCACCACAAAGTTGGGTGACTGTTGCATGATTAGAAGCAGCCAAAATGTTGAGATACCAGACCTCTTGCTATTAAGTCCCAACAACTTCTTATAAACATACCAAGTATCTTTCCTTTTATTCTTTGCTTAATTGCAATTGCACTTAACTGTTGTTTTGAACTTTCATTGTTCAATGTTGATAAAGTATAAAGGTTTGCAATTGCCGAGAAAGATGATTTGCCACTTTAACTTTCTTTTATAAATTAAATAGATCCAACAAGGAAGGAACATGCTAGTGCATGCCATTGGTAATCCCAACCAGGTCATATAAGCTTTATTCTACTATAGGATTTTAAAAAAAACAACCTTAAGCAACTTTTTACTACTATCTCAAACCAACCACATACAAAATAGAAGAAAGGGACAGTAAGGGGCATCAGGTCAGCAAATGTCTTTGAAAGATGGCTCCAAGTCTAAGTGGCCATTTAATATGCCACAGAGGGCTGCCTACTATGGAAGACTTTCCCTTCTCCTAGCAAGCATGATGAAAAATCAACACTATTTTATTAGCACAAGGTCTACCTATCTCCCAGTCTCTAAGAGTAATGCTCACCTTATCCAAACCCCAGATTTGTTAGGCTTGCAACTCTCAGAAATCCTAGCCAACATGATCACTGCTATATTATGTTGGAAAACCAAATGCTTCTGCTTGACAGAAAAAAAATAAGGCAGCTCCTAAGAGATATAGGAAGGTACCGAATTCTTTGTCATGAACAATAAAGTACAGCAAATATCAATCCACCTGGAACCTTTCTCAGTTTTCCTATCTCCAAGATTTATCCTGGAGATCTTAAGGGGGCACAAAATTAAGAAAGACAGATCTAGACAAAAAGTTCAATGCTGAAAATAATAAGGGTTATTATTTAAGCCAAGGGCAATGTAACAATGGCAATATGAGGGTTTACTTTTGGAGATAGATATTCCAGCACAAAATATCAATTTTTTAAAAAAAAGGTGGGGAGGAGAGAAAAATGAAATAATTTTGTTCAAGAAATCCTGAATTACAATTTGCTTTACTGGAGATCTGAACTTAACTGGATAAATTCCATACAAAAGCATGAAACATTTTCTCCATAGAAAGGAGATTTTAGAGGAAACATTAACACACAAAATATTGAGCAGCAACAGCAAAGCCATTGACTTTTGAGAGAAAACTGGTGGTAAAGCTTTTGTATCCCACCTTTAAACAACTTTTAAAGTTTACTATTCTGCTTTTACAAGACTATTTTACCCCATTATGGGCATCATTGTTTTAATAAATAGCAGCCATTTCAACACACTTGTAGAGACAAAAACAAGACATATTTCTCTTTCTGCTTTTTAAAGCCCCTTCAAGTATTTTAGCCTCATGATGCTCTACACTCTTTTATACTCTTTTATCTTACCGTTTTTTGCATTGCCATCAATATTGCTGATCTAAAATTGTTGCCATCAAATGACAAAATACTTTTAAAATGCAAACACAAAATTCTACTTAGAATCAAACTGAACTACAACAATGAAGCAAAAAAAAGAAAAGAAAAGAAACATTTCACCTATAACCCAAAAACAAATGGATACATATTAGTTTCTGAGAATTATTTTACTGAAGAGGCATTCATGAGCTTGTCTAGGATGGCAATTCTGAGTACCCTCTGTTGCCAGCAACAGATAGCTAATCTGAGCAAATTTAGCAAGCCCAGAATTAGATAAGCCTCTAGTCAGCCGTCTTTGTCAATGATTTTAAATTGCTTAATGAAATTAGAAATCAATTCTCAATTTGTTTTCAGTTTACCAAAAACCCACCGTATCCCCCTGCCTGGATCGGTGTTTTTGGAGATGTGCAAGCGTATAAGCTAAAATCTTCTGTTTGGAAACCAGCCCGGTTCAAGGAGGGTTCAGATGCGCTGCGATGTATTTTTGGCAATGACCGGGCCAGAAGCTCAATAGAGGCAAGGATCTGAAAACAAAGGAAAACCTAGCATTACTTATATGAACACAATGTTCACAAATACTACTTAAAGTTGCAATCTGTTAGATGTACTATATTTAATGAATCTTGTCAAATTTAATAAACAGAGAAGTTGCCATTTTAAGAATTAACTCCATTCTCCTACAAACATGATGGAGATAATATGGCTAATTACCATATTTTTTGCACTATAAGATGCACCTAGGTTTAGAGGAGGAAAACAAGAAAAAAAAATCAGGCAAAGCCTGAGAGGACCACAGATAGGTGTCCTCTCATGTGCCAGGTCTGCCTATTGACCCCTGCATGGAAAAGAGACAGAAGAGGTGGAGTTCAGCACTGTAAAAGGACCCCATTGCCATGGTCCAGCTGCTTTCATCAAAGGACCAACACACAGATATTTCCACCCACTTTTTTGGGGGGAGGGAGGGAGTGCATCTTATGGAGTGAAAAATATGATACTTTTCTGCCTCTTTTCAATTAAAATCAAAGTCTTTTGAGACAATGTACTGCCTAAAGCACAACTGGAATGCTACAAAGGCAAAACTCAAGGGAAGCACTAAAACCATTTAAAAGCTCATTCCAAATAACCTTGAAATTGTAACTGCTGCTTTTACTAGAATTTCAAGCACAAATATTTCACAGACTATTCTATGGTGGGGAATCCTTCCTCAGTCTCCTCTCCTGATGTCAGAAAGGCAAGGCAGGAGCTGGAAGGTGCTATATTTTGCTGAAAATCTTGACTGAAAAAAAAGGGGGGGCAGTTAAATTATTTAAATCTGATTGTTTTCTTCCTAACTCTGCAGGATTTCCAGTAAAGTCCAAAAGATTCTAACCTGTGGTTTTTCATTTTGGGATTGATTGTCAAAATATCTGGATAAGAAACATACATTTTCAGAGTGGAGACAGATTTATTTATCAAAGCAGCCTCTTCTAAATAGAACAACACTTTAACTATCAAGGAGGGATTAGTCGAAGATTAAAGTCAAACCTTGGTTCCATTATCATGGAACCTCATACTTCACCATCACTGGACTAAAACTAGCCCTGTAACAATAGAATTATTTAAACTAGAAAGCCCTACCTCTATATATGTCTGTTACACCATTTTGTTTATGGGCCTAAGATTTCAAAGATTAGACTATTCTTGACTGGAGTTGCTGTGAGATGCAGAGCTAAATATGTATCTGATGTGGATGTAAGTATGAAGGCTCTCCTATTAGTATCATAGACAAAAGGGGTATGAGGTTGACATTTCAGTTGAGAAGAAAGTCTAGATAATGTGTGCCTGCTATTATCTTCTAACAGGCCAACCTAACTGGATGAAATCCAGCTGCATTGTCAACTTGCTCTTGTAATGCTCTTGTGCTACTGTTGCTAAATGCTAACTCAAATATGAGAAATTTTTACCTGGGGGAAGAGAGGCCTTTCATCTCTCTTTTTTTTCAAGCATTCTGCCATTAGTCTCTTCATGGCTTTGGGACAATTGCTTCGCACTCTGCTGAGATCCGGAGAAAGATAACCTCGTCCCACCATAAATATAATCTTTGTAGAAAGGAAGAGAGAGTGAAAAAGGGGAAACTAAATTTCATCTATTCTGATTTTTTTTAAAAAATATGGCTGCTTAATGCTTTGATTTAAAAATCTCAAAAAAAGTGCTTCAGAATGCATGGGACTGTGAGTTTGGCACCAAACTGTAACATCTTAAGGCAACTGTATCTTTTCCTGGGAAGTCTGTATTGCTACATATTGCAAAGCACTTTTCAGACACTGAATGTAAATGCTGCACAAACTTAATACTTTTAGGTATATTTCAAAAGTTTAATAGAACCCATTTAGTTCTTTTCCACGCTGGAAGGTAAAAGGCTGACAGGAAATTTTAACATGTCTGTCAATTTTAGTTTTGCATCCATTGCATAATTCCCAAAGTGGCATTTGTATTAAATACATTGGTCCAATATCTCAATAATTCTAAATAAGCAAAGATAGACACCACATTAATCTATGCCTTCTCTACAGCAAGTACAATAATTGAAACAGGAAGGACCGTTTAGGCAGTCAATACCCACCACCATTCACTACAGCACTCAGAAAAAATTACCAAATGTTACTAAGTCTCAAAATTATTGTTACAAATTAGGTGTCTACTTGGTACTATTACACAAAAGAAATACACTGTACTATATGTCAGCAACACTGGGATTCATATTTACTTAAAGCAAAATCTAACTTGAGCATACTCACTTGACTTTCAAGGTCTTATTTAAAAAGCAGGTAGCATGCCCAACATTGCTAATTATTTTGGAAATCTTCTCAATTTCAAAGACTATTATTTGGAATAGGATGGAAGTTGCTACTGTTACAAGTAAGCCACATTTCTTTCTCCTGGCACACTGAATTAATTGCTCTGTTCCTTAAATCGGGAGGTCATGTTCGATTATCATACACTCAAAAGAAATCTACAATTTCCCAAGAACCGAGATCTCAATGCAAAAATTTATTAAAAATCAATACTCCTTTTTTTGATCAGCCTTCTGCAACTTGGTACCAGATTCCAGCTAAAAATACTGAAGTTTTGGCTAACATATCTAGAAGGTACTAGTTGGGGATTTAATTTTTTGGTAACAGGATTACAGAGTTGCCTTAGTTATATTCAACTCTTATCCTTTTTCCCCAGAATATTTAAAAACTATTCTATTTTCTTTAAGTAGCCTTGAAACCTGTATATGTCTGAATAACCCAGATAATGTTACATAATTAACTATTGTGCTGATTTTCAAATGAAGAAAAAGTTCACTGAAAGTTGTCAAATAATGGCAATTTATCACATTATTTTGTACAAAAGACATACTGATCTCTGAATGTAGATATTTAAGTCACCTAACATACCAGCAGATTACGCCACGCCTAAAAAAAAGTCCACCTCAAACTGAAAGCAGTGAAATATGTACAAGACAACATTGCAAAGGCTAAATAATCTGTCAGTACCACAGTACTACAATATGAAAGGATGGGTACCGGTAATCCTCAATTTAAATAAATCATCTGTTTAGTATTCAAAGTTACAACAGCACTGAAAAAAAATACTTATGACCATTCCTCATACTTATCATGGTTGCAGCAACCCCACAGTCACGTAATGGAAATTCAGGTGCTTGACAACCAGCATGTATTTATGATGATTGCAGCATCCTGGAGTCATGTGATCACCATTTGCAACCTTCCCAGGTGGCTTCCAACAAACAAAGTGAATGGGGAAGCTGGATTTGCTTAATGATCATATAATTTAATTAACCACTATGGCAAAAAAAGGTTGTAAAATTGGGCATATTCATTTAATAATCAACTTGCTTAGCAACAAAAATTCTGGTTCTAACTGGGGTGATAAGTCGAGAACTTCCTATAACTTAGAAATAACACCTTTCCCAACCCCAACTTACCTGGTCCCTATTGTTGATGTTGGAATATGGCAATTGCCCAGTCATCAGTTCATAAAGGACAATTCCAAATGCATAAACATCTGATTGAAAGCTATATGGATTTTTATCTTGCATTCTAATAACCTCAGGTGCCTATGACATAGAAAACAAACTGCTTTAATCTGTTGCAACCACAGACTTTATCTATATATCTCAGATCCTCAAACATGAAGTTAGTATCTAAAAAGATAAATAAAAGGATAAATAAAAGCTATATATTTATCCTCACTGAATCCTCATTAATAGAAATTAAGTAATTTCTAAGCAGATATTGAGTTGGTCAAATTGTATGCAATACAGTCATGACCTCTTTGTAATGATTATGGTAGTTGATAGTCTTTCACTGACATTAAGGGGATTGATATTATGGGCAAAAACATAAGACAACTTGAATAGTGATTGCATTCAAATGTTCAATGAGAGGACAAAGTCTTGGATTGAAAGCAAAAGGTTTCCGACTATTCCATCTGGGGTGATATTCTGCTACACATTTATTTCCATCCTAAAGATATTGGAAATGTTCCTTTCTCTGCAAAAGGCATCAGTGCAATTTTAGTGAACAATTTGGAAAATACTCCCTTCACCTACCATCCATAGAATAGAATAATTTGGAAAATACTCCCTTCACCTACCATCCATAGAATAGATCCAGACAACTGTTCAAACTGGTGGGATCCACTCCATCGTGACTTCACTGTTGCTAGACCAAAATCACCTATTTTTACCGTGAGGTCTTCATGAAGAAATATATCTGACAGGAAATGTAAAGGAAAAAAAAAACTAAGCAGGATCTGACCTGGCTGGCAGTTGGATGGGAGGCCACCAGGAATTGAAGTTTTATAGAAAAGATGGGGAAAAAAACCCATCCTGAAAAAAGATGACAACAAATCACTTCAATATTGTTACCAATGAATAAATGGCTATGTCTATGAAATCAACCAGCATTAAGCTTTCCTACGATAAACGTTTTAGTTTTAAAAGCATGTTTCAGGCCATATGATATACCGATATACAGCTAAGAGGTCTTTTAGATTGCATTTCTAACATTGGTTAATGATGATAAATTAAAGCAATGTGGTTACAAAATGGACGTCCATGCAGACACTGAGACTCCAAAGCTTCTGAAAGTTTCATACAGATCCCATATTTGTATGGGAGATAGCTGATTTTATATAATGAAATATATAAACTTGATTTAGGATAGATATGCCATTCACACTCTTTCCAAGACATATATGAATCTGGATGTCCATCTCCAAACATATTTAGATGTACAATAATTAGTTAAGCACAGAATATATATTTGCTTTCTTTAATAATTAAGGTTGACCCTACTCCAATATCTACATATGAATCTTCAACTGACCACAACTATTACTTTTCCCTCTTCTTTTACTCACTCTGAAAATAGGAAGGTGAATGATAAAAGTTAGTGTTTTTAAAGGATACTATTACTTTTGAGGTCTCTGTGGATGATAGACTTGGCATGCAAGTAACTGCAAAGTAACAAAACAGGCAGTGAATTGATCATGCCACTTACTTAAGGAATTATTAAAAAGCCAGGTGAAATTAAGCCGTAATATAGATAATTTGTTACAGCAAAGTAATCAGCACCTTCCACTCCTCACAATTTCAGACTTGGATTGTAATCCTATGTATATTTACCATGAACATATTTTGTGTTCTTTCTACAAACTCCTTTTGGAAGGAAAAACCTACAACTTGGATTAAGTTACAAAAGGTTGCCATATGCACACTTCTACTCAACTAATACAGTACTGCTTTTATCTTGTGAAATTACGATTTAAATTCCTGTTGCCATTAGAAACCCTTTGGTATGTTTAACAATGAATAAAATTTAGACTCTGTCCTATACTTGCTTTTTATGAAGTCTAACCAATGTTGCCTACTTTAAAATTTCATTAATCCCCATGTAAGCTATTTGACTTGTCACAGCAATTCTCATTAAAAGATAAAATTTATAGTTTTAGTTGTTTCTATATGTCTCTTATGTTGTATGAATTTTTATTTATCATCTATTTGGTCTTTGACCATCTAGCAATCAATCAACATACTGCACATATTAAAACTCTCAAGCATTTGTGTTTGTGTTTTATATTTATAGATCAATTTCCTTAAACTCAGCCATAATTTGAAAAATCAACATATTTGATTGTTTTTATATCATCTTGAACAAATATAATCTTCACTGGTCCACTGAAATGTCCTATGAATTTTTTCAGTATAGAGAGTTCAGGTTTCCTGGTCCATATTGCTCAGCAAATCATACCCAACTTACTCCATTCCTTGTGCTGTCTGGCGTGCAATATCAATCAGCTTGATCATTTCAAATTTAGTCTCAATGATGTGTAGATGGTGATAAAGACTGGACCCTTCACACCACTGCGTAACTATAGCCAGCTGTGGCTTTGTTGAATAACCCATGAAAAGTAATATATTCACATGTCGTGTTTTCCTATGGTGTTGGAAAAAAGGAAAACTTAAAATTACTTGGGGGGAAAAAAATCCAGCAATAACATGCTATTTCTAGAGATTAAAACTTTACATCAGTGCTCACTTAAATATCAAATCAGATACAGTCTGACATTTTAGTCTTCATTAGACTGAATTAGATGCCACTAGAATGCCAGCAAATGAAGTATGGAAGAATAAAACTCTCTTACTGGTGGTTATAGAACTCTACCACTGTTGTTTTCAATGGTTTTCATTTCTGGGCATACTTGATCTGTTTTTCATTGTTCCTTGCTTTTAAAAGGTCACCACCCAAAGATAAAACCCATTTTTTCTTGTTCTAAGTAGCCCTGTTTTTAAAAAGTACCTCAGTAATCACCCCCTCAATTCACTGTTAAAAAAAGTGATGGACCAGTCGGACAAGATCCATTATTAGTGAGTACATGTATGGAGCAATTGGGCAGGAAAGGCAGAGGTCATTTCTGATTAAGAGCTGTGGTGCCTCAGAGGTTAGAATGCAGTACTGCAGGCCAGTAGTTTGATTCTGAATGGCTCAAGCTTGACTCAGCCTTCCATCCTTCCAAGATGGGTAAAATGAGGACCCAGACCGTTGGGGGCAATATGCTGACTCTGTAAACCACTTAAAGAGGGCTGTAATGCACTATGAATCACTATATAAGTCTAAGTGCTATTGCTATTATCTAAATGAATTCTTAAGTTAGTGGTTTTTCTGGTTGTGTCATCTGTATTTAATTAACATAATCTTACCTGAGAACTCCTACTTCATTTTTAAAAGCCTGTAGCTGCTGAGGGGTGGGAGCCGTAACATTCAACATTTTCACTGCAACATCACCTTAAAAAAGAATTTCAAAAAGTGAACTATGGATATTTTGCTCAAAAATTAAAGTGAGTTAAGCATGCCACTTATAAAATGACTAAGTGTTTAGCATGTAAGAGGGCGATATTGACTGTCCCATAAAATCTCATTATACACACGTTAATGAAAAATAGTTGCTGTGGTAGTTACATACCATGCCATTTCCCTTTATAGACTGTCCCAAATGAACCAGAGCCTATCCTTTGTCCAACTGTGATCTGGCCATCTGGTATCTCCCAGTCATCACTTGAATCTCTTCGACCTAGGGTTTTCTGCAAGAAAAGCACATTTATAGTTCCGTAAATCTTTTTAGTAAAAATTGTACCCATGGTGAATGTGAAAATGGCCTTACCTTTATGTTTTTTAAAAGCCCCAATTAGCCCAAGCCCATTTTATAAACATAGCACACTATGTTATATGACATCAAGATTTGAACATTTCAGGCGAATCTGCATACACAAAGAAGGAAAGGCTGTGGGCCCACTTTGATCTCCTATCTATACTTAAAGAGATCAAGAAACTTGGCTTACATGGTGAATCTCAAATGGGTAGTAGTTCAATAAGCTAATTTTGTCCTTACCATTCTAGTTCGGTCTTCAGAAGATGACGAGGACTTCCTCTCTCTCTGAGGCCCTGGGGATTTCTGTAATGCTTTCACATTAGTGAGAGATCCAGGTAAAGATGCAGGTGGTGTGGCAGACAATCCTGTAGTTGAGCCTATATTTGTAATTAAAGGTCAAAAAACAGCTCCGGGTTTTTAAGATACATTGACTTAATTAGCAAACAGTAATTGCAAAGGTTGTGTATAAGATGCAGTATTTTTAAACACAACAGACAATTAAGTGTAAGGATTAAGATTTGCAAACCAGGTGCATTTAATAAATATTACAGGGTGTAATTCTAGTTCAATTTCATTATAAAACTTTTGCCAAAAGATGGAGTTAGAATGTGACTTTAATTCATAAAAAGGGAAAGAACTAATTTGCACCCTATAGAGTTTTCAGAGGTTGCTGAATTATAAAGAGATACTGGATTCAGTATCTTTTTATAATTTAGCCACTTCTGAAAACTGTATAGTTCTTTACACTGTTTTTAAAGGGTTCTTACTTGTTATATTACTTTGCTTTTTCCTGAGCCTTGTTTTTATTTATTTCCTTGTTTAAAGTATTATAAACTCCAAAGAGGTATATATAATAAGCTAGGTGTATTAAAAGAAAATAATGTAAATTTTAAGACAACAGTGAAGAGATATTTTTGGTGGCTCATATTGAAGGAGCTAAGTAGATCTCCTAAAACCTCAGACCTCTCTCTTATGCTTTTGACTGAATATTTGGAAAGCGATTTTTCACTGGTTTCCTTTCCTTTCTTTTTTCATCTTCTTTTGGCTTATTTTCCAAATGTCTATGTAGCAAAAAGGGAAATTTCTTTCGCCCCAGATACTTTCAGATTTTAAGAATATATCCTGCAATGCTTGTACAGATGTTAATTTGCATGTGTGTGCTTTTTATAATCGTAAAACAGGGTTTAGTGAAATTTAAAACTTTAAAGGTATTGTAGGGAAGAAGAATTATCTTTCTCCTTTCCAAATCATTTAAGCTGGCAGTAGAACACAAGCTTAGTTTCCTAAGCAGCCATACTGATATTTCATGGAGAAAAGGATATAAATGTTGGAATAAGATACAGTACAGGTTTATCTATGCCACTTTTCCTCAAATGAGCATCTTCCAGATGTGCAGAAAGCATAACTATCAACATTTCTGGACAGCATGTTGGACCACACTTTTTGGAAATTCTTGGATATAGCTTCAATAAATCTGAAAGATGCTGTGTTAATAAAGTCATAGTCAAATGCCAAAACCAGTAAATAAAGACTACAGTAGCTGAAATCTGTTTATATTAATTTATTAAACAAAGCTGTATCTTTTCCAACAATATAAACCAGAAACATTTTAATCTATGACAAAACAAGAAATTATGCTTACATAATGCTTACATAATGCCTGTTCTTGGTTTAATTGTGTAAGCTGGTTTGTTCTAAAAGGTATTTATTTATTTTTAATTAAATAACTTATAAGATGAATAGTTTCCTAGGAAATAAATTGTATAAATTGAAAAACTACATTTACAAGTCTTTCTTTGTGCAAATTGTATTGCAGTGATGTATTGCAGTGAATCTTTGTATCAACTTTTTATGCTTCAGTTTAATTTCTGGACTATAATTCAGTCAAAGGACAGAAAATTGTTTCTGTGTCTAATTCCAATCCTGAATTGTGGTTCTGGTGTTTTGCCCAGAAGAAAATATTTTTTGTATCAATAATCTCAGGAAAAGTGGAATATTACTATATTTTAGTTCTCAAAGTGATCTTCACTTTAGCTGAACCATACTAAACAATAATATATATCCTTTTAATTTACAGATTAGTCACAGCAGCAATGTATATAATTGAGGTAAATCATATTCCAGATAATTAACAAAATTGCTAGCAGAATCATTAGCTCTGCAACAGATTTCTGAAAAACAGTGTTAAATAGGATTTTGCTCAAGCATTAAGTTAAAACTGACAGACGAGAAAATCAGGAATGTCAATCTACTCCAAAATCCTGCAAAGCCTCAAGATCATACACAACAGTATGGTCCTGCTGGAATCCAGGCAGAGTTGTCAACTTCTGCACTGAAGTTCACTTCAGGATCTATGAATTAAATTGGTTGGAGGGCCAGCAAAATGGCATAAGTTTTATCTTACAAAATAAAGAAAGCTGGCCAATTTGATCCCCCCATTTTGCATTGGTTGGCAACCCTACTTCAGAAAAATCTGAATAAAGTTTTGCACAGATGTTAATTATCTGTAGGACTTGTCCTGTCCTTGTTTTTCATACTGTAACTCGAGACTTTCTAAAACAAGCAATACTTCGAAAGAAGATAGTCCAAAAAACCTTATCTCTATAACGTAATGCTCCAGCAGCTTTATGACAGATGTCCAACACAGAATAATTTGTGAGTTAAGAGTGAGTGACTATTAAGTGGAAAAAAGCACATTCAAAGCATTCCAGCCAGGCTAAGCCAATAAATAAATAAATAAATAAATAAAAATGATAATGTTTTGATAAACTCACACACTTACATACACACGCTGTGAGAGTGAGGCACAAACAGCATCTGTGGTTTTATTTAGTTTGATTTGGGTGAAAATGAGAAAGAAGAGCCCAACTACCTCTGAACACTGGGCCAGGCTCAAAATCAAACACTATCTCACTGGGGACAGAATGGAGGAGGGGACTGGGAGTCCGGGATTGGTATTTCCGAAGGCAGCGCATCAGCTGGTTCATAGGGGCTGTTAGAGAGAAAGAGACGGGCAGGCAGAGACAGGAAGACAGACACACAGAAGAAATGAAAGTCATGGGACATAACTGAGGTGCTTAAGACTTCTATGCACAGACTGCTTATGATTTTGCAGGGCAGAAACTTGTGATTCCATTTCAAAACAAAATACAGCATATTATTCAAAAGGCTGGGAATCGGTAAGCCCCAGAGAGAGCCTATTGACCAGAATTTTAAATGACATACTAGTACACAACACTTAAACGTTGGACAGAATGGGCAAAACAGTTCCAAAAGCCACAGCTCCCTAGACATATGCAATTATCAAATGGGCAATGTAATGGGCAGCATTCATGGCTTGAAGTCATACCTGTAGTCTCAGATTTGCAAAGTAGTAGCCAGTTTGTTAGATGTAACTGGGAAAGGAGGGGAGGGAGAAGAAACAAATCCTGACTAAAAACTGAGTCTCTCCTAAATGTTGTAGTGAAGGCATAGGTTGCAAATGTATTAAAAAGAAAGAAAAGAAACAAACAAATGTCATGGAAAGCAAAAGGGTCAGCTGATTAAGGAGACATGCTTTCCTGTACTGCATGGTACAGCCTGCACCATATATTCAAATGATAGTAGCCAAGTCAAAGCATTAAATGAAGCTTATCCTGAACAGGATCTGTAGCTATTGCAGCAACATCCACCAGGTAACATGGTGGGGAAAATACACAGTTCTGCAGTTATGACTTTTGCCAGTGACATTTCTCTTTACTAGAACTGCTGATAAAACTTGAAGTGACTTTTTCCAAACTGCCAAAGTTCCAACATTGCCTGACCATGGATCCTGGCACTACAATCTGGAAGCTTCTTACACCATGGGAGCATCATACATGTCCACATATTTTAAGCATATCAAAGTCAGAGAGGACAGTAAACATGATGACTGGATTGAAGACATCTGCATTAATTAACATTTATCATTCATTCTACAGATGAATGAATTCATAATCATAATTCATAATATCATTCATATCATTCATTCTATAAATTAAAAGCACAAAAAGTATAAGTGGATCTTTCTTTATCCTGCATACTTATTATTTGGTAAGCACTTGCAACTGATAAATGATTGCTAGGGAGTCTCTTTGAAGAGTTGTTCAGAGTTGTTTTTCACTGATTAATTGGCCAGTTTAAGTAGTGGAATTTATCTAAAAATATGCAGTTTATACATGTGTATACATGCACGCACACTCTAGTAGCCTGGCAATACCCAATTCTTTTTCAGCAAGAATGTACATAATATCTCCAGATGTTATGTTTAGGTATTTTTCTAGATGCTCTTGTTGTATATTAAGTTGTCAATTGAGAAATTATGCTTGCTGACAGACATCTTAAAAAAGAATCAGATGGCAGGTTTAAGCTTTATATGGAACAAGGAGGAAGAGGATCAGCTGAAGGCCTATTGCCTTCTTTAATTTGAATTATTTGTTGTTGTTTAAAATACTGGCTACCACTTTGCATATTTTTCATCTTCCCTTCACCCACATTCAAATGGGAATTGGTGATTTTTTTATAAGACAATGCTAAATGTCATGGACAAGCAAGTACAACCAAATTTCATTGCACTAGTTATATTTCTCTCCTGTGTCTGTATTTTGCATAAAGGAGGTTGTATAAAGGGGAGGAGGCAAAGCAATGCATTGAGTATGCAAGAGAACAAAGTAACTTACCTCCCTCTCCTCGCAACCCTTGATCTCTAATCAAGTCCTACAAACCAAAAACAAAAACTATATGCACCTTATTCATGCGTTATATATGTTGCTTGTCATTAGTAGGACTGGTGATATAGCACCTTTTTTTCATTTAACTAAGAAAAGCATACTGAAAGCAGCTGCAAAGATACAGCATACTTTACTATCAACCTATAAAACATCCCCTTATCTGCCAATAACTGAGGTTTCTAATAAATAGTGCTTGAGCTCTTTTGGGCCTGGAAGTGAACTATCAAGCAGCAATTTGGAGGAGGCTAGATCTAATGGATACTTTAAACATTGTTTTAGAGAGGCAAGGAGGAAAATGAAGCCTACTGATTGGAGATACAGGGAAACAGTGATAATCAATTAGCAGTGTTAAATAGCCAAGATGTTAGCATATGGACCAACTTCCATTAATGGAAAAGTAGCAAGCTTTTAAATAAAATACTGAACTATCAGGCAAAATAAAATCAATAGTTAACCTGGGGAGAGATACATGTAGCATTTAAAAATGCCAGACAAAGGTAAGCCCTTTACTCTTATTTTTTTAAAGAAGTCCTGTATTCTCACTAGCTAGATTGCATTTGAGAAACTATAATGATTGGTTGAAGTTGTTTAAATAAAAAATCATTATGATTTTTATAGTATGTGATGTATCAAAAGACATTAGCCCATATCAAGATATACTTGCAGTACTTTAAAGAAAGTACTCAGTTGTCCGTAGAATTTTTCTTGCTACACCTGCCTCTAAATGTTCAGGATAAAGAAATAAATACACTAATGATTAAAAAAAATGGTTAGTTTGGGACTTACATCAATATTGACTGGCTCTATTGTATTGATGTGCACATTAGGAGCAGATGATGAGCGATCACGTTGACCAAACTGATTTCGATGGTCTTCATCTGCAGGTCGGAATGGCTGAGGTATTGGAATGGATTTTGAAGGAGATGGACTGGGGAGAATTGGTGGGCTGAGAAAGACATTTAAAAAAAAAAAACATAAGATCTACAGGGCTTCATTTCACAGATATGACAAAATAAATTCCCACTGATCCGTATCTTACAGCAACTGTAATAACCTTCCATGCATTTTACAGGCTTCTGACACAGGACTATGACTTGTGTACTACTTATTGTACATCATGAAATAGTTGATGAACACTCCAGTGTAAGTTAACCTTATTCCTTCACCTGCCTAATTGTCTGACTAGAGATTTTAAGTATAGGATGCCCTAAAACACCAATATTCTTGCATCTTGTTCTAAGGAACAAATATTTACAAGCATATGATATACACAGATGTAAAACACAAATCCATAGGACATGAAATTTACTAGAAGCATGCTTTAGAAGTAGTCCAAAATGTGGAACCAAAGCACACATTAGTCAAAAGAGAGGTTACTGAGGGGCTTTACTGATGATTAATATGATTTGTTGAATTAACAGGGTGAAGAGAACATATATGGTAAAAACACTGTGCATTCTCTGATAAAGAGAAGTTATTAGGAAAGCACTTTTAGGTCTGAGAAAAGAGTTTTCTTCAGAAGTCAAATATTGTTTGATTATCAAAGTGGTGCATTTGATTGGAGATAAATTTTATCTTGAAAAGAAGCCATAACTGACGTTCAAGGTTACCTGTAACTTTGATTGTATATGGAATTAAAACAATAGGCGGAATTTTTTTAAAAAACTAGAACAGTATGTTAGTTATTTCATTCAGCAGGCCAATATATTATATGGTTCTTGATTCTGTGTATGAGAGACAGCAATATCAGAACTCTAAAATCCAGCTTTTCTTTCTTTACATTCAGCTTCTACATAGTTATGATCTACATCACCATTGCCTTTTTTGAGTGATGGGACTGAAGCAGGGGTGGGATTGTACTAGTTCTGACCGGTTCTATAGAACCCCTTGTTAACTTTCTAAGCAGTTCGGAGAACAGATAGTTAGAAGAAATCTCCTTTTGTTTTTTTCCACCCTTATTGCATTCTTGGCAGACAGCCTAGACCAGCGGTCCATTGGTGGGCTGTGAGAAAATTTTGGTGGTCCGCAGCATGCTGAGGTTGGGAGGTGGGGCAATCCTGCAGTCTCCCTAGCAAACCCGTGTCATGGCTGCTGCCTCCTGCCTCAGCGCAACGAGGAGGCCAAGCAGCAGTGGGAAGAGCGCGGACCTCCTGAGCTGCAGGAAGCAGCTGCCCACAGGTGAAGATATTGTGAGGAGGAGGCTCGACCCCCTGTTCCTCCCTGCCAGAAATGCTCACATGCTCAGTGGGAAGGAGGTGACCTGTTGGGGGCCACAGGGGCGGTGAGCACTTTGCGTGTGAGCGCTTCTGCCAAGGAGGGACAGAAGCTCCAGGGTGGGGCAGGAGATCGCACCCTCCCCTCGCAGGCCAGTAAACACTCAGGAAGCACTCCGATGTCGCAATCTTCCACGCCCCTGCCCTCAGGAACTTCTCTTCCTGCTCGCCAGAAGTGCTCACACGCTCAGCGGGAAGGAGGCTTGTCGGGAGCCAGAGAGGCAGTGAGCGATTTGCATGTGAGCGCTTCTGCCGAGGAGGAAGAGAAGCTCCTGGTTGGGGTTGAGTGTCCCCCTTGCAACATCTTCCCCTGAAGGCATTGCTGGCAGCCGCTCAACCTCCTCGATGCATGGAGGCAAGAGGCAGGAGGTAACACCAGTTCAGAAGTTCCTTTTCCCCCACTCTCACCCCCTCACAGTACAGGCCTATGCCGTGATCTCTCGCGTGTATGAGTCATCCACAGCCAGTATCACCCCTATTGCCCCACTTTCCCAACAGCCATCTGGTCTTCAGCACGTGGCTCATCATCACAGAGTGGAGGTTGCCCGCTGTACTGAACCGTCCGCACACTCTCAGATTGACTCTGGGTTTGTGACTGGTATATCTTAACTGGGACTGCAATGATTTCGCCTTGCCCACAGGACCACTAAGTAGCACCTGCCAGCTCCTTTCTCCACACATGTCTTACCACGGGAAAGAGAGCAGCTGGAGTATCAGTGTAGCCAAAAAAATTAGTTCATAATTGCCCTACCCGGAGAAGGAGGTGCTGGAGGAGGAGAAGGAGGCAGCAGTGGAGAAGCAAGCCAGGTGTTAAAGACCCAGGGTGGGGGTGAGGCTTCCAGGTGGAGAGAGGCTTCCAGCCTTCCTTCCCTCCTCCGACTCCAGGCAGCCACAGGCAAAGGAGGGAGAGGTTTCCTCTGACTTGGGAGATATGAGATGTCAGAAGACAGATTGTGTGTGTGGGCTCTGCTTTTCTTGTTATATATTTTCTGTTATAGTTAAATAAGTATTTTTATATTTTTTACATATAAAAAATTATATATATATATATATATATATATAAAATTATATTACATATATTATCTTTTTAAAAAAATTCATATTAGTGGTCCTCAGGATTTAAAAGTATGACTTTGGTGGTCCCTGAGGTCCAAAAGGTTGGTGACCCCTGGCCTAGATTTACTGTCTGCGAAGGAGATTTTTTTTTTTCCTTAAAGGGGAATGGTTCTTTTAAGCTTTTTACACTGCTGTTGGGAGGAAATACTCCCCTGCAAATACTTCTTCTTGGTTAGCTAGAAAGATTGACATTCAAATATGAGTTTACATACCCTTTCGGAATTTTGGTCTAAAACTGGTTATTGATGAAGTTTAATTCTGTGTTTATTGATGGATAATTTTCCCTATTCAGCTTTGTTTGGAAGGAAAAAGATTAATCTCTGTTCCTGAAAAGAAACTGTTTTGAGAAATCTGCTAGTTCCTGTGTCTGTTTGTTCTGGTAATTGGTTTAACAAGCAACAGCTACTGTTGTGATTTAATTATTTGTATTGTGCTTGAATTTTTTCCTGCCTCAAGGTTTCTTCTTCTATCTGGGGAGGGGGTTTTCTTTCACTGCTTTAGTGGTATCTGGAACTGCCTTTTTGAGATGTTCTTTCAAGAGGCAGGATGCAAGCTTGGCACTGATTTTTTACTGCCTTTCCTGTGACCTTTCCTTAAATCTGGATGATTTCCTTAGGATATCTTGTGAGATGAGTGAGATCAGCTGGTCTCCTTAAATGGTGCAAATGGATCTAAGGATTATTTCTCCTGGGCGTGCTCTTTCTGGAGAGCTTAAATGACCTCTGGATTTCACTTTATGAGCAAGAGTTGGTTGCTGATAGTTATCATTGCATTTTAGCTATTTTAATTCCTCAAGGTGCTCTGGCACCCTATCTGATTTGTAACTCTGGCTTGCAGGTATTTTTAATCTAATGATTGGTATTTAGGGCAGCTTTTTGCAAGCAAGTATTTTTGTATAGGTAATCCTTGACTTACAATAGTTCATTTAGTGACCATTCAAAGTTACAATGGCACTAAAAAATGTGACTCATGACCGTTTTTCACACTTATGACCGTTGCAGCATCCCCACTGTCGTGAGAGGCCAGGCAAGAAGCGTGAGTGATATCGAGTTGCCCACGCCCACCCAGTCACATGACCACCAAGCCACACCCACCAACTAAGCCGCAGCCACAGAACCAGTTGTTAAAAAATTTGAATCCCACCCCTTGATTGAAGTCTGTGTGTGTGTGCACATGCGCGCATTAGTATTTGGACAGGAGACGTTTAAAGAAATAACAGAATTTCCTAAATAATGGAATCTTCTTTATATGAGTGTCTCGCGATGGTGTTTTCTCTCCTGCTGGAAAGATTTCTCCCATATGTGGAAATTGAATATGATTTAGACTCAGAAATACTCTGGGACATGCTTTCAGTTTTTTTTAAAGAAGCTCAAGGATAAATCATTTTGTTGGGACAATAGGGTTAACTGAACCAAACACTATCTGAAAAGGGGCAGGGCTAATTAAAATGGATCATCTGATGGGTCCAACTGGCTTTCTAATAGAGCTTGAGGAGTTTCCCAATGATCTGAAAGGATGTTTTGTGGAACATATTGTTGATCTCTGGAATATGCAAGGAATGAAGGCAAACAGGCTGTTCAATAAGATTGTCTATGATGTATCTCCTTATTTGGACCTCTAGGAAACAAAATGGGTGAAGAAATACCTAGAGTGATGCTGATGGGAAACAAAAAACAAATGTGTGTCTGGATATGAGGAAGAGCTGAGATGAAAGCCTACCTTGTAACAATAAAAGCAATGAAGGGTAATTACTCCTCAACTCTTATTGTGCCTGCAGAATTTTAGGCAGCTGCACTTTTTAAAAGGGTGCAGAAAACACTATGGGGGAAGGATGGAACATAAAATCCAGTCAATTTAAGTAGTGATTGCCTGGCTGAACATTTGGTAGATTAAAACACTCACTTTTGAGACTGAGGATCCCAAGGAAATAGGCAAAGACCTCTGTGATCTTGGCTCTGCTATTTGCTGTACCTGGTTACTAAAAGCAGCAGGGAAAGAGTGTAGAAACTGGATCCAAGGAGTAGTCAACAACTCTCTGAGAGAAGGGGAAGTGGTGGAGGTCAGGTCTGAATGCAACAAAACTGGAAAACTACTGTCCTATCTCTTAGGGAGAGATAAGTTATTGAGAAAGGAGTGGAGATGCAGTTTCAGAGAGCTTAGTTGGAGATACCGTGACCATCTTTGTTCTCCTAGAACTCTCAGTAGCTTTTGATATAGTTGACTACAGTATTCTTTTGGACCTATAAGAGTTAGGAGTTGCGGGGGTTCTGCTTTTACCTGAGCAGGCAAATCCACTTGATAATTGGGGAAGGCAGGGACAGGAAGAGGTCAGGCTCCCAGGTACTTTGGTATGGAGTGCCTAAAAGTTCAGTCTTTCCCCCTAGCATACTCAACATCTCCATGTAATCCTGGGAGAGGTCATCTAGATGTTCAGGGTGAGATATTAACCCATTTTCTCCTGCAACCTGAAGTTTTATTTTCAAAAATAAACATCTTCTGTAAAGTCCCCAATTTCAATCCAGATGCTCAACTTTTAAGTACAAAAGTAGCAAACCACAATCTACCAAATGAAGATGCAAAACAGGATTTTGAAACAGTCAGCTTATAAATAAAATCTTAGTATGATTAGAATAGCCAAGATTTAAGAACATACCTGGAAGAATCTGAAAGGGCCACTGAAAGATATGATCCAGATGCTGGTGTGGTCTCCCCTACAGAGGTCTCTTCTTGTGGTATTGGATGATGTTCAAAGAATTTGGAGACAAAAAGTAAACTGTGGAACAAGAATAATAACATAAGAGAAAGAAAATATTATAAATTTATTATTAAATCCCCCAAAGAATGCTATAGAAAACTATACCCAATTAGGAAACTTAAATTTAAATAGTTTGGAATTCTCACTTTATTAAACTCCTTTTATTAGAATAGTAGAGGTCTGGTTTCTGCTTGATCTAAGCAACTTTCTGCTTTTCTGTGTGATAGAAGTAAGGCTAAAATGTTACATCTGTAATGGAGATAAATTACCCCATGCACATTTTAAAGCTCTCTTTTGCCACACCAGCAAGTCTTTGGAATAATGTTATTGGTCTCAGCTTGATGGAGAACAAGATGTATAAGATAAAGGAATCCATTCTAACCAAGAATAAGCCAGCAACTGAATGGATATATGAATTCATTATGGTATCCTTTTATTGTATACCTATGTTTATTAAATCATTGAAATACCACCAATAAACATTTTGTTTTTTAAGCACTGCTTCTGATTTTTAAAGACTATTCCTCAGATTAATCTGAACAAAATGCATTCTTTTCATTAACAAATCTTTGTGCTCTAAGAATGAAAGCTAAGCTTTTCTCAGTATTTATATTAAGCCTTGTATGAAGACTTAGCATTTTCTGCCACAACAGTTTAAATCCTTTTATTTTACGATGTGGTGAATAAAGGTAGGATAGGAATTTTATAAATAAATAATTACATACATTTTGCCAATGTAACTCTATTTTATACAAACTCTATTTTATACAGTAGTGCAAATGACAATTCTATTGTCTGGCCATTCACACATTATTGAATGCAAAATTTTATGGGCTTGTCATTTTGCCCTGGATTTTGGGACCACTGCATATGAAATATAGCTGGAACAGAATGGATCCAACATAAATCTTTCCATGATACAAAAACATGTATGCACTTGATCACTTCCTTTTAAATTAAGATTTATACTCCTCTGCATCCTTGTTATTGTTATGATTCATTGCAGTCAGCAAGATATTTAGCATAATTTTATTTATATCCCATCTTTATTTTTTTTTTTACCAACAACTCAAGGTGGCAAACTGATCTAATACTCCTCCTTCCTCCTATTTTCTCCACAGCAACAGTCCTGTTAAATGAGTGGGGCTGAGAGACAGTGACTGATAGGACCCAAAGGTCCTTTTTTCATGAGGCAACTGGACTTTCTTGTTTTTTCTTTGAAGATGTTTCACTTCTCATCCAAGAAGCTTCTTCCATCTGACTAGATGGTGGGGAATGGAAGGATTTATATTCCTTGCAGACAGTTGGTCATTTGCATTCTTTTTAGAGATTTGTTGAGACCACTTGGGAGATTTATCTGTGTCCTCAGGGATACCTGAGTCGTGCAAATGTGTGCAGAGCCTTGTTGGCTTCAGGATGTTTTCTGATGTGTCCCTTCCATTGTTGAAGACAGACTCAGGCAGTTGGGGATGAGAGTGTGTTGTCTGCATCTCAAACTAAAGTGCAAATGGTTCCTGCAATCTGCAATTTTTCTGGAAAATCTATTAATATTCCCACACCATTCGAAAGGTGTTCATCTCAAAATGCATAGATAAAAGTCCATGGAGATTCTCAGGTCATGGTTGTCCCAAAGGTGCTTTTTTTCAGGAGGAAACTGGATTTTTTTTTTTGGGGGGGGGGGTTTGGTAGGGCTAGAACTTAACAGTTCTTGGTTTCTAGTCTGATGCCTTAACACTAAACCAAATTCGCTCTCAGTTATATTGCAAGCACCTCTCTTTATGGAAAAGACATCATCAGAAGACATAGTTCATTTTTGTACTACAAAGGATGCCACTATATCCCATTAATTTTTCCTAGAGTTCTGCACTGGCAAACATCAATGTTTTAGGGCATTTAAATGCAATGAGATTCCAGTTACTTACTCAAGCTGATCATAATTCACACACATTAGTGGCACTTCAGTACTGCAACGCTGGTGAAATTTGTAACCACAGGTCTGGCAACGGAATCCCTGGAAAAGCAACTTTCTGCAGAAGTCGCAAAATGCTAAAGTGAAGAATGTCTTCCGTACCTATAACATCAAAAAAATAAGAGATAAAATGCTATTTTGTTCAATATGATCTTACCAAAGAAGAACTGTCTACATTTTAATTTGATTATGGTTCTTTTCAATATTACTCTATAAGTAGTGTACTTGTGAAGATCATAGTTCGTTTTTGAAACACTGAAAGCAACAACTCTGAAGCAAAGTGTGTTTTTAAAACACTGAAAGCAAAATCTAGAACATATCAGCTGTATTAGTTCACAACTCCAAAAATCCCATAGTCTTTCAGCATGTTGATTAGGTGATTCTAGCAACTATGACAACAAAGTTATGAAAAGTGCATTATGATGGCACGGTGCAAAGTTCATTCTTTTGTACTTGTATTGCAACATCACACAGAAGCATTTAGAGGAAAGAATTTGCATCATGCCCTCTCTTCCTTCCTGCCAGCAGATACCATTGGCATCAGATTAGGAAAGCTGCTTTAGAAACAGAAGAATGTATGTCTAAATAAAGCATGCTATTATCGTTAACAAAATTTAGAGCACATTTGCTTAAAGAAATGCTGTATCATTAAATGTTTATCTGCATTAAAGCAAAATACAATTTTCATTTATACAAGATAATGAGATATTCTCTCTTACCGTTAATTAGTTATTTGCCTTCAGGCCTAAACTAGCAACTTCATGTTCTGACTTTTTATTGTATTTTATTACAAGGTATTTTATTAAAGAAAATGGGTTCAAGAATTGAAGACAATCATCCATACAAAATAATTCAGTTAAACAGTTTAACTGCTGAAATTTTATTCAGACACTGAAGAAGTCATACAATGGTGGAAAAACAGGTATTCTTGCTATTCCTTTCTGTTCTAATGTAAACACTTTGCCTAGCCCTATTTCCTTCTACTTCTCTGTACAGAGGTGGACATCACTATTAAGCAATATGGGTTCTAAATGCTTAGTAGGACTTTAATTTATGCATATTAAAGCCTACACACACACACACACACCCATACACGCACACAAATTTTTATGAAAGCAAAATGAGAGCGATTCCATATGCAATTCTAAATATATCTGTTTGAACTGCAATTATCTCGTAAATCAATGCAACCTAATTGTCAGGGAACTTGGTAAGAATTAGGGATGTCAAATTTTTGTAGATCAAGAACTGACCATGAATATCATACAGAAGTAGAATTACATTCTGCTAAATTTAAACACTACGAATTATTATATATCTAGATTATGTTAGCAAGATTGCAAGCAAATTGGTACATATTTCCACCAAATGTGGCAATTTCTAATTAGGGAGACCTGGTTGCAAATTTTAAAAGAAATTGGGAAAAAATAATCCAATAATCTTTCACAATTAAGTCTGCTGTCAGCTTTCTGGCTGTGCTTCCTAAGACATACAGATAAGAAACTGACACAATTTTGATCAAGAGTGTGCTATGACTGCAGTTTGCAAAAGTTACCAGAGAGAATGTAAATACTTTGCTTGGAAGAGTTAAGACCAATGTGGTTTTTAAAAGTTGCAAGACTTACAAAATTATGTGTCGTAAGAGGCACATTCTCCAAGACTTCCACATGAAGTTCTTCTCCCGTCAACCAGGATATGTCTGTGTCCCAACCAATGGGCTTCTTTTCCCTACAGTGTAAATAAGTTTTCTGAAGTTAAACATAATTTCTAAACTCCAATCTTAGTGATGTAGATGTGCTTATCAGAGGACGGTGATACCAAATATTTGTTTTCCAGCCCTTTCGTCATAGAAACTTAATATAACTCTTTTTAAAGGAAACTTCATTCTGATCACATGACAACTTCCAGAATGTACCAGTTTAGTGCCAGAGTAGTCTCCACAGAAAGCCAGAGAGACAGAAAAAATTTGAAAGCTGATGCACTATAACATAAAGGAGAGATCACATTAAACCATCCTCCAGTAAATCAGCTAATGAGTCCAGAGAATGAATGAATTCTTCTCTTCCTACCATTTGCCCTCCCACAATCTGATCAGCTTTTACTGGGAGGCTGAAGTTACTTGCTTTGAAATATTGAAAGCTAATATTCTCAGACATCTGGAAATAGACCCTTTAGTATTTTTCTCTCAAGTGATCACCGCCCATAAAGCCATATTGCAATCAAACCATACCCATCCTGTATACGGTAAACAGCACAGCACTCTGGGATAAGACCTCGCATCATCAAAGCTTTCTTTAGACTCTCCCGGACTGTTACTCCACATCGTGCTGGAACCTATAATTTTTTTAAAACAACAACAGCAACACTGCTTTAAATTTCAGTGTAGTATGATGCAAGATATTTTGAAACTAAAAAAAAATGTACTCTCTTTAGATTTATATATATTAATGTTTACAAGCTTTAAGAATTCTGCTGAAACAGACCAAGCAGTGTTTAGGAATCTGCTGGTTCTGAATATAAAGAATCAAAATCATTTTGTAATGGATAACAGATATTGGAAAAACTCCTCTGAGAATATACCAGATCTCAGCAGAGTTTTGTGAGCTCCTTGGAATGTTTCCTGAAGATGGTTTACAACAAATCCCAAAGCATAATTATTGTTGATCAGTATAATTACTATTATATATGCATTTACCGAAGTTCTTAAATATTCCTGTAATACACATCAAATGATATGCCTGACATTTAATACAAACATCCTTTTAAGAGACTTGTGTCCATTTCTTTCCTTCTTACTTATAACATTAAAATAGATTAATAATCCTTACAATACTTTTTTCTTCAATTCTGCTGGAACACAAAATAACCAGAAACCATAATCCTGTCAACCAATTTGCAAACAAAACAAAACAAACACACTATCATTATTATCACTTTCTATTTACATATTTTTGTTCGCAAGTTATTTTATTCAGGAAAAAACAGCTGGGTGACTCTGAATGGAATTAAGGACTAAACAAGAGTCTTCTTCTTGAGGAAAACAGAACATACTTGTATTCAGATGTCCAACTTACATTCATGGGTTTTAACTGAAATCATGACACTAAATAAATAAATAGAGAAGATATGTTAATCTGAAAACTTTGCAAAGCTTTGTTGTGAACAGGCATTTGCCTCTTTATATTAAAAATTGTGTAGTAATTAACTGGAAACTGCTGAGAATGTGAGGAAAGAAAATAATTCTATGCAACTGTAGCAATAATCTTTTCATTCTTCTATACCTGTTCAAAAGGTTATTTTCCTTTAAATAGCTTCCTTAACTTTTAAAATTCCAAACACTTTTGCTCAATTTTTAAACTATTTGCTATAGAAAATAATACACATTCAATTATACAACAATAACACACATGCACATAAATATACAAATAGCATGAAAAAATACCTAAATGGACAGAAGAACATATGTTGTAAAGGATATAAAATATAGAGCACAAGATGAAAGCAAGATGACTTCTTACTTCTGAGAAAAGATCTTACCCTATCCATCTAGATTTTTCTTAATATTCTGAATCTAGTCTTTCATTAATGGAAGGATAAATTGTAAACATTTTATCTTTAATGCTTTACCTAAATTTTATTGTTATCTCTAAAGGCCCAGATGCAGCATGGCAAACTTTTAACATAATCAAGAGATTCCTAGGCTGCATATTTATGAATCAGAGTAGACTGCATGTTAGAACTTAAATTTTGTGTACTGTATACTTATTTACATAATTATGAAATTTAGAGAAATCATGTCAACTTCTATCTTATCTTTGAACAGTGCCAAACAGATAGATAGGATGTTCAGAAAATAAAAGGAGAAGAAAAATTAACCATACTGTCCTGCTATTGAAGTCATCACTTGTTCTAGACATTAATTCCTCTGAGGTATGTTGGCTACCTCACACTCATCTACATGCAAAGCATAACTTACAAGTACTGAAATCATAACTGCTGAGATTCCAATACCAAGGCTACTGAAAACAAGCCATTTTTCAATTTTTTTAAAGTAAATTTCCTAGAAACATTTACTCTCAGTCTGCCTGCCCTATTCTATTGTTTCCTATCAAATACATGACTCTGCTACTGTCAGGCTCCAAAACAAGGAAGATGGTGGTTCTTCCAAAGGAATTCTTTATTGTTTCACACCAATGGAATGAATTTTGCTAGACTGAGTATTCTACTATCACCATCTATGGTAAATTCTGGGAGCTATCTTTACCCTCTTTATCTCACACATAACATCTAGACTGAGTTGCCCCTTATTCCTCTGGAGGACATCTTGTCCTCCTCCTGGGAATCCACCTCCTTACTATAAGCTGCCATTGCTGCTACTATATATTGCCTACTTCCAGAGGGCAAGAGAAGAATTTTGTGCTGGGAATAGCAATGGTATACACAGAGTATTGCAGAAGACAATACTAATAGTATGTTGTGTAGACAATTTTCTAATGTTCAGGGAATTGTTTGTGCTCTGCAATTGCAAAATACCCTTCTTAGGGTAATTTATTTTGGCACATCTTCTCTTCTCAGCTTTTATTTTAGAAACTAGTAATGGGAAGAAACAAATTTTAATCTGGAAAACCAACTATTACATCACAAAGTATACATATTATATACCTGAAAATATATCAGATTTTTAAAGAACGTTTTCAGAAGTTTTCAGAAGTTCTAAGTCCTAAATGGTCTTAAGCTTTAGTTTTCAAGTGGTAAAATTAGTACTTGAAGCCATAATATTAGAAATGGATGTTGGTAGAAGTTACCGTGAACGCCCTTTCTATCTATGCTGCGAGAGAGCCCAGGATGGGTTGACTCCTTCCTATGATGTCATAGCTGAGTCTGTACTAAGATATAAAAGCCAGCCCCCAGGAGAGACCCCAGCTTTGGTGAAGATACTTGACAGACTGAAAGGTGTCTCTAAAAGCCCAAAATAAATACAGAAATATGTCTTACCCTCTCCGGATGAATCAAGGGAGGGGCTGGCCTCTCGCAGCATTGATAGAAAGGGCGTTCACAGTAACTTCTACCAACGCCCATTCTCCTCCATGCTGCATCGAGAGCTCAGGATGGGACATACCAAAACTTGCATGTCCACGGGCGGGTCCTTGTCTGGCTCATCACACCGACTGTGGAACCACTCCTTAAAGCACCCGCCTGCCGAAGGCTGCAGTCGCCGAGGCAAAAGCATCCAGACGGTAGTGTCCGATGAAAGGAAACGGGGATGTCCACATGGCTGCACGACAAATCTCCTCCTAGGACACTTGGGTCGCCTAGGCAGCAGAAGTGGCTGCGCTTCTGGTAGAGTGCACCGTCAGACCTCGGGGAACGAGAAGGGCCGCAGCTTTGTAGGCCTGCTCAATGCAAGACCTGACCCACCTGCTAATAGTAGGAGAAGAGGCCTTGTGCCCCAAGTGAGAAGGGAAAAAGGAAACAAACATGGCTTCCAACTTCCTGAAGGAGGAAGTGCACTTAATGTATATTCTAAAAGCCCTTCTTACGTCTAGCGTGTACCACTGCTGCTCTAAGTCATGGTGCGGGAGAGGACAGAAGTCAGGCAAAACAATGTCTTGGGACCTGTGAAACCAGGTGTTAACCTTCGGAATAAGTGAGGGGTCCAGACGAAGAACAGCCCTATCATCATGAAAGGAACAAGGTCCTGTCTGATGGAAAGAGCTGCAAGCTCGGAAACCCTCCTGGCAGAAGTGATGGCAACAAGGAACTTTACCTTCAGAGTCAGGAAGTGGAGAGACGCTGTTCTAAGCGGTTCAAAGGGGGGCTTTGTAAGGGCATTAAGGACCAAATGAAGGTCCCAGGTTGGAAGCCCCTTTCAAAAACCTCCTGACTGAAGTGTGATGGGATAAGGAAGGAAGTGAACCCCATGAAAGGACCGAGGAGAGGGCCGCAACCTGCCTGCGTAAGGTGTTGGGGGCCAAACCTTTCTCCAGCCCATGCTGAAGGAAGCTAAGAACTTCTGCCAACTGGACTGAAGCAGGAGAAAGACCTTCCCTGAGGCACCATCAGGAAAAAGCCTTCCAGGTGGCATCATAAATGCGCCTTGTAGAAGATTTGCGAGAAGCCAGGATAGTGAGGACGACCCTTTCTGGAAGATCAGCCTCCTCTAGCTGCTGCCGCTCAAGTGCCACACGGTCAGCTTGAAAAAGCAGGAGCAGGGCCCCCTGGTGAAGGGAGATCAGATGGGCAGGGATCCTCCAAGGAGAAGCCACCGATAGGTTGACCAGGTCCGCAAACCAGGGCCTCCTTGGCTAATAGGGTGCCAGGAGGAGCTCCGCACGTTCCTCCAACCTCTTCCGAATTACTGCCGGAATGATGGGAAGTGGGGGAAAGGCGTAGAGGAGACCCTTGGGCCATCTGCACCGAAGAGCATTGGTCCCCTCCGCTCCCTGGCAAGGAAACCTGGTGAAGAATCTGGTGACTTGGGCGTTTTGAGGAGTGCAGAAAAGATCCACCTCCAGTGTTCCGAATCTGAGGGAAAGATCCCTGAATAGAGATGGAGGAATGGACCATTCTGCCTGGTCGACTAAGCTCCTGCTGAGTTGCCGACCCCAGAGATGTGGTCCGCCGAGATCGGTAACAGGTGTTTCTCTGCCCATAACCCCAACCGTAGAGCCTCTCTCATGAGGGCTTTAGACCTTGTCCCCGCTTGCCAGTTGACATGAGCCTTTGCGGCCATGTTGTCCGTAAGGACTAGAACATGAGAGCCAGTCACTGATTGCCTGAAATGCTTGAGAGCCAGAAAAATGACTCTGAGCTCTATCCAATTTATGGGAAGGGTCTGTTCAGATCTGGACCAAACGCCCTGAGCTATCTGGCCCTCCGTATGGGAACCCCAACCCAGGAGGCTGGCATCAGTAGTTATCACTAGCCTGTCTGGGTCCCTGAACAGGAGTCCCCTCCAGATAGATGGGGAATGTCACCAATTGAGAGATCTCCGGATTTGTGGCGGGAGTGAGACCTTGATGGATGAGTGGCTGGTTCCTGCTCGTTGGTTGGGAAGCAGGAACCATTGGAGGGCTCAGGAGTGGAGCCGAGCCCACAGGATGATGCCAATACAGGAAACCATCTCCCCCAGAAGTTTGGACAGAAGAGACAGGGGGACAATTTGATGTTGCTGGATCTGGCTGATGATCTCTGCAAGGCTCCTTCCATGAGCTGGGGACAGGAAAACCTGGCACGACATGGTATCAATGACTGCTCCCAAGTGTTGCAATTTGGTTGTAGGAGAGAGCTGGCTCTTTTTGGTGTTGATGGAAAATCCATGGCTCTGACATGACAGGGTAATTTGCAAATCCCGATGGGTCGCAAGGATGGAAGAGGAAAGAATCAAAATGTCGTCCAAGTAGCATTGGATCCTCACTGGAATAGAACGCAGAAATGCCACCAATGCTGCCAGAACCTTTGCGAAGACCCTTGGAGCTGATGAGAGGCCGAAGGGAAGTGCTTGATACTGGTAATGGCTATTCTGATAACAGAAACTGAGAAACTGGCGATGACGAGGCCAAATTTGGAGGTGGAGGTAAGCCTCAGTGAGATCAATGGAAGAAAGGAGGTCGCCCTCCCGAACGCTCTCTAAAATAGAATGCAGAGTCGCATTTTAAATCGCCTGTATTTTACAAATTGGTTGAGAAATTTTAGATCAAGTATGGCTCACCACCCCCCTGAGGCTTTGGGAATGATGAAAAGGCGAGAGTAAAGTCCACATCCCTGTTGAGATGAAGGAACAGGTTGAATAGCCCTGATTTCAAGAAGGTGCTGAATGGCCTGATTCATGAGGACTTGCCTGGAAATGTCCCGAGACACAGCACAGATCAAAAAATTTTTGGGTGGGGTGCAGTAAGGAAGTCCAATTGTAACTCTGACCTAATAGTGCTGAGCACCCAGGCGTCCGTCGTTGACTCCTCCCATTTGGAGGCAAAGAAGGCTAGGCGACCTCCTATGGGTGGGGAGAACGAGGGATTACTTAGAGCGACAGAAGGAATGGCCCCCTCACCCCTGAAAGGGCCATTTACCAGCAGAAGGTTGTTGCCTGCCAGATGTTTCCACCCGTTGGTCTTGGCGTTGGGAGTACAGCCTCTGAGAATGGGGGAAGCGAGATGAGGTCTCCGCTCGGAAGGCAGGAGGGCGATAAGGAGCAGGGTGATAGTCAGCTTTCTTCCCAAAGGAAGAGAAAATTTTACGTTTATCTCTGGTTTCGATGAGATAAGGTTCCAGAGCATCACCAAAAAGCTTATCGCCTGCGAATGGAACTGAAGCCAGCTTCCATTTTTGGCGTGACTCCGCCTGCCAATTTCGGAGCCATAAAAGTCTTCTTGCTGCTACAGAAGATGTCATGGCCTTGGATGCAAATTTGGCAGAATTGAGAGTGGCATCCGCAGTGAATTCCGCCGCTGCAATAATTTTATTAAGGTCTTGGTGAGACCGAAGGTCAGAAGCAGGCAATCTATTCTGGAGTTGGTGCAGCCATCGTATGGATGCCCTGGTGAAGAAGGATGCTACTATTGAAGCCCGAACAGCCCAAGCTGGTGATTGCGCTTGAGGGTCTGTTCAGAACGTTTATCATCCGTTTCAGGATATCTTCTGGGAGTGCCAGAAGATGAGAACGAGGCCAGAACCGGAATGTCAACAGAAGGCACTGCCAGGGCATTGTCCAGAGCTGCGCTGACATTGTAGAAACACTTATCTAGAGAAGATGGGCGAGGACCTGCTGAAGGAGAAGTGCACTGTTCCTTGACCATGTCCAGGAACAAAATGAGAGAAGGCAAAACTTCTGCATGCACTACAGGCTTGGAGAAGAGCGAATCCCCTTGGCTAGAGGGATTTCCTTGTGGCTCGGGAGCCACTTCCTCTGGCGACAGCTTGGCAGTGACCAAGGTCTTGCTGAGTAATGGTCTGAAGAGAGTAGGTTTGAAGACCAATGCAGAGGATGTCTGCTCTGGGCGAGAATCCTCTTCCTCTGAAATATTTTGGTCAAAAATCTCACCCTCTTCACACTCTGCATGCGAAGAATAACTGTGTTCAGATGGTGAAGCCCTTCCTTCCTCATCAACCTCCTCCCATTCTGGTAGAGAAGAATGGACCCTGAGGTCCTGAGGCCTGTGTAAATCAGGATGATGAGGCAAGGAACTTAGAGATTGAGAAGGGAGAAGGGCCTGAACCCTTTCCAGAGGTTGAAGAATTTGCTTGAAGCCTTCAGCCAATCCCTGCCTAATGGCTGATGAGACTACATCTTGGATATCCCTTGGTCTATGCTCAAAGGTAGAGGCAGAAGGCAGAAGGCCCACTGCTGTGGGAGTGAAGGTGGCTTCAGGCCAAGATTGAGGAGAGGTTTGAGGCCTGGAGGGAGGGGGAAGAGCATAGGGCACAGAAGCCTATTGGAAATAAGGCCCAGATCTGCTTAAATCCTGAGGATCTGACTGTACAGCAAGAGCCTCATGAGACCAGGATGGAGGACGGAAAGGCTCATAGATAACTTCTCCTCCCCTGGGAGGACTTGGTTGGGGCCCACGAGTATCACCTGAAACATGCTGTAGTTGCACTCCCTTCTGTTGAATAGTTCTGTTGAACTGCTTCTCTAGAGCTGCATGTCTGCCCTTCTCTGCCCTCAATTCAGCCTGAGTTACCTTCTTAGGGGCTAGAGCCTTAGCTTTGATTTTAGCAGCCACCTCCCTCTGGACTGATTGGATGCATTGCCTACGTCTTTTTCTCCTATTGGGCTTAAGAGACTGTTCCACTGGGGAGGCGGGAAGCTCTGTCTGAGCTTTATCTTGTTCCATTTGTAAAATAAAGGGTCTTGTGTTGGAAAGAAGCTGTTTAGAAATTTTTCTATTAAGCCCCTTAGGGTATAAATGGCCTCCGGGCTTACAAAATGGCCGCTCACCTCATGGTGGAAGGCTTGAATCCAAGATGGCCGTTGACTACAGGAAAACAGGCTCCAAGATTGAAGAATCGCTCTTTAGGCTATACAGAGCCCTGAGCGAAGTCAGCAGCCAGCTACACAATCAGCTGGCTGGAGCTCTTCTCAGTTTGCCAATCGTGTTTATGATCACTCCAAACTGCAGGCGTGGGGGAGGTCTGCAGACGCTGCCCAGCTTGCCTGCACAGAGTTCTGTAACGCTGCTCCCAACGTTGCAGGGCTCTCCTGAAAGAGCAGCTGCTCAGATCCCTGGGAGCTGCTTGAAGAGAGGAAAAAAGTACTGAAGATCGCTAGTGATTGCTATCTTACAGAACACTTTCAGAGACACAGCTACTGACTGAAAGGAGCTGAGTCAAAAGCTGGGGTCTCTCCCGGGGGCTGGCTTCTATATCTTAGTACAGACTCAGCTATGACATCATAGGAAGGAGTCAAACCATCCTGGGCTCTCAATGCAGCATGCAGGAGACTGTATGGGATCAATTCTCATACTAAGGAATTTGGGAGCATAATTCCCAAAGACTGGAGAACAGTTTTACTTCACTTGATTGCTTCTCTAGATACTTAGCTGGTTAGAAGTTTGGTGTTAAAAAATTAGGTTAGACAGCAAAACTATTCTGTAACTTTATTACTTTTCCTTCTAATACAATGTGATATTTTAAAACCATTTTAAAATTCTGGTTAAGTTATTAAGGTGTTGTAAAAAAACCCTCACCCTTTATTGTAAAATATAGCATTATATCTATCCCCCCAAAAAACAGATCAAAATTTAACATGCACATGATATAAAACGAGATACATTAAAACTATAGAGAAAACTAAAACAATTGACAAATAAATACAACTACAAATCCAATTTAAATTATATTGCACATCTGAAATTCAATCTCACTAAATTGGGTGGATGCTACATTTGAATAGACATCAACAGGACTGTAGTACAGTCAAGTACTGCTAAGTTATCCTGATTTCAGGGAAAGGATTAAACATGCTCAATTCTCCTACTGAGATGAACTAGAGGTAAAAGGTGCTTCTGCTAGACTGTGCTAAATTGAAATTTGCATTCTGAATTGCCTTTGCATTTAATATTCCTTCTGCAGTCCCCTTCTATTTTGTGCTGCTATGCTTAATTTTCTCATTCCTAAAATGACACTGTTGCTATACCACCCCCTTTAATTATGTGTTCTCCTGGTAATTATGCACACTCCTGGTAATTCCTGTTTCAGATCCTGTCATCTTATATTTTTAGTGTAGCCTGTCCTTCCTTCTCTTCCCACTGAGGAAAGAAACTACAATCTCTCTTAACTCCTCTCCCATGTTCCTTGTCTCCATGGTGTCCTTGGTAACAAGCCTAAATACGTGCAAGAAATTATTAGAAAGGAAGGTAAGATTATCACTGGGCATGATGTCATTGCTTTGTATAAAACTGTTAGGGATAACATTGTTTACCCTAACTGGTTTAGGTAAAATAATAACTAAGTAATCATAGTTTGTATGTTAAAGTGTCTGCAACTTTAACTGTGGGATAGTAATTAAGGGAGTGGTTGTGAAAGCACTTTAAAAGAAGCAAGACTGCAGCTTGCTCTCTCTCTGGTTTTGATGATCCCTGATTACTGCAAGGACTCAAGACTGCATTGCTCGAACGGGAGAGAAAACAAAGGACTGACTTGTAAGTGAACTGACATAGGATATTCTACACGGACTTTGCTAACTGAATATCCCTGAATGGACTGACTAAATGATACATGACTATTGGACTGTTATTTTGACTATGCTATGAACTCATAATGGAATAAACTATATTTTTGATAGCACAAGCGTATCTGTTATTTTTACTGTATGTTAATAAACATACAAGCTTAGCTCACTCATTTATCTGTGTGCCTATCTGACTAACGCTGCACATTCTGTTTAGCTTGTCTCCCTAACCCTGGTTGGGGAAACCAGGCTTAACAAAAACCACTTCCCATTTAATACTTAAAAGTCCAACACAGATATCCCAAGTGTGGCACCTTCAACATACATTGTATTACAATCCCTTTTTCCCACAAGCTGGCTCTCCGTTGTTCTGCTCAAGGTTATCAATGGTTAGGTTCTGCTTGAAAAAAATACTGTTATCCCATATGTTGGAGTTTGGGGTTAGTGAGCCATATTGGATTGCAGAACTCTTCAAAGATTTACAAATGCAGCAGTAACACATTTTTATAATACAGTCTCTCTCTCTCTCTCTCTCTCTCTCTATCTCACATCCCAGGAATGGAATACACATAATTTTTAATTGCTGGGCAGAGAGGCTTTAATCTCATCATCATCTAGGTACTATTGGAAGTACGATGATATTAAAAAGACAGCATGCAGATTTCCTCAACATCTTTTTTTCCAGCATACCTGAAGCAGAATATGACAAGAACTTTATAGTTTGGCCCTTTGAGCATACATACATTCATTCTACATGCTGCACAACACCATTATTGATCATAAGTAAACGAATAAATGGAAAATGGAAAAAAAAAACATATACTATACAAAATAGAAGTTGTTAATGTTGCCCCCTTTTCACAAATTTTTGCCAAGCTACCACTGATAATGTATTGCAGCCCTTTATTTGCATTTCTAATCCAGTACAATATTTGGGATTTTTTGTGGACAATACTTTCCTTATTTGACTACCTAATGATTATCATTAGTACATGAATGACACATCACCATTCCTGTGACTCACTTTGTTTTAGCCATAGACATGTATCTTTGGCAATATTAGAAAGAGAAATATTGACAGCTGTTCAGGTCTTACCACAGTCCTCTGTTTGTTGGGTAGGAAAACTCTAACAGTAGGCTTCTGAGGAGATTTAGGGTTACTCCGTGATAAATCTATAGGATTCTGATACACAGAGAGAGATGAAGGTGCTACAGAAAGACTAGAAGAAGAAGATGAAGTAACTGTTTCTGTTGAGGCAGAACTGGAGACTGAGAAATCAGTTCCATTTCCCATTGATTCCAATAACTGTTGCTCTCTTTGTTGTAATGCATCTAACTTGCTGGTGTATTCTTCGTATGCCTATAAGAAAAAAATTGAATAATTAAGTAATTCTCTAATCTAATTTGCAAACTGACTGCTAAACCTACGATAGTACTAACTCTTCTCAATTTGGCATCTTCATATGTGCTAGAACACAATTCTCATTATCTCCTAAGACCTATTGACCACTTCTGTTGAAGTGATGACAGTAAAGTTGCCTGGCATCTTGCACATCAGTCTAAAGAAGACAGTGCTATGCAATCCACACATGTAGTACAAAGCTTAATGGGAAACTCAGCCAATTAATCAGATATACATTTTATCCAATGCAAAATTATGTATTACAATAATATGCAGATTTATTTTGTACACGACAACACAACACTAATTTAAGGGTGGATGAAGATGTTTTGGGGACAATAAAAGTTGATCAGTCCTTCCCAATCTCCTATTTTTTCCTTGCATATTTTATCTCCAGCCAAGTCCCATCACCCTGACTCCTGGTAGGGTTTGAGACTGAAAATAGATCCAGCTGGTAAAAATGTTGGTGTAGAAACCACTGGAAAGGATCACTTAAAAGGGAAAGGTGAAGCCCCTCTTCTATATATGAAAATTACATTACTATTATATAGTACAGATATTTGCTGAGGATTAATTTATTTTACCTTTTATAATTCTATTCTACCTAAGTGATGTACATGCACTAGAAAATTGGCTTAGAAGAATCAATAAGGATTAGAAATCATTACTTCTACTCACCTTTTGTCCCCTATTTAAAAAAAATATCTGCCCAAAGTTGACATTGTATTGCTTCCTTCTTTTTTTATGTTTTATAAAACCATTGGCATAAGCTACTCCGATTTAAGCCTCATAATCACATGCACCTTTCTACAACTGGAAATTGCAAATAGCATATTATGGTTTGAAAACTTCTAATCTGCTTGGAAAGCTGGGTGCATGGAAGGTAGGAGAAAATGTATGAGCTTAAATAATTCATAATGGCAATATAAAGTCCTATATAAATGCAGTGTATCAACTAGGGAAAATCTGGATTGCGACACCAATGTACAATCTAGCAAATAATTATGCATATATGGAAAATTAATTTGCTTAGAACTTTGGTGCTAAATAAGGAACAATAAGCCCTGTGAAAAACAAGTAATGTATAAGGAATTCTTAACTGGATAAAACTAAGCATCTAGAAGCAATGAAGATGCAGTCCGCAATACGGCTTATCACAACTGACCATCTTCTAGCACAGGGGTCTCCAACCTTGGCTCCTGGAAGCCTGGCGGACTTCAACTCCCAGAGTTCCACAGCCAGCAAAGCTGGCTGTGGAATTCTGGGAGTTGAAGTCCACCAGGCTTCCAGGGGCCAAGGTTGGAGACCCCTGTTCTAGCACCTTCTCTACTTCTCTTAGCCATTGCAGTCACTGATATCCAATAACAAAAGGGGGAGGGGGGAACTCTATAACAAAATTTCCCTAATATTAAAAGAATTATCACAATTTAGTGATTCCTACATCCTATTTTATTTTGTATACAGACTAAACTTTATGAAAGTTTTTAATGGACCAACCTAAACCTACTCTTTTGTGTACCAGACAGCATATGTAGAATGTTTTACAGAGGGGGGGGGGAGGGACGGAGGGAGGGAGAGAGAGAGAGAGAGAAATAAGAAATATAGATTCAAGAAAAGGAATTCTACAATTACATTTACTTTATACTAGCACCAGTAACTAAACTTCTTCCTATTTTTCCAACATTGCCAAATAGTCAAAGTACATATGCTGATTCATACTACCTTTTTTAAAACAAACTTTAATTTCTCACTTTTTGAAGATATCATTAAATTCATCCAACCTCAAGGTTTTTGAACTGCTATTTTTCCCAACCCATTTATCCTTCCATTTATTTAGTAATTCAGCCTCAATTCATCATTATTTACCTCAATACACTTATTTCATATTAGTAATTTATATTTAATATAAATTTACTGAGCACCCATTCTTTCTTGGTTTTATTCTTTTTGTTTAATTTCTTAAATGTTTGTTCAATTTCTTAAATAATTTCCATTGTATTCAACTTACTTTGTTTTCCCCCGATTATATTCTTTCCTATATTATAAAATGGGCAGAAACCTATTCTTACATACAACTATTTTCACTTCAGAATTTATTTATTTTTTACTATAGACTGTATATAACCAGCGGTGGGATTCAAATAATTTAACAACCAGTTCTTTGCCCTAATGATTTCCTCCAACAACCAGTTCACCAAACTGCTCAGAAAATTAACAACTGGTTCTCCTGAACTGGTGCAAACTGGCTGAATCCCACCACTGTATATAACTCATTACGACTCTAGAACTATTTGCATATCAGAATTCATGAATGTACTTGTCTGTACTAAAAATTCATCTAATGTTCTAGCTTTTCACCATTTATGTATAACTCAATTTTGCCTTCCAAACACAATTGTTTTAGGATATCATATTTGCTCATATTCTTTGCCACATTATACATCACACACAATAAACCATTTGGGCTTTCAGCCTACAACTCAGCATTGTTTGCATGCTGTTTGCAAGTACGTACACATTTATATTCCCAACCAACAAATTATAAGGTCACTACCAGCTTTACAAATCCTTGTCTTAGTGCTCAGTGCTGATGCATTCAACTAACCATTATTAAGCATCCATTTACCTTATTTATTTGCTCCTAACGTAATTATTCTAAATCAACTATTTATTCCAAATTTTATACAAAAAGGTCCATAATCCAACCTATTCATTTCATCACATGCTTTGTCTTACTTTTCTTTTTCTATGCATACATTTATTAATAACTGATGCAGGCCAAAAACCTAATTTTCTGCCTAACATAAATCTATACCAAACAAACGTTATTGTCACTTTTTATGCACGTTCAATGAGGTGCTACCAAACATCCTTCTCAAGCATGCTTAACAAATTAATATATTTTGCTTTTACTGCCCTTTTGTACAAGGAAAGAATAATAGTATTCTTTCAAGTCAGGCAGATAAAGTTTTAACACAAACATTAAACAAATCATTCACTCATTTTGTAAACAAACATTTGTAGTTTGATATTTTTCAATGTAATCTATAGTCTTTAACATTTCCAACATTAAGCATCTGAATCAATATTTTTCTTGCACCAGTAATACTTGCACCATTCTAAGTCCCTCAAATCCACACACTACTAAAAGCTTCTTCTAAGCATTTCCTGCTAGAATGAAGAGACTGATATGTGGGCTATGTTACCAACTGTCAGACTCCAGTAGGGGCATAAACAATTAAGAGATGTGTAGCTATTTTACAGCAGTCTTTCCTAGGCACTGAAAGTTGATTCCTGCTGCAAAAGCCCTGATTTATGCCAATGAATATTTGGGGGATATATACAGACTGCATTTTCAAGTCAAACACACACCACAGCTAAACAGATAAATGACTGATGATTTTCATTCTCTACTGCCTAAAACATTGTTAAATAGCTACCAATTCATATACTGTTTTCCCAATAAACATTCTTTTTCCACCCAATCCTGATTGTCTGTAACAACAACTAACTTACAAGCAACATATAAGAATACACCAATCAGAAGAATGAAATACCCAAACCAATACAACCCAAGCTCCACATTCACCTTATTCCCAAGGCCTAGGGAGAATAACCAGGTTTTCAATAATTTCTTCAACAACATTAGAGGGGGAAATTACATTAATTTCTGGTGTAAGATCATTCTAGAGAGCAGGAATTGCAACATAGCAGGCATACTTTCTGGGTCCGGCAAAATGATATGCTTTAATTGATGGGACCAATTATTCATCCTGTTTGACCTTACCTGAAAGGCAGAGAAAACTGCAGATAGATAGTCCCTCAGGTAGCAAGATCCTTTGCCATGAAGGGTGCTAAAGGTGATAAACCTGAATTACACCCAAGAAGCAAACTGCTAGCCACTATAACTCATGAAACAGTGGGGTGTCTCCAACATTTCCCACATTGCCATATTTTTGGTCTAGCTGTAGTATCCAAATGATCTTCAAGGGCAGTCCCAGGTAGAGCGCATGGCAGTAATCCAATTGTGTGGTTACTAGGGTAATATGTATACTACCTGGGTCTGTGCAAACCATCTTGGTCACAGCTGCTACCTGCTCTATAAGTAGGAACTGAGGATCCAAGAGGAACCACAGACTGCACATGTCTCAAATGTGGAACTGTGCCCCGTAACGGTATGTTGGAATGACTTTGAAAGACAAGATAAAAGGCAGCTTAGCCCACATCAGGAATGTGGGTGGAGCAAGAGGCTCAAAAGCAACCTTCCCTAGTGATGGCACAGTGGTTAGAATGAAGTATTGCAGACTATTTCTGCCAACTACCAGAAGTTCAGCATTTTGATCCTGATTAGCTCAAGGTTGACTCACCTTCCATCCTTCCAAGGACAGTAAAATGAGGACCCAGATTGTTGAGAGAAATATGCTGCCTTTGTAAACTGCTTAGAGAGGGCTGTAAAAATATAAATCTAAGTGCTATAGCTATCTGGGCTATAAAGGGGACAGGGGAAGGAAGTATTTTCAGACTTACAAGTTTCTATAAATATAATCTTACAATAAAGTAGAATTAGCTCATCTGGTCATGTTTCTATCTGGTCTATTTCATAAGGCTGATATCCCATTGAGAATAATCAATGGAGTGCCCCTGGGTTTAAGGGTTCAGATAGACATAGCCACTTAGTCTGATTTATCTCCTTTCCTACTTATACCCATGTGCAGTGTTTCTAAAAGTCTTCTCTGGACCCTAATTTATTTCTAAAAATTACTGAGGAACCTACAGAGCTCTTGTTTGCATGGGCTACATTTATCAATATTTACAGTACCATATTAAAAATTCAAACTGATATTATCTGTAGAATATTTATTGAATCATATAAAAATATTAAATAATTATTTTTCATAAAAAAATACAATATTTTAACAAGAAACAATGAAAAGAATTGAGTTTTTTTTAAAAAAAAAAAATGCAAATATTTATAATATTTGGAAAATAATTTTGATTTTTTTTTTTTTTGCTTCCTTGATAGGGTCTTGGGAGATCCCCAGGGGTCTTTGGCCCATACTTCAAGAATCGGTGCCCTAGTGAATCAGGGAGGCATTTGTTAGACAAACTTCTGAATAAATATCTTGCCCCGCTGCCTCTCCCCCCACCCAGGACTTAAAGAATGTTTCAGCCTTCTTAGATAACAGTTGTTGCATATTTCTGTCAAGGTCATCTTCCTTACTCTCTACCAAAATGCACCATAGCTTCCTTCAACGCTGAGGGGAATCACCATCTTTCTCGAAGAAGCTGATGTCACCACGTGGACCAGACTACAATAACGAAATGAAATGTGTGGATACCTTGAGGGACGAGGGGAAGAGATGTTGCCTAGGAAACAACCAGACAAGGGAGCCAGAAACCCTAGTGATTTAAGGGTCAGAGGAAGAAACTTAGGAAAAATCTGTCCTAATTAAGCAGGAGGTTCAAAATGGTTGTTTGCACCTTTAAACTTGCAGGATTCTGTTATGTAGCTGTACAATAAAGTAGAATTAGTTCATCTAATCATAGTTCCTGTATAGTTTATCTAGGAGGGACCTGGATCTAACAAGCAGTTGGCTTAGCTGACAGAATGAAAACTCCTGTCCATCTCCTTGAGAGTCACAGAATAAAACTTGCTCTCTTGTTTTGGGTACTGTCCAGTCAGAATCCAACTCTGAGTCAATCCAAGCAATTTTATCTGCCAAATAGCAAAAATATTCCTCACAATAATCCTGCATATGCTCTGCAATCTGTCCCTCCTCAGCAGGGATTTGTTCTCCCTGAACTGGGTTGCTGCGCAGCTACCAGCAAAAACAATAAGAGCAAAGAAAACACATTTTTTCTGCCTTTACTGCCACAATGTAAGCCCTAATATAAGTTCTTACTCATGCTCAATCAGATTCACTTTTCGTCTTCCTCTACTAGTACTCCAGGCATTTCTTCTTTCTCCTTTGCAAAAACTATGGATTTTGCTGAAAGGCAATATCCACACCAGCAATTTATCTTCAAAACCAGAAACAAAATCAGAGCCTGAAATATTCTATCATGGTTTACCAATTCAGATAAGAGTAAACAAGCACAAAAGAGCATTATCATATGTTAATTGGAGGAAAGAATGTACATTTTAGATCTTTGAACCATGATTGGAGGATTGTCAGAAGCACATCTAGCATTAACATCATAACCTTCAGAAAACTCTCAGCATCCATCAAGATTTTGAGGCAAACCACCTTAATAGGTCCACTGCTCTCACAAATATCCAGGATGTTCAAAATGTGCAGCCTGACCCAGGGGTGGGATTCAACTGGTGTTACTACCAGTTCAGTAATGGTATTTTGCGCAGTTTCATCTGCCCTGGAGCAAAAACGAATTAAAATCTACCTTTGTGAGCTGGAATTAAGATTACCAGGACAAGTTCATGGTTGCCACTCTCAAGCCAATCCAAACTCTGCATCTAAAGGATAGAGGCTGAAGTCCCCCCAAAACATCAAGTGACCTCAGCATCAGTTCAGGAAGAAAGTCTAAAAGCTTCTGAAGGAAGACTGCTAGATAGCAGAGTGGTCAGAACATGTACAGAAGGCTAAGCCCTGGCATGTACAGACACTCACATCCAGTTATTGCCAGAAGTGTGCTCTCACTCACTGCTAAAGTCTTCTGAATGATCACAGCAACACTTCTCCGGATCTTAGCATTATGGCTACTGCAGGACCTGAAACCCAGGAAGGCAAATCTATGACAGGGCATATCCCTACTGCTATGAAGCCAAGCCTTAATAATACATATAAACTTACCCAACATTACATCATGACTGGATGCCATCTTAACTTGCATTTCAGCAGCAGCCTGAAACTCTGGTGTTATCCTACCGTGTTTCTCCAACAATATGGCCTCCCCCAATAGGAAGTCCCAGCATGTTTTATAGGCATGAAATGAAATTAAGCACCTCCCCCCAAATTAAGGCCTATATTAAAACATGCGAAATGGGGGGGAATGGCAGGGGGGCTTGCCATTAGGAAGTTGTACTTTTGTTGCACACCTGGATATGGTGCTGCCTGTGTTGACCTCAGCATTGGTGGGGCACTTCGTATCGGGAGAGCTTCCACCACCGTTGCTTTCCCTTCTCCCCGTGCTGCCGCGGCATTTAGAATGCCGCGGCGTTTGGCACAGCCACGCGGGGCCAGCCAGGGCTCCTCCCTGCAACTGGAGCCTAGAGGAGATACTCGGCTTCAGGCGCTCCTGTCACCGCCTTCCCAGGCATCGTTTGAAGGCAAAGCACATTCTTTTAAAAACGACGCCCTACTACTGGTACAACAAAGCTTCCCCTGCCCGAGAGGGCAGCCCAACCCCATGTGGGGAGGCCAATCTTCCAGGGCCGCATCACAGGATTGGCCCACCCCGGGAGAAGTGCCTAGCCACCATCCCTGCCTGGCGCTGGGCAGAGCGCAAAGATTTTCACCTGAGGTCCCCAGTGCAGCGGACAGGCGGGCCTTCCTGCCTGGCAGCAGAGCTCTGGCCAAGGCAGGGAGCGCCTCCCCGCCAGGCCCTCCGCTCATCCCACCAGGGCTACTCCGGAGCCGGGCGGGCTGGGCAGAGCCGGGAAAGCGAGCTGCAGGTGCGTTCCCGCCTGCCAAGCGAAAGAGCCGGGCCGACCTGAGCTTGGCTTCCCAAGCCCGACCCTGCAGGGGCCACTGGGAGAGGCTGCCCGAGGCAGTGATAGTGCCCACCTGTCCACGGACAGGGAGGCGAGGCAACAGCAGTGCTGCTTCCCTGGCTGGCGGGTCCAGCGGAGAGAGCCCAAAGCCGCCCGTCCTTCCCATCCCCCACCCAGCCCATCCGTCCTCACGCATCTCCAAATGCGCCAGCAGCTCCAAACGCTGCAGCAGCACGGACATCGGCGCTCACTCAGCTCGGAGGAGTACACGGTGCAGGCTGTCGCCTTGTCTTCCTGCCCACGGATGGGTGGGCGCTATCACTGCTTCGGGGTCGGGCTGGAGGGACTTGGGAAGGAAGCCAAGCTCGGGTCAGCCCAGCTCTTTCGCTTGGCAGACAGGCGCACACCCGCGGCTCGCTTTCCCAGCTCTGCCCAGCCTGCCCAGCTCTGGCGCAGCCCTGGCAGGATGAGCGGAGGGCCCAGCGGGGAGGCGCTTGCTGCCTTGGCCAGAGCTCTGCCGCTGGGTAGGAGGGCCCGCCTGTCAGCTGCACTGGGTGCCCCAGGCGAAGCTTTTTGCACTCTGCCTGGTGCCAGGCAGGGATGGCAGCTGGGCGCTTCTCCCAGGGTGGGCCGATCCTGTGCTGCGGCCTCAGGAGATTCAGCTCCCCATGTTGGGTTGGGCTACCCTCTCGGGCAGGGGAGGCTTTGTTGTACCAGTATTAGGGCGTTGTTTTTAAAAGAATGGGCTTTGCCTTTGAATGATGCCCGGGTAGGCGGTGACAGGAGCACCTGAAGCCGAGTGTCTCCTCTAGGCTCCGGTTACAGGGAGGAGCCCTGGCTGGCCCCGCATGGCTGCACCAAATGCCGCGTGGCTGTGCCAAATGCCATGGCATTTCTCCAACCGCCGCAGCAGTATGGGGAGAAAGGAAAGCAATTGTGGTGGAAGGTGTCGCAATACGAAGTGCCTCACCAATGCCAAGGTCAACATCCAAGCCGTTGCTGCCCAGCCAAGGATGCAAGGGGGGGAATTAAGTCACACCCGAAAAGATGGCCTAGCGATTTTTTCGGGCTAAAAAAAACCCAAAAAACCGGCCTTATTATATGAGAAACACAGTAGTTCTGTCAGCCATACTTTCCTTTGTACAACATTGAATCAATGTGGTTTCCAGTTCCATCCCTCTTGCGTTTGTATCTCTCTGCATTTGTAGGCTCATCAGATCATAGTATGTGGACCAATTTTGCTACTCTACTGAACCCCTCAAACCCAATAATTCTCTGAGTTCCCAGTCATACAATATATAAGCATTACCTTTATTCAGTTTCAACAACTGCATTTTCAATTTCATTATTTAAAAAATCCTCCATGGTTCTCATCTGGAGGTTCCTTCCCCTATTGTCACAGTCCAAGAATCCATTCTCACTCAGTGTTTTTACATTGTATCCAGTTTGTTTTTGCTTCTGAACGGATCTTTTGGCCAACAGATTTGATGTTCTGTTTATGCTCTCTATGCACAACCTACAGATCAGGTTTGAGATAACTTTGCAGGCACAAAGTTTTCCAGCTAGCACACCTCCACTGTTCTTACATACATTCCAGGTCACCCATATCTGCCATGTCAATCACCTTTGTTTTTCTAACTAGCTTCTACTTCTGTTACTGCTTTTCACAAGACTCTCCAGTCCATGGCCTCCCTTCTCCAGCAGATGAGATAAAACAGCAGCTATTCAGCCACAAATGGCAGCTACCACTTTATCTTATAGTTCCTAAAAGATACTGGCCAAAGGCAATAGTTATTTCTACTTCTGTGCCCTTGTCAATCTTTGCTGTTATGGAAGGACAACTCCATGTCAACCCCAAATCACATCACTCACCAGTTCTTTTTTTTTTTAGCCATTTTAAAATTTTGTTCTTATTATCCTATTCCCCCACCTATAGAAATGGTTTTATACCATTTAACTTTCTCCCTATCCTTCCTTTTAATTCCAACTCGTCCAATTCTTACTGCCTTCATTTTCTGTCCTATTTTTCTTTCATCGTTCATTCTACACACTCATTTCAACATTTAAATCCCTTGGTAGGATGCCATTTCACAAGAAGAATAAACATGGGAAGTTGCCCAAAACCTGTAAATGCTCAGAATTCACTAGACAGTAGGAAAGAATTAGCCCATGATAGTTGGCCTTGGAGATTTAGGCTAACCCAAACCTGATTCATATTTGAATCTTTTCTTATATCCTTTGGTGTGTGGAAGTCTCTTGCTAAACTTTAAACCAGGGGTCTTCAAACTTGACAGCTTTAAGACTTGTGGACTTCAACTCCCAGAATTCTTCCTCCGGTCATGTTAGCTCAGGAATTCTGAGATTAAACTTGCCAAGTCTGAAGACCCTGTTTTTAGGCTTTGTCTCCACTTTATCAGTCATGTATACCCACCTCCTTTAACAATATAAACTTATAAGTACTCTGGAATTTTTAATAAGCAGAAACTCTATGTAATAATAGCAACAATAATGATTTCCAACTTAGTACTTACCTCCAAATAAATCGAGGGTGGATTGTGTTCTCCTCCAAATTTGTCTAGCAGAGCTTCTATATGTTCTTGAGTTAACTTAATCATCTGTTTGATATTCCACACCTAGAAAAAAGATGAGAAATATTTCAGTATCCTTAATAAAATATATTCAAAAGTTTTAAACTTAATATCTCCAATATATGCTGACAACCAATTCACTTACTAATGTTGTTAGCTATGATGTGTGTGCACCTATGCCTAGTCACTACACATATAATGCAACCTAAAACAACTGCTCAATAATTTTCTATCTCTCAAACTTCACTTGTATAGCACACAACAAAACCAGCAATATATTTAGTGGCTGAGAGCAAGACTCAATGCCTGCTCATAAAAGTGCAAAATGCAAATGTGTGGCACAAATGATCAAGAGCATGAGTAACTATTGGAAGGTTATAAGGAGTAACTATTGGAAGGTTATAGGAAGAAGTAAAAATAAAACAAACAAACAAACAAAAACCCCAGAAAGTAACTTTGGCCAATTATTTCCCTGTTGCCAAGAAAACTATAGAGGTAGTCCTCGATGTACAACCACAATTGAACCCAAAATTTCTGTTACTAAGCAAGACAGTTGTTAAATTTCCCCATTACATGATTTTCTTGCCATAGTTGTTAAGTGAACCAGTGTGGTTGTTAAGTTAATAAAATGATTGTTAACTGAACCTAGCTTCCCACTGACACTGAAGGTCACAAAAGGTGATCACATGACTCCAGGACATAGCAGCCCTCATAAATTGTCAGACATCCAGATTTTGATATGTGACCACAGGGATGGTGCAATGGTCTTAAGTGTGAAAAATGGTCGTAAAACACTTTCAGTGCTGTTGTAATTTTGACTGGTCACTAAATGAATGGTTGTAAGTTGAGGATTACCTACACAGATATATCCATGTAATTACTGAGACTAGATTTGAGAGTCCAAGGCATGGATAAATGTGTAACTGTGTTGCAAATAAACTTCTGTAAGAGATAATGTAAACCATCTTATCATGTCTACTTCTATTCTCTTGTCAACTTTAATATGATTATTACTTTGGTACTGTAAAGGAACTATTTCTAAAATACATGTAAAAACAGTAACAATTAGCCAAAAAACAACACCTAAGAATTTAAGTACTTGTTTCTGGGCAAAAAAAATGACAGTACATTGAATGTTCATGCAATCACCAGAGACTCAACCATCTATCCAAATTATGGAGAACAGAACTCTAAAACTATTTATTTATTGGAATAACGTCTTATCCTTCAGTTCTGGTGAGCACTAAAGATGGTTAGTAATTATTTTAAAAGAAAACATAGCTTTAAACTGCAGATGAAAATTAATGGAAAAATCATACTAAAATCAATTATTTTAAAAAGCCTGGAGAAAGTACTAGCACTGGTGATTTTATCTAATTTGGTAGTTACCTAGATGATGTTACCTAGTGCAAGAAAACAACCAAACTCAGAGAACACCAAGGACCCCTCATTTCAACCCTGAGCTACAAATATTCTCCTTTATTGGTACTTTCCACATTTTCAAAACCCTGAGAGTGGCCTTCAAACCAAATTCCTGACAGAATGCCATCTCTAGTCCAAGTGCAATGCCTGAGGCTGCCCTCTCCTCGTATCAGGAAAAGTGGCCACTGACAAGCAGCACACATCTTTCAGTATAGGAATTATTTTATTCATCTATCTTAGCAACATTTACTTAGTATTAACTTATCTACTACATACTCTACAACTATTCAACTTTTATATATTATTCATGACAACCTCACAGTTGCCACAGCTATCTCTTCTGTGGCACAGTGGTTAGAATGGCTACTTCTGCTGCCTGCCGCCTGCAATTTGGCAGTTTGAATCTCACCAGGTCAAGGTTAACTCTGCTTTCCATACTTTTGAGGTTAGTAAAATGAAGACCCAGATTGTTGGGGCCAATATGCTGTCTCTGTAAACTGCTTAGATAGGGCTTAAAGCACTGTGAAGCGGTATATAAGTCTAAGCGCTATTGCTATTTTGAGTCTGGTATCAGCTAAGAATTAAAAAGTGCTTCTACACTAAGAACCATGCTTTTTTAGGACGAGTATAAGCCATCCTTGATCTTTGAGTTCAGTTTTCTATTTGTCAACCTCCATCTCATTCAGATTTAATATAATCTTGTCTTCTCTTCTTTGACACATTAATGAGCTAAGGCAACTTTCAAGGGGGACAAATAGCTTCCTTGGAACTGAATGGGAAACCCAATAAAGCTGCTGTCATTAACATACCGATGGTACTGTTTACCAAACTACTCCAACTTCATGTAGATGTTAAAGAGCCTGAAGGATAAGATGGAACCCTTTGCGAGACCATACCTTAATGTTCTAGGTATCAGTTAATAGTCTCCTATTCTGGGGATGTGGCCCAACAAAAAGGACCAGAAAAATGGTAAAATTCTAGCCCACAGAATTTAGGGAGACCTGGAGAGAAGCCAGATCTTTGTGGTATATGAAAGTTCAATGATTTTACCATTGTTTAAATTCTGTATAATAGATGTTTTATCAGCAACTGGCTTAAAAAATAAGGTTAATAATGTGAGGGGTCACATTATTATTATCTTGACTTTTCTTAGATGGCATCTGAAAGGAAAGAAGATGAGCCACAAAAATACATATTTTAAGTAGATTCACATTTATTCTTTCCTGGAAATCCACACTGAATAATATTTGATCTTCTTTTCAAATCACAATTTAAGAGCTAGGTTGTCACACTTCATATCATCACACCGTTATACTGAACTTAATGGTGAAAATGAAGGTTTATTGAAGTATGGCTTTAAGCTAAAGTAAATGTGTGAGAGCCTATAGATTTCCAGAATTTGCAGAAGTCCAGCTCCTAGTTTTGTTGTCCAATTTGATAATCAGTCAGAAGCATTATAAATTTTAAATGTTGCATTTTGAGGCATTTTAATATAGCCAGAAAATATGTAAAACAAAATGCAGGGGGACTTTCCAATAATACTTTGAAAACGTAAACACTCACTTTTTACCTCAGTAACTAGCACTGTTCACTTCTACTGCAAGGACATGCCATGTGACACTCTTACCATGATAACTTAGAAAGTAGTTATTTAAATGTCTATATTGCAGTAAACATCGATATCATTATGAGAAAATGTGGGCATCTAGAAAACGGAACAGCTGTTGCAGGAAGAAAAATACTTTAACCCTTAATTATACAAGTGTGGACTACATAACTTGCTTGTTTTGATTCACATGTTTTATTACTCTTTCTACATGCTAGGCAATTAGTGAAGCAAAGAAACCTTTAAAACGGAGATCTCAATAAATGTGTGGCCAGCAATTTTATCAACACCTCAATAATTATTTTGTTCACTGCAATTCATTCTGTTAGGAGTCTCAAATATGTTTAAAAGTATACATAAATATAATTTTGCTTGAATTTTACTATAACTACATTTACATTGCAAGGTATTTAGAAAAATCCAGAAATAATGCTTTCTATGAAAGGCACAAATATATATTCAGTAATGATTCATATTTTACCCCAGGAATAATATTTGAGCATGAAGAGTTACAGTAATTGGAAGCAGAACAATAAAGTATTAAAAATGGAAATTTATTGCCTCCACTATATATCAATTTACAATAAACATCTTAGGTATCTTAAAGATTCAAGATTTTAGTGATCCATACCAATTCTGTTGCAAGAAACAAAAAGAGTTTACCACTCAGGACCTGTATGAGAGGATATTTTTAAAACTAAACATTTTCTGTAAAGAATAAGAAACTCATATTTGAAACAAACTATGGAATTTGCTATGAAATAATGTGCAGAGCTAATTGCATAATAAGAAAATGATGACAATCTATACTGGGATAAGGATCTTAACATTTTCAAAACAAAGAATAACTTAACTACAACAAATAGCATTACGATTTTCTCAAGAAAACTTTATAGCATCCATAACACTGTATTTTTAAACCTGTTCTTCTTGATATTGAGATAGATACCAGTATTTTATATTCATCACCCTTATGTAAACCTATTCTCCTTGAGATAGACATTAGTATTTTATATTCATCACCCTTATATACTATTTTTAGAATCAAAACTTAATCAGACCAAGCAAGATTCTTCTTTTCATAGGTGAACAATCAATGTATACACATAAACAAAGCATTCTGCCACATAACTATTCTACTATTTTCTACATTTCCATTGTCTTTGTAGAATGTGTATGTGAGAGGCCATGCCAAATATTCTTGCATTTTACTAAAGTGAATAAGGAGTTAACTGGACACTTCCTAATATGGAAATTGGGGCATGGTTCCAGGAGAAAAGGAGAAGGTGTGAAAAAAGAAACAGTTGACATTTAGGGGGGAAAAAAGGAAAGGAAAGGACCAAGACATCAACCGCTTTTGTGAAAAGATAACTTTCTTATTTCTATAGCTCTAAATTTCTGTCCCATATTATTTGTTCACAGGTTATTATTAAAACTTTAACTGTTTATAAATGGTTGTTAAATAAATGAGCAACACTACATTACACTCCCCTCCCCTGCGTATAACACTACCAGGAGGTGAAAAAAAAAGACAAAATTGTAAAAGAACAGACTTCCATCATATGAGGATGGTGGCAATAATATTTAATATTTATATTTATCCCCAAAATAAATATGGAAGAAATCATGTCAAAATAAGCACAGTCTCAAAACAGCTGGTATAAAAACATAAGTTGGACCAAAGGACTTACAGCCATTGCTATTTAATCATTGAGAAACACCTGCTTTTTTCAAAAAGAGTACAATCCCTTCCCCAAACAAGTGTAATATTTTCAATATTGAATCAGTAGTTGTTATATTTTTATACAAGTTACCATTTATAGGAAGGGTATACAAGGCACGATGACAAGGTAGTCATATTTTTATATTACATTCAAGTCTGATACAACAATCAAGAGTTCACTGAATTATTAGTTGACTGTTACATCTCCCCATCTAAAACACTCATTTTATTAAATAATCTGAATGAGATAGAGAATTTATATTTACACACATTTAGTTCAGAGTAAGAATGGCTGCAGGAATTGGGTTTGTCTAATCTAATGAAAAGAAGGACTAAGGGTGAGATGATAGTGTTTCAATATTTGAAGGGCTGCCACAAAGAAGAGAGCAACATAAGGCAAGGCAAGAAACAATGGATGGAAACTAATCAAGGAGAGAAGCAACCTAGAACTAAGGAGAAATTTCCTAGCACTGAAAACAGTTAACCAGTGGAATGGCTTTTAAAAAAGAGACTGGATAGCCACTTGTCCGGAATGGTATAGGGTCTCCTGCTAGAGCAGGAAGAAGCTTAGAAGGCCTCCAAGGTTCTTTCCAATTCTATTATTCTGTTCTCCAAAATATATATTTGAATCCTAGACAAAATTCAGTTACAGAGAATTGCTAAGAAACAACTGTTCACTTTTAATGGCATGATGGACTAGCTCTATCCATTATAATTTCCATCATGTGCATGGCAGGTTTATTATGAAATAGTAACTGTATGTATACTTATTACTTGAATAATCCTACAGTATCAAGATGAATTGGCAAGCTTTCAATAACCAACCCAGTTCAGACATTCTTCAGGTGGTGTCAACTAGAAGAAATTCATTCCAAGACATACCGTAGGTTATTGAATGCTCTTGGTCCTTCAATAACTGTCTGGCTGAGCTCAATCAATTTCCAGCTGTATTCTGTTTAATAAAGGTTTCCCAAAGGAGACCATCATGGATACACTACTCATAACTATCAAGCTAAATGAAAACCACCAACAGAAGCATCCTTGATAAGCCTCATGGCTTTGCTGACAAATCAGGGCTAATCAAGTAGATTATCAAACACCAGGCAGACAACATTCCATCAGTGGTACATCCAGACAGATTAATCCTTAGTTACACAGACTAGTGATAGAATCCACATGCAAATATTCTTTAGGCTCCAGTCAAGATGTCCTTTTCAAATCATGTACTGCATGTTGTTCACTGTTAATCATATTGATAAATCAAGCCAAAAAACAAACATATAACATCACTAAACATAACTAAAAAAGCAAAATTATCTGGAATCATATGCATTTATTACTCAAATAATCCACCCACAGCTTCAAAATAAAAGATTAGCTGAATTTATTTGAAAGGCATAATAACCCTGATAAAGGGTCATATGGAAAGTATTTATGGATAATTATAAATTGTTTTACCAAAAAAAGCCCTACACTGGTCAATAGATTTTATCTCTAAAACAACATGAATCAATAGTTTTCCTCAGCCAACTAACATTTGAAATTATACACCTGTTAGTTTAACATCAAAAAACAAATAAGCTAGACACATAGAAAATCTTGCTTAAGGGAATCAGCATGGAATCTGCAAAACTAAATCTTGCCTTACTAATTTCTAATTTTTTTAAGAATGAATATGATTTTGCAGACAAACATTGTGCACTTGGAATTCCAGAGACTCTTTGCAAAAGTTCCTCATGAAAGGCTGTTAAATAAACTTGGCACTCTGGATATAAGATGATTTGTTATTTTATAAATTTCTAAATGGATAAAACAAAGCCAAGAGGCAGGAAGAAATAGGCATTTTTTTCAAATGAGGGAATTAAGAGAGAATTTTTCAAGAATCTACATTGAGCAAATGCTTTTTAGCTAGTAGATAATTTTGACTGATGAGAAAGGAATGAGTTAGAAAATGATCGATCAAACAGCAAACATGATTCAATTTATCTGTAGAGTATGGTACACATAGGGGCAAAAGCCAATTCATGTTTTCTGTTCTAAAAAACAGGAAAAAAATCTTGAAGTAATGTTGGATATCTCAGTGAAGATACTGATCAATTTGCAGCAAGATTCCAGGCAAATTCCATATGGAAGAGTTCATCAGGAAAGGAATTGAAAACAAAACTATCAACAATATAGTGCAAATATACAGAAGGGTGGAATAATTTAAAAACATTATAACAAAGTGGAAAAAATGCAGAAGAGGGCAATGAAAATCATCAAGGAACTCAAGCATCTTCCTTACAAGAAAATCTAGATCATCTGGAACTTCAGTTTAGAGAGAAGATAACTAAGGGCAGACATGATTAGTTTGCTTATTACATTTGCGGGCCATCCATCTTCTTGAGGGACATGGTTGAATTGTATAAAATCATACATGTTATGGAGAACCTGGAAGGATAGACAGAAATTTTTTCTTCCTCTTTTAAAACACTTAGAAGCAGGGGTTATCCAATGAAACTTAAAGGAAGATATTTTGAACAGAAAAAATACTTTCCACAGTGCATAATTAACTTGTGTTTATAATCATTTATCAGATGACTTTAAAAATAGTTTGAATAAATTCAAGGAGGACAGGCCTACTGAGAGCTATTAGCCTTGAAGATTTAATGGGACCACTGGGCTGGGGCAGCATGGATCCAAATATTACTTTGCAGAAGAGAGATATGTCTGCTATTGTTTAGTACCTCAGAGGCTGGTAAGCTTCTGTGAGAAAATGCTGGATAAATATTGTCTTTAGTCTATTACAGTAGTTATTATTCTGTTATTAAATTGTAATTAAAAATATCAAATATATAAAACCTGAAGTAATTCTTAGGGAACTGTATCACATCTAAAAAGATATTGTACTGCTTTATTATACCTTTATCTTCAGGTTGCTATTATTCCTATAGAAATGAAATGATTAGTACAGCATTTGCGGATATTCATTCAAAAAACCCTGTGTAAGCTTAATCTTTTTCCAACCACACTCTGCATATAACAGCTATGTTGGTTTTCTCCAGAGAAACTTCACAGCACAATACAAAAATAACTGATGCATATTTGGAAAATGAAATTCATACTAAGTAGTTATGCAAAAAGTAAACTGTACCTAAAAATAATTCAACAAATCACACTTGCATGTATTTATAAAACTATTTTCCTTTATTCCTGCCCCAGTATGTCATTTTAGAGCTAGGTAGTTAGTACTTAGTAAAAATATTCAGATGAATAAAGTATTAATCAACGTTTGCTTTAAAAGGAGCAATACAGGTTTTTGCACTGGATCCAGTTTTGGGTACTAAGAACAATCTGCTACATCTTTTGCCAACAAGAAACCGAATGCCAAGAGGTTTGTCCCATTTGTGCTAAGGTCCTGTTCAGAGGGCACCTGAGAATGCTTGCTTGTGGGGGAAAAAATTACGCAATCCACTGGTAACTTTTAATGACTGAGTTAGAAAGGTAGCAATTCCACCTTTTTAAAAAAAATTCCATAAATTGTTGACAGACAGCCCCTCCCCTGCCTGTTTATCTGAGACAGAGATACAGATACACAGAGCTGGAAGGGACCTTGTAGGTCATCTAGTCCAATCCCACCCAAGCAGGAGATGCTACACCATTTCTGATAAACGGCAGTCCAATCACTTCTGAAAAGTCTATACAAAACACAGACAGGTATGTATCTCTTTTCTTCTTGCATTTTCTTGGGGTAATGCATTAGGGTCAAAAGAAGTCCAAGTGTGGGGAAAAGGGATGAAGGATAATGTTATTGACATAGTTCCTGCAGTTACATCTACCCTTGGCAGACAATTATAACTAAGAATCAGGCAGGGGGAAGAAAAAAAAGTCTGAGAAGACAAATCCAGAGCATTCTACTGTGTAGCAAACCAAACAAATCAGCAATATTTCACTTGGCCTGGTGACAAATTAAACTTTTTTGAGGGTTTCACCACTGCATTTTCACAAAGCAGCTTTTTTCCAAGGTTACCGGGGGCTATTGATGCTGCGCCTGTAGCAACAGTTCAGTGGGGGCAGCAACTAACTGCTGCCTTCCCCAACTTGATGCCCTCCTGTGAAACTGGACGACAGTTTCCACACATCCCTGTCATCCTGCAGACAGCTTAATGAAAACTGCAGTGCAATAAAAACGGGACGGCACCAGGTCAGGAAAAGCTTGTATTAGCCGGAGACGGTTTTTCCTGGCGACGGAGGTTCTGTAAATCAGGCCAGGGAAGTTTTGTCGCCCCCTCCCTCCGGGCAAGCGGGCAGCTTATGATATCGACCCCCGCTCCCGTTTAAGCATCTCCGGCTGCCTTAACGTCTTGCTTTTGGCCCCATCGCCTCGCAGAGACGTCCGGGGCTTCGGACAAACATCCTTCCCCGCGTTATAAACTCCGACTCGTTACGCCTTATCGTCGCTCGTCAGCTTAAGCCCCTACAGACGAGCTTCCACTCTCGGGACTCCCCGAGCACAGAGAAAACGGCGCGTTGAGATGCCAAGCCCGGCCTTGCCTCTCCTCCCCCTCCCCGCCATTCCGCGCAACTCACAGCAAGGCAGCCCTCACCTCCTCCGGGATGGCAGAGTCGCCTCCGGCGCTGCCGCTACCCCCGGCGTAGGAGGGTCCGGGCGGAGGCGGCTCGGGTTCCATGTCCCCGTTGAAAAGCGATGCCTCCTCAGCGCTGCCGCTGCTGCTCAGCGCCGCCATCTTGGATCGAAGCGCTGAGGGAGAGGAGGAGGAGGCGGAGGCGGGGGCCAAGAGGGGGGACGGGGAGGAGGAGGGAGAAGGGGAGGCCCGGCCGTGTCGCTCCTCTCGACCCGGCCGCCCCCAGATGCGACCCGTCACGGAAGGAAAGTGTGTGTGTGGGGGGAAGAGGGTGGAACGAGGGTCGGGGGGGACAGAAGGACGGGGCAGAAGAAGCTCAACCAAGCCACTCAATCCTTCAGACAGGGAGGCAGCGGCAGCAGCAGCAGCAGCAGCAGCAGCGCCAACGTCACGCCCTGAGCGTGACGTCACCCAGAATAGCCGCGGCGGGGGTGCGCATGCCCAGCGGAACGTCACCAGGAAACACCCTGACATCACGACGCGCCCCCTCTTCTTACGTCATCGAGGGAAACCTTTAGATGCGAGGAACGGCTCCGCCACGCCCCCCCCCCTCCATCGGGGCACGTTTGTTCGGAGGCAGGTGGCTTTTTTTTCTCCGATCGGCTGAATTACACCGTTTAAAAGCGAACTGTGGTAGAATTACCAGATCTGGACTGCGGAAATCTGGGCGACCCCCGGATGGCAGCAAGAGTTTTTTGAGGTGTTCGTATTGTATCTCTTTGCTGCCATCTAGCGATCGTCCGAATCTTCGCAGCCCGCATCTAATCACTCCAGATGCTGCTGGAAGTGAGGAAGTCTGGAAGTGCTGCTTTCGCTAACGTTTAACGTTTAACAAGTGAAAGCTAAGAAATGAGCATTCTCCCAAAACGTAGAATCGAAATAAGCATTGTTCTGAAACATGGCAATCAAATCTCCCACGCTCTGAAATGAGAATATTAGGGAACAATCTTGAGTTTTCTTATATATTGCCTCAACAGCCTCCTAGCCTAGTCTCCATTATTTGAAGAACTGATTTTCAGCTATGTGGAAATAAAACATTTTAGATTGATTTCTGACATTTGTGTCCTATTCTTATATTATAGTAATATATTATGTTTAAAAACATGAAAGTGCGAGAAAATAATTTAGTCAGCTAGTTCATAATTATTTCTCATTTCTGTACTTGACTATCCTAGATGATTATAAACTATTTCGAGATGAATTGCTTATTTGAAAAAAATACTGTGTTTGAGGTGATACTTTAAATACATTGCTAAGAAAGTATGCATGCATGCATGTAATGTATGTATTAGCATTTTGCAGATCTTACAGGCTACTCAAAATGCAAATGTCCCTGAATGGCATTCCATATATTAAGTAAAACAATACAGAGTAATTTCTTTAGGCCTCAATATATTTCTGCATACCCCACTCTCCTATCTGCCTGGCAAGGAATGGAAAAGTAGCAAGCGATCAAGATATCTTTGCTAAGCAAGAACAGAAGAAAGGAAATGCCAGAGCAAGGGAGAAGAGAAAGGGGGATGGGGGGAGGTTGCTGATCGAGGTAGTGGTTGTGATGATGAAGAGATTGAACCAAATGTTGGGCCATATTGTTCTCACTGGTTATTCCACCAGGTCTTTGGGAAATACTAAGAGTTTCTTTCTGAGGAAGCAGTTGTTGTAGTTGTTTTTACTTAATAGAATTCATTAATTTGATTATCCAGGTTCTGTATAACCTCCAAATAATATTTGGATATTATTTTTATGCATGGTTTTATTGTACTGTTTTATTTAATTTACTTAATTTAAATTACTCTGGAAGACACCACTCTTTATTCTGTACCTTTATATGTTTTAATAAACAAAACAAGATGATAAAACATACATTGCAACCTAATGATGCAAACTTGAGTCTTTTGTACTTGTAATCTCAACACTGGACAAAACCATCCCAATCACAGCTTTGCATTGTGATGATATGACATACATTTTGTTACTTTCCCTCTCTTGCCTATGCATAGAAATGGATGGAAACTTGTAGGTAAGTAAGGATGTAGGTGGAATTATGTGTGCAAAGGTAGATGCTGTGGCTGGGGAACTGTTACCAATCTTTAGGTGGTGTACCAGTTGTAGCCCCTACCTATAGCATGAGGCCTTGGGGCAGTAATTCACACATTATTCCTCTTGTACTCATATGAACCATTTCAGTGTGCTAAATATAAGGTTGCTTTTGAAAACTTAAAGCTGCAATTTGTACAAAATATAACATGAATATTGACAGGTGAAAGCCTATATGCTACATAACACTTGTGCTACAAATGTAAGAGTTCGTTTTAATGCCCTATATGCCTTAAGATATTTAAGGGCTGTTTTTTCCAGTGAGAACCTACCATCCTTAATCCAGGTGGCAAAGCTTAGAATACTTTATTTGGTTAAGTGAGATGCAGGGAGGATCCGGAATCTCCCCAAGCTCTTTCATAGGCATTTGGAATCTAATAACTTATATGTTGTACATTATCATAGTTGCTTTTCTATTATATTGTGTAATATTTTATTATATTTCATTGTGTTGATTTTGAGTAAACCTGCAACATGTTGGTTGAAATAAGCATCCTGCAAGATAAATAAACAAGTAACTTTTGGCTCTATTCAGATACATATTCCTATCAAAAAGTAGGCTAATCAACCAGCACTATAAGGATAGCCTGAAATATACACGTTTCTGTAGCAGAATTATTTTTTTGCATTGGTATATCTCATTACTGTAACCTTTTAGAATTGTGCTCTTTTTACTATTTAAAGGAATATTTAGGAATCTTTCAGAAAGAACTCTATGGTTTAGTTCAGGGGTGTCAATCTCAAGGCCCAGGGGCCAGATCCAGCCCACAGGATACTTAGACCTGGCCCGCGGGACCACCCTGGAAACAGTGAAGGACCAGCCACAGGGCTTCTGTCAGCAAAAACAGAGCTTGTGCAAGAGGCAGTCACAGCTTGTGCAAGAGCTTGTGCAAGAGGCAGTCTCTTGCACATAGCTCTTGCTATGTGCAAGAGGCAGTCACAGCTAAAAACAGAGCTTGGAAGCCCGTTTTCGCTGGCAGAGCATTTGCGCCACCACAGGTGCTCCTGACATGAGTGATGTCAAGCTGGCCATGCCTCCCCCAGCTCCCAAGGTCAAATACAAACCTAATGTGCTCCACAATGAAATCGAGTTTGACACCCCTGGCTTAGTTTATGCATTTTTGTAGCATATTGTGGTTGGTTTGGTTGTGAATGAATGAAACCAATTGTAGCTTAGACAGACCGTGTCAAAGACTGGGTAAACACACTGCATAGTGTTTTGCATGAATATAAATCCAAAAGGGGAAATTTATGACTTTCCAGAAAATAGCAGACTGGAACTCCCATAATCATTTATTTTTGAACACGATGAGAAAGAATTTAGCAGAGCTTCTATTCCCCAATGTATATTCCAGAAGTCCATGATTAAAAAAAACCCTGCATGTTTTTTTTCCTAGTCAACACTTACCTTCCCTCCTGACCAGAGAAAAAGTGGGTTGGAAAGAATGTTTGAAAAATGCTGAATATCAGATTTGTCTTCTTTTAGCATTGTAAGAAATTTGGGAGTTCTCTGACTCATAAGAGTTGGCATATTCTTTTATGACTCTTTCTTGGTTATTATGTATATTAATACAACTCTTGGGAAAAACATAGCAATAAAAGATGTATATGTGATGTCAAATTATATTCCAACAATATGGAAGTTAATATTTAATGATGAACTGTGGCTTTATCAACCCTGGGGTTAGGAAAACAAAACTAGCCTGCTTTGGTAGAATGAAATCTGCACTCCAGATGTTAAACAAAGAGCTCAAGAAATCCACATCAAGTTTGTCTTTAGATAATGTCTTTAGAAAATGAAGTAATATATGCTTAATGTGGTCTAGATTTCATACTATTAAAGAGCTGAACTAGTTTAAAATTACATGGATCTTGTTTTGAAGTTTTAGTTTATTTTAATCATAAACAATGTATCACTTTTTCTAACTGTATCACAACTGTTGCACTATTTTTTAAAACTTTATTGCATTTGACTAACAAATGTTTTTTTTACAACATCTACCCATGATGCAAATACTAGCCTTATATGGGTAAAGCCAACTGTATGGAATGCTCCCATTGACAACTTATCCTCCCTACTGACCAGAGGAAAAAAAATATGTTGGAAACACTGAAATGATTGGACTTACCTCTGTAATTTTGGTATTTATGTTGATAAGACAAATTACACTAACATCATAGGGCAAAGATTTCTGAAATGGGAAGAGTCCTCTATTGGATGGGAAAAAAAATCCCCTTCAAACTAAACTATTAAATAAAGTCACCATCTGTTCCAAGATGTTTTATTAAATAAATTTGTGGGTTAATAGTGCTTTTACTTCTTCAGAGCTCTCTTTCCTTCTCCTTTTTTGGGGGCTCCTTTTCCACGTAGCCTCCTCAACCGTTTCATCTCATCTTTAAAATCTTCATGTTCATCCCTAAATCAAAAGGGCAAATGCAAGGCATGAGTCAAAGTTCATGTTTGCTTTATTTAATCTCAAATTAGAATGATGTCCAGTTTTAACCAACAGGAAAGGTGAGATAAAGCAACATACACTATTTAACATTCTTAAATGTTTATTTTCTGACCAAGGCTTCCTGAGACCGTAATTAAGCACACGCTTAGTCCAAACAACTCTTATTTTATTTCAATGCTGGGAATTATGCTCATTCCCAAACATAATGAGTCTCGAACAGTCCCTTGAGATAAGCACCCACCTTTATCTCCTTTGAATTGCTGCCAACAACTAAAGTGCCAAATTAACTGTAAAAAACCAACCAAAGTACAAAATCCACAGAGAGCTTCAAGGTTTAATCCAAAGGAGCAAACAACTTTGCTTCCTGCAAAGGTTTCTCTACCTTTGCACCTTCTTTATACCTTAAGGGAGGAGCAATCATCTCCCAGCCTTACTCCCGAGTCGCCCCTTTTGTCTCAGCCTCTCTTGCCTTCTAGCAGCTCTGCGCACATGCGCACTGGGAACAGGCTCCCCTGGTCCTCTGCCTTGGTGCTGCCAGACTCTGGAGGCTCCGGAGTCAGCACACAACTCCCAGATGGTCCTGGTCCTATCTCTGCATCGGACGGAGGACCCTTGTCCGAGTCCTCCCCAGACTCCCAGGCTGGTCCCCATTCTTCCCCACTATCTGATTCCACAGGCTGCCAGCGAACCACAACAGTTACATACCAAAAAAGCTAATACTATCCTTGGTTGTATAAACAGAGGCATAGAATAAAAATCATATTAAGTATTAGTACTGCTTTATAAAACCTTAGTAAGACCATACCTGGAACATTGCATCCAGTTTTGGTCACTACAAAAAAGATGTCGAGACTTTGGAAAAAGTGCAACTAAATGATTAAAGGCCTAGAGAAAAAAGAAGGACTGGGATTATATGATAGCTGTATTCCAGTATTTGAGAGACTGCCACCAAAGAAGAGGTGGGTCAACTTACTTTCCAAAACAGCAGAGAGCAGGACAAGAAACAATGGATGGAAACTAATCAAGGAGAGACGCAACCTGGAATTAAGGAGAAACTTTCTAGCAGTGGAAACAATTAACCTGCAGAACTTCCTGCCTTCAGAAGTTGTGGATGTTGGATCACTGGAGGGTTTTTTAAAAAAAAAACAACAACAAGTTTTATTAATTCTTCAAGACAGACAATACACAAATACACAAGAACACAAAACATAAAAGCGTAAAAAATCTCTTTTCTGAAAGTTGCTTAGTCCCAGGTTATAACTCTTGGTACAGACACAAATTCAAATTCATATTCCTTTCATATACCATTTCATATCTTATTAACATTTTCAATTTTCTACATGACTTCTCCTCTCTTTTAAATTTTCTCAATTTTATTTTATTTATCTCCTCTCAATTCATATCATAATATTTACCATTCTTTGTCTGTTCTATTTGAACCATCCATTTATTTTTCTTCTTTAAAAAAGAAGAAAAACTTCTCCTGTACACTATATGGAGTATGATGCCTTTATCTCTTTCCCCTATATTCGTAATACTTAATATAAAACACATAACTTACGTTGGGATTCTGTCTGGTACAATCTAAAATTATACTATGTTGTCAAAAATAAAAATAATACAAATCTATTCATTAGTATTGATATTCATTTATATCTTAAACGTTTAACACATTACTTTTCAGTTAAATCACATACTTTTATGGGAGTCCTATTTTCCATAATTATTCCCCCTCCCCCCCCACATCACATATTATAACTCATTATTTCATTACGGTGTTCCTCCTTCTTCTACGTCAAATCTCTCATTTCGCAAAAAAATTCGCTAATATACCATAATCTAATTATTAATATTAACAATCATTTTTATCTTAAACATTTTATCCATTTCAATTAAATATCATGCCTTTGTAGGAACACTTATGCTTTCCGAAAATTATTATCCACCCCCCACATCACAATCTTAAGTCATATTTCATTACAGTACTTCCTTTTTCTTAACAAAAATTTCACTAGTTTATATTAAATATTTTATCACATTTTAAATTACATATTATTTCCGATTTTCTATGGTTATTTCTAAATATAAATATAAAAATGCATACACTGGAGGGTTTTTAAGAAGAGACGGGACAGCCGCTTGTCTGAAATGGTATAGGGTCTCCTGCTTGAGTAGGGGATTGGACTAGAAGACCACCAAAGTCCCTACCAGCTCTATTCTGAATTTGAGAATTCTTCTGTGAGATATCTATGCTAATTTACATGTGTTTCTTTCACTGTGTCTGTCTGTGATATTCACAAATGACAGGTCTCATGTATTGTGAGCCTTGTCATAGTAAGCCCTGTAGGGCACACAGTGATTTTGAGATTTAACGTTCTTTGAATCATTGTAATTTGTAAGACATCTTGGCTGAACATGATATGTAAACCTAGCCCATAGATAAGATTTCCTCTACAGGTAGTCCTCAACTTACAGCAGTTCAGTTAGTGACCATTCGTGGTTACAATGGCACTGAAAAAAATGTCCTTATCTATGACACAGGAAACCATAATACTTCATGGCCTCCTTTGTGTATCTACAGAGAAGCTTTTGAAAAGGAAAACCATCCTTGAACTATTAGGAGTCAGACATAATTAACAATATTTCTTTTTTTAAATGGAACATCAATTAGTAACTAGTAAGGGATTTAAAGCCCAGGAAAATGATATGAACATGAAACAGAAGACCGCTTTCACTTTTAGTGACTATTTCCTAAATTATTCATCCCTCATTTAGGAAGTGTATGCCAAGAGTTGACTTAAGTGGGCAGATGTAATGAAAAAAATATCTTAGAGTACAAATCTTTTCATTAAAGCATAATTATTCTTACCAGCAGAAAAGTACTGATTGTACCCTATAATTTTCAGTCACAAGATTCTGAAAAGCTTCCTTTTCTTCTTGAAAAAGATTTATATGACTCTATAGCATGTGTTCCCTTCAACATTAATTGCTGAATTTCTGTGCCATAATTTAAAATCAAATGATTTTCTACCACCCTTTTCTACCACAGTCCTTTAGCTACAGATGTGTCAGATTATAACACGTGCATACACATACACACACTTTTTGCACTATTCTGTACATGCACATATATTTCTCTGCAGGACTTTTAGCATATCACATTTATTTGACTTTAACTTGGGAATAGAAGGAGCAAATTAATTTTAAGGTGTGCATAACCATGCCAACAGAATACACACAAAATTGACAACATGGATCCATGGTCTATATCAGCAGCCCCCAACATTTTGGGCATTATGGACCGGTTCCATGAAAAGAGGTTTTTCCGCAGACTGGAGGGGATGTGGTTTGGTGTGCTGTTTAAATCTGGTGGGTGGGGATTCACTTGTTTGCGCGGCTCAGTTTCTGGAATGCCACAGACCAGTGCTGATCCAAGGACCAGGGGTTGGGAACCCCTGGCCTACATAGATACAAGGCCCAAATTAAGCACGAGAAAAGTAAATTGAATTTGGAAACAACGAATCAAAAGAATCACAGACAAAAAAATTATTTGGCATCAACTTGCTTAATGTCCAGGTTACAAAAAGCTGAGGGAGGAGCTATATAAAATACATGCTATGTCAGGTAATAATTTTGATCAATCACTCTTCTAATATCCATGTTTCCCTGAAAATAAGACCTGGTTCTTTTTGCTCCAAAATAAGCACTAGGACTTATTTTTGGGCAAAGTCTTATTTGTTTTGAGTGCTGCTGCCACGAGGCGGGATAGTAGTGGAGCTGCCCTATGCACTGGCTTACCTCAGGGTTCCCGCAGCCAGGCCATCCCTGCCCCGAAACCTCCTTCGCCTCATGGCTGCAACACTGGTGCATTGCTCAACCTCCTACTCCATTGCAGCCACAAGCAAGCATAAGAAGTGGGTCATAAAAGGAGCCACCACAAGGTGAACAATTGTTGGAGCATGGATGGCCTGGTTGCAGCGGCCCTGAAGTAAGCTGGTGTGCAGATGGGGGCAGCTCCACCCCACCTGACCTCACCTGGTCTCAGCAGCGCCGCGAACAACCAGATGGAATGGGCAGCTGGGCGCCTCTGCAGGCCCTTAAGTAAGTCTTATTTTTTGGGGGGGGGCTTATATTGGGTACACGTGCAGAAAACATGATAGGTTTTATTTTGGGGATAGGTCTTATTTTCAGGAAAACATGGTAGTATAGGAACCATCTGCTGCAATTAACACTGTTATCTATACTAGTTGATTTGGGGGCTAGGTAATGTTTTTCTTTATTACTGCATGTCAACATTAGAAATTGGTGAGCGATGGTAGGATCCCTCAAAATGGGGAGGGGGGTCATGAGCAAATAGTACTAGTAATAGCATTTAGACTTATATACTGCTTAATAGTGCTTTAGAACCCTCTCTAAGTAGTTTACAAAGGCAGAATATTGCCCCCAACAATTTAGGTTCTCATTTTACTGAACTCGGAAGGATGGAAGCCATCTTTTTAGTTGTGCTCAACTCGATCCATGGTCTACATCAGCAGCCCCCAACTTTTTGGACACCATTTACCAGTCCCATGGAGAGAGGTTTTCCGCATGTTTTTTAAATGCTTATGGTACAATTAGATCTGTTAGAGACCATATACATATAATTCTAGAGGACTTAAAATAAGACTAGCAAGAAGTCCTTTCACATGTTTTGTTTAACTACAGGGAGCATTCTGCTTAAACTAATAAAATGAACAAAACCTTTTAATAAAGCCAAGTATGATTAAACAGCCATACACTGAATTAGGATATAATTCTGATTCATATTTCCCAGTTGCATTATTCGTCCATTAGCAAGATAATATCATTTCCTCAAGGCCGTAGAGCTGTTAATATTGTAAACTGTTCACAAAGTATCACACAGACCTTGATTCTGTTCCACCTCCATAAAATGCTTACTGCCTGCAGCTGAACACATTTCTGAGTGAGAGCCCTTGCAGGCTTTTCCAAACAAGAGATGAGTTAATAAAGAAGCTTGCAAAACTAAAGCATATAATTTATATTTTCCTGTGCCAAAGGAAGCCCCTTTGCTTTGCCATTATCTCCCCAACCGTGAAGAGCACATCTAGATTACCATTGTACAGGTTTTAAAAATAGCAGTATTCAGGATGTTTTAAATGTAAAAAAAAAAAAAAAAATCCTTCAATGTACATTTTTAGCTTAACATGAACCTAATTTCTTGCCGTATGAATAAAACATAGCAAGCTTCGGATCCATGCACTTCCGACTTTTGTGCGTGCCAGAAGAAGGAAATTAGAAGCATCTTCTGGTTTTTAACAAATTATAAAATAACTTGGAGATTGACTTTTTAAACTTTAGTTAGGAAATCTTAAATCCTAGAGTGGAATGAGAATGCAAGCCTGAATAAACCATTTTTTATAAATACAAAAAAGACTTTGTTTCTTTTCTCATGCATAAGCCATAGTTTACTTAACTTGAATTAAATAAATTGCTCGGTTTATTTATCATTCTAAGGCAAGCATCTCAAAAGCTTGCAAGATATCATGAGATCCACAGTTTTATAAGATTTGGCCGGCAAGAGTGCATAAATAAATAAAGTGCTTTATGTCTTACATTTATTTTGTAGGGTGTAAGCATGAGCATTTACATGTTTATCAAAACCAACAAGATCGCAGGTATAATGTTATCAATGTGTCATCCACATTTGTACATATGGGTAACATCAACCCATGTACAAAAGGTAGGATCTAAGATTTAGAACAGCTGAATAAGCACACATGCAAATCCACAGCTTAGAATCTACAGTGCTTCTGTTCACACAACACATTAAACCAAAGCCAACTATTACAAAAGCTGCAGTTGGAAAGGTAAAATAATTCCTGAAATGAAGAACACTCACAATAGCAAAGCTGAAGAAAATCAAAGGAGACATGACAGAGGTATGTTTATAAAATTTTGCATGATATGGATACTGCTAGAATATTATGAAGATAAACAAATAGAGACTTAGGACAGAGAAAACCATCCCCTTTCAGTCAGTGTTTCTATTATTTATTTATTAAATTTTTATGAAGCCCATATTCCTTACAGGGTGACTCTGGGTGGCTTACAAATCATTGAAACAGGAGGGAAAAAAAATAAAAGATTAAAACAACATAAAGTTAAAATTTCTTTGGAGAGTCTCAAACATTCAGATCATGGTTGTCCCAAAGCTGCCTTTTCAAAAGGCAACTGGACTTTATTGTGAAAATTCCTGGACTTTCAGGAGGGCATGAAAGAGGAAAAAACAAAAAAACCCTTCAATTGGCTTTTGAAAAAGCACCTCTGAGGCAAAGTTAAAACATTATTAAGCACTAACTAAAACCAAGCTAAGACAACTAAGAGCCAGACAGGATGGGGATGAGTTGTTCTTACTCTGACAGTCACCTCCTGAGGTAAGCACCCTCTTCAAGGGCCCAGGTCAAGTGGAAAAATCAAATTTTGATCCTCTTCCAGAAGGACAAAAGGAGGGGGCAGCTCTCATCTCTGGTGGAAGAATGTTCCACCGGGATGGGGCCACAGCAGAAAAGGTTCTCCTTGATCCTGCCTGCTTCAGTACCATAGCAGACAGGATTGGTAGCAAGCCCCTTCTGCTGGCATAAGTTGGGTGGGCTGGTCCCATCAGGGAGAGATGGTACTCTGGACCCATGCCATGTAGTGCTTTAAAAGTAATGATCGACACTTCAAACTGGATCTGGAAGTGAACTGGCAACCAATACAACTTACCACAATAATGGTGTTACATGTGCTGCTCTAGGAGCTCCCAGGGCTGTGTGCACTGCTGCATTCTACACCAGCTGAAGCTACCAAATATTCTTCAAGGGTAACCTCATGTAGAGTACATTTGCAATCATCCAGACATGAGATGACTAGGGTACAAGTGACCATGCGCAGGGACCTGAGATCCAGCTAAAGGCACAATTGGTGCACAACATGCAGTTATGCAAAGGCTCTCCTAGCCACGAGTATCACCTGCCCTTTGAGTAGGAGTCGTAAGTCCAGGAAGGAACACCACCACCATCATCCCGGCCAACTTGCACACTGGATCTGTCTGGGGTAATGCAAACCCATCCAGTTAATGATGATAAATCACCAGGGGTCCCTTGCACCCACAGCCACTCTCTCTCGCTTGGGTTCAGCTGAGAAAGGGCAGTCACAGCATCACTCGGACCACCCAGGATGGAGGTGTACAGCTATACATCATCAGTATATTAAGGATGACTCATCCCATATGATCTCACCCAGTAGTTTTATGTAGATGTTAAAAGCAGAAAGTGGAGAAAGTACTGAGTCCTGTGGTGCCACACAAAGTGGCCAAGGGCAGGACCTCTAGCTTCTTATTAACATAGATAGGGACCAGCATTGGAGAAAGGAGCTGAAGCAGTGCAACATTCTGCCGTCTGTCCCCATCCCCCTTACCCATCCCCAAAGAATGCCATGATTGATGGTATCAAAAGATGCTACAAGGTCAAGGAGAGCCAGGATGGATGCATAACTCCATCCTGCTCTCACCAGATATCATCCATAAGTGCAACCAATGCCATTTTCATCCCATAACTCAGCCTGAAACCCGACTGAAAAGAGTCCAGTGTCGACTTCTGGCAATTCCCTCAATACTACCCAACTATTTACAAAGTCTGCATTACGGTTACTATTAATCTTCTCATCACTCCTTAACACCCATCCCTTCCCTTGTGATTGTATGACTGTAACTTTGTCACTCCTTATGATTAATATTGACTGTTTCCTAGTATGATATGATTGCTTATTGTACCTTATGACTATCATTAAGTGTTGTTCCTTATAATTCTTGATTCTTGATTAATGTATCTTTTCTTTTATGTAGACTGAGAGCATTTACACCAAGACAAATTCCTTGTGTGTCCAACCACACTTGGCCAATAAAGAATTCTATTCTGTTCTGTTCTGTTCTGTCCTATGCTATGCTATGCTATGCTATCCTATCCTATTCCCTGGCCTACTCTTTGAAGTTTTCTTGGTGGGTTTTCTTTCAGAAGTGGCTTGCCCTTGCCTCCTTCCTAGGGGTGAGAGCTTTGTGCCGAAGATGGGACCAGAACTCATGGTCTCCTAATTTCTAGCCTGGTGAATTAACTCTACACCAAACTGGCTCTTTTATACCATTTAGCACATATTTAACCTAGGGACTTTGCAGTAAGCACTGATTTAACAGTGCTACTAGCAAATAAATAGAGAATAAGATCATTAACAATTATATTCATAATCATGTATATTTCCAACATTTCAGATATTCAGATTTCCAACACTTCAGATTTCTCCATTCAACATATTTAACAACATAACAGGGTGCCATACCCAAAAATTCTTGGACAGCATTTAGAAAATCAATGTCCATCTATCTATTGCAAACCCAGACTTGGTAAAGGAAGAATTTCAACCAAACTGTCTGATGGTGGTTTACATATGTGGGTATATGCAGAGTTAAAACAGCTTTTCAATTCTACCCACTAAAATGTTTTGAAATATCACACATTTTACTTTTTTTTCATGCAACTTCACAGCATTTCAGGTGACAATATCAAAAGTTGCTAGTTATGGAGAATTCATGAGATTTCATCCCTGATACTGTTTTAAAATTAAATTAATTAGGTGTGTGGCAAATGTCTTGGTGCCATGCAGCACCATGATGGAACTTCCATGAAGTAAAGGAAGAAGTCACACTTGAGGATTCATCATTTACTGTTGCTGCACCAGTTTGTCTCCATCCTTCCCCACATCCCCATATTTCTGAATTACCTGTAGAGGCCATAGGAACGAAGCCTCCACATGAGGCCACTGTAGATATTGTGAGGAGGATACCAGTCATAGACTCCTTTGCGCTTTGCCAAGGGCTGTTCACTTAACAGCTTGACGACTTTCATGGATGAAGAATCAGTTGGCCGAACAACTTCTCCAAATATATGCTTACTCAGGCGGGCCATCCGTAAGGCATAGTTGGAAAGAGGGCCTGACATCTTCGAGTACAAACTGGGCAAGTGGATGTATGCACTCCACCTTTGACCAAAAGTGAGAGAAGAAGGCAGCATTAAGACATACCATGGATTTAATGACAGTGATACAGTCCACCATCTGCTTCCTCTTTTTTAAAAAAATGTAAAAGCTAGGATCATACATCATGTTAATTACATAATACAGCTTGCTAGGTTTTAGGTTTGCATATTTGTGTTAACAAAATACAGTGAAGTGAACTGTGACTTAGTGTGAGATAATAACCCTAGGTGCATTTCACATAAGCAGGTATCATGTCATGAGACATGGCTCACTCAAAAAATCAACAATGCTGGGAGTAATCAGCAGACAAAGGAGAAAGGTCCACCCTACTACCCGCTGGCTGAACAATTAAGTACATTTACAGATATATATTTTCTCTTTTTATTATTATTTGTGCTATTATTTGCTATTTTGATACTATTTTGTACTTTATAGCAATAGCACTTAAGATTTATATGTCATTCCACAGTGCTTTATAGCAGGGGTCTCCAACCTTGGCCACTTTAAGACTTGTGGACTTCAACTCCCAGAATTTCTCAGCCAGCAAAATAGTGTAAAGCTGGATGAGGAATTCTGGGAGTTGAAGTCCACAAGTCTTAAAGTGGCCAAGGTTGGAGACCCCTGCTTTATAGCACTCTCTGAGCAGTTTACAAATGGCAGCATATTGTCCCACATGCATTTAATCATTTAATCATTGTTAATCATTTAACAATCCGGCTTCTCGAAATTTTACCGACCTTGGAACGATGGAAGGCTAAGTCAACTTTAAACCCATCAAGACTGAACTCCTGGCCATGGAGAGAATTTGACTGAAATACTGCATTCTAACCACTGTACCATCACAGCTCATTTAAGTACTCTATGGGCTAATTCTGAGTACTGCCAACCAGCCTTCCAGTGCTGCCATTCCCTTGTGGCTCTTATTGGTCCTTCTCTCCCTGTTCATTTACTTTCTCTATCCTGGGCATGTTACGTGACATGTAAGGTCAAACAAACGTGGCAGGACATGAGCTGAATCAGGAGCTGAATTAGCTCTCCCAATTACTGAAAGAACTTCTCACTGAACATGTCACCTATCAGACAAGCTTTCTCCCACTTCAGTGCATGACCCTCCACCATACATATGACCTGTCAAACATGGATTTTATATTCTTTCATGTTTAAATGAACAGTATAGTATTCTTTCTGAAGAAAAGTAAATCCACGCTTTACAATCATCTAAATTCAATGGCATCCTGTCATAGGCCATCTAAAAAGAGGCCAACCTACACCACAGGGAGCCAACTAAACCCTGTTGTAGCACATATAAAGAGTGATTGGTGCTTGTTTTTCTCATTAGTCAGTGATGGTCAGTGCAAGAGAAAAAAAGCTGGGGAGTCTTGCAGTTGCTTCTTTTAACTTGTTCCACATCAAACCTATAAGGATATCACTATTTCCTGGTCACATTTCTGTGGCAGTTTGAAGTTCAGCCACTGGGATAGTGCAGTTTATATTACCATATTTTTCTGGGGACTCAAACACTGGAAGAATATTAACACAGTATTGAGGAAAGCATGTTAACACAGCATTGAGGAAAAGCCCTCAATCACAAATATTTTTTATTTAAAAGGGACATTGTGGAGAGCAAGTTGTCAGAAAGAACTAACAGATAAAACCAAGTATCTGCACAGAGGTGTATATGTGTATAGAAGTGTATATGTATGTGTTTGCATATATCAAATAATGAAAACAGTGACATGCCATGAGATCTTCTCCTTTTCTATATGAGCTATGGCTTCACATGCACATACAAAAGGACATGGCTTACATCAAGATGAGATGCTGCTTTCATCATTTTAACAAAAAGGTTAGATCCTATGGATGCTTCTGCACAGGACTTTTGCAAAGATGGGATGGAAGAAAGGGGACTGTGTGTCCTCCAATTGGTATTGTTTCTTTACCCTTAAATAAATTGTTCTCATGGTGTGGGGGAAGGGATCAAACTCATTTTCTCCATTCCTTTTCTCTTTTGGGCAACATTGGAGCCTTTTCTAACTAAGAATGACAACAATCATCCGTAGCTTTTCCTAAACATTTCTCAGGCAGTAAAATTTGAAAACAACAGCATTGGTTCTACAATAACTGACACGTATTCCCTGTGCTTTTAAAGCAGTATTTTTCAATCCCAGCAAGTTTAAAAATGTATGTTGACCGGGGAATTCTGGGAATGGAAGTCCACACTTCAGATTAACTCCTGCAGCAAAATGTATGAAAGCCCTACAAGCAAATTGTATTCGTTCATCTTCTGCCAACATATCCCTATACATTAATCTATGACTAGATTCTCAAGCAGTTTTTCATATTCTGAGAAAATAAACGCCCATATAAGCATCTCTTAACAAATCCTATTATAACATTCACCGGGGAAAGCCTCAGCTGTTAACAAAGAAAATAGAAAACTGTTCGTCTTTACAAACACACAAACACACGATTCACTTTTAACTAACCCAGAAGAAGCATAAGTTGCTTTTAAATTACAAAAACTCGGAAAAAAAAAAAACAATTCGCCTCTCCCACTAACCTTTCAGCACTTCAAACGTGCCCACCACTCTACCCGGAGGAAGTGCACTACCCTCTAAACGCTCCGGGTAGGCCGACGGATAAGCGGGGGAAACATATGAGCGAAGGTACGTCTAATGCGCATGCGGGCTTTCTTTTTCTAGGCGGATGCCGCCATCTTGAACAGGCTGGGTGTGACGTCACTGTACGGAATCGGGAGTTTGAGGCGTGTTTAGCCCTAAACTATGTTTGGAGTAGGTGCTCTTCGCGGAACTAGTGCTGAAATGGGAATAATGCAGCGTAATCCTCCTATTCGGCGTCTTTATGCTGCTTTATGGCAGCAAAGATTGAATCTTTTATTGCATTTAGAGAGATCGGTCTAGGCTGTTTATTATATATGTATATCTTATATTTCTTAGGTATATTTTCAGACCCAGCCAAAGGAGCTCCCTTGATGTCGTTTGAACAATCCCCGTCGCCCTGGCCACCTCAGCACATCTCAGAAGGTTGTTCTTGGGTGGGAAACAGGAGAAGGCAACGCTTCAGAGCTGAAGAAGCTTCTTGGATGAGAAGTGAAACGTCTTCAGCAGAAAAATCAGAAAGTCCAGTTGCCTCTTGAAAAAGCACCTTTGGGACAACCATGGATGACTGAGAATCTCCACAGACATTTGGCAATACTAGATGCACCACCATGAGCTCTGACAGAAAAATAATAATACTAAAAGTTATAAATAAGAGTCCTCTGGAATTGGGGAGCCAACAAAATTAAATACATTTAAATAAAATACATAATTAAAATTATTATCATATAAATTAGTAATAATAAGGAGTCAATAGGTGGACAAAAATACCAAATCCAGTATAAGTATCTGCCTGATTGGACAACAAACCAGGCAGGGGTATAGGTATGTTTGCGACTTTGAGTTATATATTTAAAAAGATAGGATAATAATATTTTATTCCAACCTTTTTAAATAGATAACTTGAAGTGGAAACATGCCTAATACTCTTGCCATCTGTCTTCTTCATAACGACAATAGTCCTGTGAGGTAGGTTGGCTGAAATACAGAGTGACTGATTCAAAGTCACTTAATCATGTGCTGGATGTGCCAATCAACTCAGTGCCAATCCTTAGCAACTGCATGAATAGTTTTTCTCCATTACAATCTAAAGGCAAGAAGTGAATCGAACCATAAATTAATAAAGTGAATAGGGCCCAATAAGTTCAATGAGAGAAATGGACCTGCCTGGGCAGGATGGCAGTCATGTACATTACGAACATGTTACAATTTTCACAAAGCTGTGGCTGCTGATGGAAAGAAATTGATTGCTTTGAATTCAAGGGCTTCAATAGACCAGGCTGTGCATTTTGTTAATGTCAAGGCTTTCTGTTATTTTAATAGGGAAATCTATATATGTCTATGACAGAGCAGGGATATGCATTTAGCTCACTTTGGCTGATCTAAGCCAACTTTATTAAGTTTAAAAAAAATATTAAATGCAAATTAACAAAAAATAAAAAGGAGGGGAACATGGAATCAAAGGAGGAAAAAATTAAAAAGTGGCAAGAGAAAATTAAAAAAAAGAAAAAGAAATAAAAACAGAATGACTTCCACATTTCTTTAGTACAGATACAAAATATAATAACAGTAATTTCTTACTCTAAAGCAAAAATGTATAAACAATTTACTAAACAATCCAAAAGAAATTAAAACTATATAATGAAATAACATCTTATTCAAAATTTAAAAATAAACCTAAAAAATATGACCAGTTGCACATATACTAAAATTGGACGATACAGATATTAGCATGCCTCCTGCACAAGTATTACATTGGCTGATCTAAAACCCCCAAAATGGAGTTGGATCCAATTCATATTTGGATATCAAACTGAGTTGATGTGGATTTGGGTGGCTCCTAAATTAGATAAACAAATAAATGATAAAAACAGCACCAGGAAATCCCAGAACTACAGGTATGTTAGGCAATTTAAAAAAATGTCTTGACATGCTAAGAAATCACTGTGGCTGTGCCCATGTAGTCATCAGCAGTCGAGCTTAACTGCATAGACACTTTATTAATATATATGCTTACACAATATAGATGTTTTGCTGAACATCTGGGGTTCATTGCCTGATAAATAAGCTTCAGGTTTCAAGATTCAGTTCTGTTTAAATTGTATTCATATGACACATAAGATTTTGAAAGAATCACGTGACCTGGATTTGCACAACATGTTAAGGAAACATTTCTAGACTGTTACAAAGAGCGTTCTTTTAATCTGCTACAGTTTTTGTTTAAAAAGTGCAGTGAAAATTAAAGGAAGGACTTATGTGCCTCTGTGGCTCCAGACGGCCCACCCCTCTGCTGTAAAAAACCCTAAACTTCTAGAACTTAAAATTTCTCAGGGTAGCTTTAGCCATACTCCAATATTCAGGGCAATGAGTTTTCAAGATACTCAGCAATTACAGCTAGTTCTAGATCAGGGGTGTCAAACTCAAGGTCCAGGGGCCAGATCTGGTCCATTGGGTGCTGAGATCTGGTCCATGGGGCCATCCTGGAAAAAGCAAAGGACCAGCTCGTAGTATCTCTGCCAGCGAAAATGGAGCTCGGGATGGCAGCCCTTCTGTTTTAGCTGGCATGGGCTGCAGGAGGCCATCACAGCCAAAAATGGAGCTTGTGAGGGCCACAAGTGGCCCTTGGAAGCCTGTTTTTGATGGCATAGTGCTCAGGGCCACCACAGGTGCCCCCAACCTGAGTGATACTGTGATAAGTGAAATAATGTAATGCTACTTTTGCTTCTGTAAATTTGCTTACGCTTAGAGTTGCTTACAAAAGCATGTATTTTGTAACCTTCCGGAAGATAAGGATTAGAACAATATGAACCATTTTGTATACGTGTGTGTTTCAAAAGCAGCGCCAGTACTGATAGGGGAACCATCAACAAACAGTTGGTGGTCTGGGGAATGTTGATGGGCAATAAGTGTCCCTGGAAGGTGTGAGGTTTGATGACGTCTGTGAACCAAGCCCTCGTACGATGGGGCAGGGGAATTAGGGTATAAGTATGCTGTGCAAAGTGTGCTCAGGGTTCCATCCAGCTGCCTTGGATGTGAACCCGCTTCTGCAGAACCGCAATAAAACCAGAGAGAAAACTCAGATCCGTGTCGTGTCAGTCTCTCGTACGAGTGCAATCTCACAATTTGGCGCCCGAACGTGGGGCATTCCACGGCGATCCTCGGTGTTCTGGGGACTGGTGAGTAGTGGCCACTCCGTCTCGTTTGGAGACATTCCCACTCCCCATTGATCGAGAGGTCCCAGGAATCTCCAATCCAAAAACGAAGTTTCGGAGAAATCGAGAGAAAAAGGATGGACTGAGTGAAGGTACCTTGTGAATGGTGATCAGGGATCACGAGAAAACCTGAGTCGGGGACGCCCGCACATCCGCATACCTGAACTGACGACAGGTCCCGGAGTGATCAGGTAAATTTGTTCCTTTTTAAAGAGAACGGGGTTTTTGTTGATAGAAAGGTGTCCTTAAAATTTTCTCAGGGAGAAAAGTCCAGCGCCTGCTGGAGGACAGGTCTGGTGACGAGAATGGGGAAAGGACAAAGTAAGAGGTTATTAGAAACCTCGGGCATAGACAAGATAGAAGAGAAAGAAGGCAGAAAACCTATTCCGGTAGATTCGCCTTTGGGACAACTGCTGCACCAGTGGTTCTCCCCGAATCTAAAATATTATACCCGGAATCTGGAAAAGAAGCACATGATTTACTTGTGCAAATACAGGTGGCCAAAATATCCTCTTGTGGATCCAAAATTTCCATACCATTGGGCACCGGAGGGAGAACCCAGTACATACTGGATGAATCAATTGAAGGATTATTTATTGGCTCATAAATTAACCGCCGAGATACCGTATTTAGAAGTATGGTATCACGTTGAATTTGAAGGACCCAGCCCGCCACCGGCTGATCAATTTGTGTCCAAAATTAAAGATCCGGAGTCTGACGATGAGTTTTATCGTCCTCCAGCGATATACGTTCCTCCGCCCAATCAGCAGGAAGTATTAGCAGCAGCGGCAGCGGCTCCATTACCTCCCTCCCCGCCGCCGGCACATCATGCACATTTGCGGAGAGAACTAAGAGATTTGGAACAGAACGTTCAGAACTTTCCTTTTCCACCGGCACGGCCGGCACACGCTTATCCCTTGCGTGAAGTGCCAAATGGTCTGAACGCTCTGGGCCAGCCCGTGGCTATGTATGCTATTCAACCTATGAGGCCTGGGGAACTGAGAGAATTGAAACAATCACTTCCCCGTCTTCATGAGGACCCGCAGAAAGTAAGCTCAGAATTGGAACTATTTTTGGGGCCAAATGATTACACTTATGAAGAACTGATGTACATTTTGGGGCACCTATTTAGCAGAGAAGAAAGAGATCTGATTAGACAAGGAGCAATAGAATATTGGCGAGTATTTGCAATTGGGAAATAACCAAGCAGTTGCTGGGGATGTTAAGTTTCCCTTGGCCCCTCCCAATTGGAATATCCAAAATGCAGATCATAGACAAAACATGAAAGATCTGAAGACAATGATAATTGAGGGAATTAAAAATGCAGTACCACAGGGTTGAAACTTAACAAAAGCCTTCGAGATAAGTCAGGGAAAAGATGAGTCCCCAGGGGATTATTGTGCTAGGTTAAGACAAAGCTTGGAGAAATATTCAGGGGTAAGATCAGACACGCCTGCATTTGAATCTATGTTAAAAATGCAGTTTGTGGTCAGGAACTTGTACCATGGGGTTTGTGTTACCGGTAATATATAAATTAGATAACCTACCCAACACCCGAATCAGAAATAAAAGAGAGTTAGATTCCGGAGTAAATCCGGGATCCTGGTGGGGTGGTATGGGAAGAGCTCTAATTGTACCTCTAGGCATTGGGTTAAATTACCAAGACATTAAACAATTGAATAACTTCACCATCGCAATGTTTAATGACACCATAAAAAGTATAAAAATGATTAATGAAGAATTGTCCGAGGTTAGACAAGTTACATTGCAGAATCGCTATGCTTTAGACATAGTGCTTGCTGCGAAAGGGGGTGTCTGTGCCTTAATACATTCTCATTGCTGTACTTATATACACAATTATGAACCAAATATAACTAAAACTGTACATGAAATGGAGACCAGGATAAATGAATATCAGAAGCAGTGGGATGGTGATTCAGGATCATTGTGGGACATGCTATGGTCTTGGCTTCCCGATGGATCATGGTGGAAATCGATAATAACCACTCTAACAATTATAGTAATTTTGGTTAGTTTAGGCTGCTGTATCCAATGTATTCCAAACTTAATAAATATGTGCATACAATCTTTAGGGGAAATTAGATTCACAAATAAAAAGAAAGAACTCATTTTATATAGTCAATCAGAAGAAATGTTAATGCAAGTTAGTAAAGATCTCTGTGCTTTTGAAACAAAGTGTAACCAGAAGAGGAGGGATTGTGATAAGTGAAATAATGTAATGCTACTTTTGCTTCTGTAAATTTGCTTACTCTTAGAGTTGCTTACAAAAGCATGTATTTTGTAACCTTCCGGAAGATAAGGATTAGAACAATATGAACCATTTTGTATACGTGTGTGTTTCAAAAGCAGCGCCAGTACTGATAGGGGAACCATCAACAAACAGTTGGTGGTCTGGGGAATGTTGATGGGCAATAGGTGTCCCTGGAAGGTGTGAGGTTTGATGACGTCTGTGAACCAAGCCCTCGTACGATGGGGCAGGGGAATTAGGGTATAAGTATGCTGTGCAAAGTGTGCTCGGGGTTCCATCCAGCTGCCTTGGATGTGAACCCGCTTCTGCAGAACCGCAATAAAACCAGAGAGAAAACTCAGATCCGTGTCGTGTCAGTCTCTCATACGAGTGCAATCTCACAATACCGAGCTGGCCATGCCCACCCCAGCCCCCCAACATCAAACACAACCTTGATGTGGCCTTTAATTAAAGTGAGTTTGACACCCCTGTTCTAGACTAAAACCATTTATTTAGTGACTGTTCAAATTTATAATGGCACCGATAATCTGACACCATCCTTGCACTTATGAATATCCCAGGATCACAGGGTCAACATTTGGCTTCTTAATGGGTATCTCATACCCATGTCATGATGGCTTTTTTGCAATGATATCAATATGTGCAGCTTTAGTATGATTTTCCAGGTTATCCACGGATTATTTTGGCTTACATTATTAAGGCTGTAGTCCTGGAGAGGTACCATGATTTTATCTTGTCCCACTCAGCTACTATTGAAATTTAGTACAATGGCTTGTCATCAAAATTTAACAGCAGATTTTTAATTAAACAAAAATTCAAAAGACTTCAGATACATCACGTATTTGTGTTTCACTCATTTCTTTGTTTACTTATTTTACCCTTCCACCTTTACAATTTGACTCTGCCTACTTTCTGAAAGTCAGTCCTTGACCAGAAAATATCCAGTTTTATACAGAAAATGCCATTGAGATCAAAGATGACCTTGAATAAACATGCATAGAATTGTGTGATGCAATTGAATCCCTAGCACTGGTACTCTTTGTCTCTTTTTATAACTTATAAAATTAATGAAGAAGAAATCAAGTAGAAGAACATATTATTTCTATTTCCTATTAGTGCTGCCATCTATGACAAAGCAGACTGAAACATAAAATTAATGGAGAAGAAAAGTCACCAATTCCCCAACTGATAAAATTTCCCTGAAAAAAATTGATTCATGGAGGTTTTACAGAATGACCTGCTTATATATAACTTTCCTTGTGCATATGTTTTTCCAAAACCATCAATTTAACTGGATTTATACAACTCTAACCCAAAAATTTGTGACTTGGTATTGTTTGTTGTGGTTTGTTATCTGGTTCTACAACTTAATCTCTAATGTGAATCCAGGTTGGGTACATTTTATTCTTGAACCATGATCCAACAAATGAAGGCTGCCCATATTGTATAAAAATACTATGTAGTGTTCTAGGCTCCAAGTGCTGCTGATAACTGACTGCATGACTGACTGATGGAATGAAAATAATTCCCAGCGTTGAAATAAAACAAGAGTTGTTTTAACTAAGCATGTGCTTAATTATGGTCTTTGGAAGCCTTAGTCAGAATAACGACTAAACACTATCTAGAAGCCAATCTTGGCTTCGCCACTGTATATGAGTGCACACATAGATATTGCCATCTCACATTGCATTAAATCATAGTTTTTCTGAACTTCAAATTATTGACTATATCACTATCGACTGTAGTTAGGCAGGCCATGGCATGGTACAAACTTCTCTTTTCTGAGGATGATATGATGCTGTTATGGTTCTAGGCTAAGGATAAATTGTTCCTATTCTGTCATAATTGTTTGATTAGATCACCACTGGAAGATTGTAAAAGACTGGGAAGCCAGAAAAGAAGTGAGCAGTTTTAGACACCAATGCTAAGTTATGATGTATCATAAGCCATAATTACTCTCAAGTGTCATGGGGACATATAATGGTTGGGAAGTCAAATAAATCACAAAGGGAAGATGACTACTAATCCAGCCTGATTATGTGCTACTAATCTAGCCTGATTATATACAATAATGTAATGTATATAGATTTCTTATTAAAGCCTGCAGGTACTTGAAATGCTATGTAAAAACTAAGTATTATCTGGGAACTTGCAAACAAGTAATTAAAATTCTAATTTGTACAGAAATCACACAGGAGTATACCATGTAAAAGAGATTAAACAAGATTCCCCAAAACTACAGGTCTACAATCCAGAGCCTCATGGCCACACAAACACCCTTTGAAGCCTTGAGTGCAGCCCACAGGAGTCCTTATAACATTACCACATTGAAGAGAAGAGAAGAGAGAAGAAGAGAAGAGAAGAGAAGAGAAGAGAAGAGAAGAGAAGAGAAGAGAAGAGAAGAGAAGAGAATAATAGAATTTTTCATTGGCCAAGTGTGATTGGACACACAAGGACACACAAGGAATTTGTTTTGCATTGTTGTAATGATAATATGACAGAAAGGGAAAACTATTAAATGCATGTGGGAGAATAAGCCTATATTAATCCTATATTTTATTTTTTATTAAATGCACATGAAGTAATGTGAAATTTAGTTTTTCTCCTGGGTTTCACCCAGGGCCTTTTTTTAAAAAAAAGTATGATTCCTGTTTAAAGGTCGGTTATGTCCCTTGGTCCAGGAAAAATGTACATGCTTTCTCTAAGTCAGTCTACCAGTATGTCATCTGAATACTATATATACCAATCTATATAAAATAAATTAATTTACTCCTTTAAGTTCAAGAGCAATATACCACAGCAAATATTATCTTGTTAGCTGTAGCATTAGTAAAGGAGAATACTTGAAACTCAGGGTTGAAATGTAGGGTCCTTGGTGCCTACTTTGGATAATGAAACATCTGCAAGAAAACAACTCTGAGCTTGGTTGTTTTCTTGCAGATGTTTCATTATCCAAAGTAGGCAACATCATCATCACTAGCATTGATGGTGTTACCTAGTTTCATTTCCAGGTAATGAATCATCTCCAAGAAAACAACCAAGCACAGAGAGCACTAAGGACCCCTCAGAGATAGCACTGCTTGAAGCCATCCCACTTTCGGGGTGATTGGAATTCATGATAGGGAGGTTTTTTATGTCTCTAATTCATATTGTACCTAAAATGTCTAGAAACCATGCCACATTTTTGTGGGGGAAATGTCAGGTGTAATTTGTCTGGATATTTGTTTAGTGGCTGCTAAGGAAGGTTTTTCTATACCTGACATTCCCATATGTGTTAAAATGAAGTTTGCAGCATCTCCGAGAACTGGAGATTTTAAAGTTGAAAAAAAAAGTGCTATGGAAATACTATGGCATGTCATGGGTGGGAAAGTGGCTATTCAGACAATGTAAAGGGAGAAAAAATTCTAGCTACTGCAGATTAATAGGCAGTTGTTAAAGAAATCAGAACTCATAAACACTCCCAAAGTACTTAGACAAAGCTTTAGACAAAGTTCCACTCAATAAAAAGCCCCTTATAGAAAAAAATGTGTATATATATATATATATATATATATATATATATATATATGTATGTATGTATGTATGTATATATGTATATATGTATGTATGGCATTCAGCTTTGTTCGAGTATTTTCCCATGTCATTGTAGTTGTGCTTTTAAAGTTGTAGCAACGTTTCGGCAGAATCTCATCTGCCATCATCAGGCTTCTGTATAGTGTTCATCTGATGAACACTATACAGAAGCCTGATGATGGCAGATGAGATTCTGCCTAACTCGCGGGTATTTGTATGTGGATCTTTGGTTATTCGGGTTTTCTCCCGCGTAAGATTGGAAGTATCTAGGCAACGTTTCGATGAAGTCTCATTCATCATCTTCAGGCTTGGTCTTCAGCTCTGTGCTTCTCAGAGTGATGTGAGCTTGCAGCTGCTTCTTCCTTTTAACTGCTAGTGGGGGTGTGACTTGATTGGATGGGGGCTTGGCTGTGTTCTGATTGGGTGGGGGTGTGTTCTCGTTGGTTGGGGGTTTGGCTGTGTTCTGATTGGTTGGGGGGTTGGCTGTGTTCTGATTTCACACCCCCACTAGCAGTTAAAAGGAAGAAGCAGCTGCAAGCTCACATCACTCTGAGAAGCACAGAGCTAAAGACCAAGCCTGAAGATGATGAATGAGACTTCATCGAAACGTTGCCTAGATACTTCCAATCTTACGCGGGAGAAAACCCGAATAACCAAAGATCCACATACAAATACCCGCGAGTTAGGCATATATATGGACCTCTTCCCTGGTCCAACACCTCAAAGCCACAGGACATGAGATTGACTTTAAAAATACCAAAACTATCGCCAAAACCAAACAGAATCATCAGAGAAGCCATAGAGATAGAAAAACACCCACACAGCATGAATAAACGAGATGATACCTCCCGCCTACCAGCGATTTGGAAATCCGCCCTCATGAACAGACGCGTACCTAACATGAAGAATGACACCAGACCCACACCCCTGAGAGCCACACAAGATGCCACCACCACACTTCCATGTAGAAAGCAGACTCACATCCACACAGAAGATGAAACACGACCAGGGACCAGAAGCCGCACTGCAGCTGCATCACTACCCACTTCAAACCCCTCTGAGCCATACATGAAGCGAACTGACCTCCACCATGAAGATGCAGCACGACCACGAACTTGAAGCCAAACAGCAAGATCACAGCTCACCAGCTCAAACCCTCCAGCAACTAAGACTAACCTGAGCACAATCAAGCCCCCACCTGAACAGAACACGCCTCCAGCCAATCAGAACACAGCTAACCCCCCAACCAATCAGAACACAGCCAAACCCCCAACCAATGAGAACACACCCCCACCCAATCAGAACACAGCCAAGCCCCCACCCAATCAAGTCACACCCCCACTAGCAGTTAAAAGGAAGAAGCAGCTGCAAGCTCACATCACTCTGAGAAGCACAGAGCTGAAGATCAAGCCTGAAGATGATGAATGAGACTTCATCGAAACGTTGCCTAGATACTTCCAATCTTACGTGGGAGAAAACCCAAATAACCAAAGATCCACATACAAATACCCGCGAGAACCTCAGAAAATATATATATATATATATATATATATATATATATATATATATATATATATATATATATATATATATATATATTGAGGTTTACGTGGGTACTTGTATGTGGATCTTTGGTTATTCAGGTTTTCTCCTGCATAAAATTGGAAGTATTTTGGCGACATTTCGACGAAATCTCATTCGTCATCTTCAGGCTTGTGTCTTCGGCCAATGGGAGTGTGGCTTATAGACCAAGCCCCCACCCAGCCAAGCCGCACTCCCACTGGCAGTTAAAAGAAAAAACAGCTGCAAGCTCACATTATTCCAAGAAGCACAAAGCCGAAGACACAAGCCTGAAGATGATGAATGAGATTTCATCGAAATGTCACCAAAATACTTCCAAATTTACGCAGGAGAAAACCCAAGATTGGAAGTATCTAGGCAATGTTTCGATGAAGTCTCATTCATCATCTTCAGGCTTGGTCTTCAGCTCTTCAGCTCAGAGTGATGTGAGCTTGCAGCTATTTTTTCTTGAAATTCACACAGCTTAAAATTACTAAGTTTAAAAAACACTGACCTAATGACCAGTTTGAGTAAATAAAATCACTCCAGAGTCTGAAATGATTTTACTGCAGCTCAGTATCATACATTGCACTTCAGCTGGCTCTCTCTTTAGGCCAACATCAAGCCAGAGACTCTTGGCAACTCCTTTTGTGGGATCATGCCTGGGGAAAACAGACAATAGGCCTGTTGTCATGGTCTCTTCAGGTCACTGCAATATTTTTCTCTGTGTAAGAACTCAAAAGGCTCTGAAAGCAGTCACCAAAAGCTGAAGTTTTGAATACACTATTTTGTTTTGAGAACTATCTGTCTTTAATAGTTGCTTGAATATTTTTATTGGAGATATTGGTCTCTGGGCTAGAAACCAAGAGAATGTGAGTTCTAGGCTTACCTTAGGCATGAAAGGTGATTGAATAACTCTCTCTTAGTATCAGGCTCAGCCAAGCCATTCAATCAGTTCGTATTGCAAGGAATGGATCAACATTTCATTGGTCCAAAAAAGTGAGACCTGCATTGATCACCTTCTGCAGAATCTAAGACTCTCTCTCTCTCTCCCCCCCCCTCTCTCTCCCTCCCTCTCCTCCTCTTTCCCTCCTCTGCCAGGCTTTAAATCATCATTTTCTTTACTAGCCCTTTCACTCTAACAGATTGCTTGCAATGTATTTCTCAGGCTGGGATATGGATGGCACCTATACAGTTACTACTTCATTTATCTAACACACTTAATTAGTCCAATTAAAGATGTGGCAACTACATCTACAGTGTAATGTTCTTTCTGGAATTTACATGGCTTGCATAGCACATAAAACCTACCTACTTTTCTTCCTTTGATTTATGTGGCCACCCATCTCACAAATGTAACTCTTAGCGGTTAACAACCTATTAAAACAATATTAACAAAGGGTAAAAATATATTTTTACCCTTTGTTAGGGTTTAAACCAGATAAACAATCAAAAATTCTCTCAATGGGCTCTGTAACCCCAGACCCTGGACCATATTCAGGTCTTCAGTGTTTTATGAAAGGCCAACAGGGTTGGGGCCAATCTAATTTTGGGGAGCGTGGCTTCCAGAGGGCAGGTGCTACAAGCATGTTTCCAAGATCCCATAAGATAACATTTAGCAATACCGCTTAGATTTATATACTACTTCATAGTGCTATACAGCCTCTCTAAGTGGTTTACAGACTTGGCATTTCCCCCCCAACAATTTGGATCTTCATTCTACCCACCTCAGAAGTATGGAAGGCTGAGTCAACCTTGAGCTGGTCAGGATTGAACTGCTGGCAGTGGCAGAATTAGCCTGCAATATTGTATTCTAACCACTGCGCCACCAGGGCTCTAAGATGGCATTCTTTAATTAAAAGGATGTGGAATATGGACTTCGTGTGAAAGCACTTTGTGCAAAATCAGAAATGTTGGCTTGTACACCATACTTTAGTACAAGGGTCTTCAAACTTGGCAAGTTTAAGACTTGTGGACTTCAACTCCAAGAATTCCTGCGCTAACATGACTGGAAGAGGAATTCTGGAGTTGAAGTCCACAAGTCTTACAGCTGTCAAGTTTGAAGACCCTTGCTTTAGTATATAGTGCAGACCTAATGATATGACAAATGATGGTTGAATATTATTTCAAAACCAACCACAACAATTATATTGGCTTTAAGCTTTATTGGTTGTTATAAAAATCTTTTTAAAGCAGAGTGTATTAAAATAGTTTTCTCACATTCCTATTAAAGTCAGTGTTCTACATTTTTTAGTAGCAGTACTAATTCTCTCTCAACTAATAACTGATTAGCTGAGCAGTGGGGAAACACGGTAAATATCTGAAAAGTAAGAATATTTGATTAAGAAACATCTTCATCTCAAAATTCTTTCTATGTACTGTATTTTCTTCCACCTCCATTTATAATCTGATGTTTATTTGATCTAACATTACTACAGCAATCATTATAATAGTCACAAACAATTTTAGTATTTTGGGTGGATAAAGGAAACTATAGGTACAGTTGTATTGCTTTGATAAAGTCCACCAAGTACATTTTCACACAAATGATATTGCTATAAATGGGAGAGGGAGAGTCTGAGAAATACGAACTTGTAGGAGAATGCAGTGGACTTGTTTTTAAATAGAGTTTTTCGTTCATCCTTAGCTTCAGCTGTTCTTTGGGATATTTTTATTCTACCGAGTGAAGCAACTCAGTTGGGACTTTCTGCCAGCAAGGATGAAATGAATGAGATTTCTTTCTTTCTATCCTACTGTACATATAAATAACTTTGGAATTATACATATCCTTAGGGTTATGGACTCTCCATCCCCTTAATCTTCAATCTGGTCCTCCTACAGCAATTTTCTGACATCTCTAAGCATTGACTAAAAATAATATTTGGCTTGTATTTTATCGTATGATAATCTCTAGCGGTAAAGCAGTTCTCAGCCAGATCTTGTTTTTGCAGGTGCTTTTGAGACAGGAGGCATGAAATCATTTTTATGCTTTCCACCTTTGCTTGTTAATGACTCTCAGGATGCAATTCCTTTTGGTCAGTGGCAAACTTTTCCATATTATCCATAGCTCTGAAGAGCCAGTGGTAGACCACTGAGCTGATTTAATTAAAAATGATTCCCTAAGCTTCTGAACCTGGGGCCATCCACAAAGCTAAATGATGTCAGATTCAAGAGAAATAAAATGTATATGGTTAACTGATGAATCTAAATGAATACTATTTGATTGAAAGGGAAAAAGAATGTGATATGGTTAAATAACAGTTTGGGGTATGCGGGATACATAGATGGCTACTGTCTTAGTTTTATAAAAGGAAATTCATTCCTTCCAAGTTTGGGACTACACAGTTCTTTGTCACTAGCCTTGGTGGCTAAAGTTAATGGGAATTGTTCTAAACGTTTGGAAGGTAGATGTTTTCACATCGCAATTAATCATGGCTCACTGAATAAATCACAATTGGCAGTCTTTGTGTAATACTTCAGGCAAACATCATGTCAATCCCACCATGTCTTAAAACAATGTGTGAACCAAATCAGGGTACAACTAATGCCTGTGTTGCAAGGAAACAGCACATTGTACTATAAAATTTTGGGCTGGTCACTCTCTCTCTTGGCCCACCTTCCTCATAGAGTTGTTGTGAATAAAACTGGAAAGAAGGAATACAATGTCCAGATAGTCTTTCACTAACTATCACAATTGGGACCAAGATTTCAGCTGTTAAGAAAGGTGATTGAATCACATCCAATTATACAACCTCCTTTTGGACATGATTATTAGTTAAGTAAATTGATGCAACATGACCCATTGATATTGCTTGTGGGAAGTTGGCTGGGAAAGTGGCAAATGAAGATCACATGACCCCAAGATGGTGCAACTGCTCAAAATATGCCAGTTGCCAAATGCCCACATTTTGACTATGTGGCCATAGGGATATTGCAATGATCAAAAGTGTCTGCACCATCCATAAGTAATTTTCTTTCAGTGTCAATATAACTTTGAACAGTCAATGGTTGTAACTCAAGGACTATCTGTTGTATTTTTTGCCTTGAGCTCCTTAGCAAAAGCCATTGTATAAATCTAACAAATAAACATTAGAGAAGTTTGTCTTACTTCCTATAACTGTCTTACTGGCCACTGCGAGAATAGAATAGAATAGAATTCTTTATTAGCCAAGTGTGATTGGACACACAAGGAATTTGTCTTAGTGCAAATGCTTTCAGTACACATAAAAGAAAAGATACATTCGTCAAGAGTCAAGAATCATCAGGTACAACACTTAATAATAGTCATAGGGTACAATAAGCAATCAAATCATACTAGGAAACAGTCAATATAAATTGTAAGGAGTGACAAAGCTACAATCATACAGTCACAAGTGGGAGGGGATGGGTGATAAGGAGTGATGAGAAGATTAATAGTAATAATAATGCAGACTTTGTAAATAGTTGGACAGTGTTGAGGGAGTTATTTCTTTAGCAGAGTGATGACGTTCGGGAAAAAACTGTTCTGTGTCTAGTTGTGCAGTGCTCTATATCGTTGTTTTGAGGGTAGGAGTTGAAACAATTTATGCCCGGGATGCGAGGAATCTGTAAATATTTTCATAGTCCTATTTGACTCGTGCAGTATACAGGTCCTCAATTGAAGGCAGGTTGGTAGTAATTGTTCTTTCTGTAGTCCTAATTACCCTCTGGAGTTTGTGTCTGTCTTGTTGGGTTGCAGAACCAAACCAGACAGTTATGGAGGTGCAGATGACAGACTCAATAATTCCTCTGTAGAACTGTGTCAGCAGCTCCTTGGGCAGTTTGAGCTTTCTGAATTGGCACTGAAAGAACATTCTTTGTTGTGTTTTTTTGATGATGTTTTTGATGTTGGCTGTCCATTTTAGGTCTTGTGATACGATAGAATCTAGAAATTTGAAGGTCTCTACTGTTGATACTGTATTGTCTAGTATTGTAAGAGATGGTATTATGGGAGGGTTTCTCCTAAAGTCTACCATCATTTCTACGGTTTTGAGTGTGTTCAGTTCCAGATTGTTCCAGTTTCACCAGGAGGCAAGTTGTACAACCTCCTGTCTGTATGCGGATTCATCTTTATCTCAAATGAGACCAATCACTGTTGTATCATCTGCAAACTTCAATATTTTAATAGATGGATCGTTTGAGGTGGTGATGGGAGAGAAATGTATTTTGAGATTTGCAAGATAGATGTCAATATTGCTAAATAGTCCAGAAAGGAAGCAAGACCAGGAGTAATTCTACATGAACAGAATTGTGCAAGGCTAGAGTACATTTCTCCCTCATCACTTGCTCCTGTTTCTCAAGGTCATTTCCATGTACCATTATAGCATCTCTGGCCTTTCCCCATAGATGGGGGTACAGCTATGAATTAGGAGAATCTCTGGTTGCTGATCTGCTCCTTCAAGGAGAATACAACTCTCCCCAGAACCTGTGGGGGAACCCATCAAACCACCATGGAATTGCATAACAAACATCAGTTCCATTTTGTAATGCTTCAACCACAACTTGTTTTATTCCTTCCAGACTCTGTAGGCATCAGGTGAGGACCTACACAGCATCTCTTGTTCAGCTCCACACAGAGATGTATCACTGAGTATTAACACCATATTGATGTTACTTCTACTTGAATTCCCCAGTTGCCTCTCCTAATGTAAGAGGACTGGGCCCAGGTGTATTATCAAAGGCCATGGGTTTGACTACTCCTCTTCCAAGATTTTGTTGTTGGGAATAATTTCACAAGCAAATTGCTGTTTGTGTGTGCTTGCACAGGTATCTACGCACACCATATTGGTTTGTATTGTGGGAAGTTTTATATCAAAATATATTTTGTTCTTATACTGTTTCCACCTTCGTCTAAAACATTAACAGAATCCACAAAAGACTGAGAATCAGCATCTCTCTTAGATAATTGACAATCAAGCTGAAACTAAATTAACCAAGTAAAAAATAGCAAATGGGGAAAAATCTTTCACTCAGACTTCCTCAAATCCCCAAATAAGTCATCCAGACCCAATCCACATATCAAACACAAATATAATTAATTAAATTAGGTCTCCCAATGGAACTGCATGTTCACAAGGATAAGCATCACTGATAACATATACCTACACACACACACCCTCAAGTATCATCCTAGAATCAGCATGTAGGCATTTCTACACCCAGGGCAAGTTCCCCTATCAAACAATCTTGCTATACCCCATTTCCTTGCAGCTTCCCCCAAAACAAACCTCTTTACTTTGGGGAATAAATATTTCTCCTTTTTTCGCAGCTGTCTGGATTTCATTTTTATTCATTTTTGCACAATCCCAGCTCAAGATGGAACCCCAAATTATTATTCTGACAATATGTTATGAGAACCGAAGTATTTGTAAATCTAAATGTCTAATGTTGTTGAGAGATATAACACTAAGCACAAGAATTCTCTTACATTTTTTCCCCTTCCAATTCGTGTTCAGATTTTTGCCACCCAGGACTGGATACAATCTCAGTGACAATTGCTCACCATAAACATACTTAGAACCCCTTCCCTTCCTTCCACTGTTTCCAGTTCAGTGGCTAAGTTTGCATGATGTGCAGAATGATAGAATTCCCAACTGTATTTTAATTTAGTGTATTATATGAAGCAACCTGTGTGATTAATTTATAGTTCAGTGTGTTATATGAGAAAAAAATAATGAACCAAAATCAAGAAAAAAAATCAATGAACCAAACAGCTCATTTAGCTTACGTATACAATTGCAGCTTTAATCAGCTGCAGATAGTCTAAAAATTAAACCACATTCAGGACTGGTTGAGCTGGGAGAAGAATGAGAGGGACGTTCATTCAAATGTTCAGCCCTTTATTAATGTTGTTTGTACATGCTTTAATAATAGCACTTAGCAATAGCACTTAAACTTACATATAGCTCCACAATATTCTATAGTCCTCTCTAAGTGGTTTACAGAGTCAGCATATTGCACCCCCAACAATCTGGGTCTTCATTTTACCCACCTCAGAAGGATGGAAAGCTGAGTCAACCTTGAGCTGGTCAGAATCGAACGACTGGCAGTCAGCAGAAATATACCCCCCACCCAAGATTCAAGCAGGGACAGCTAAATCATTGTTTTATAGTCACTAAGTAACTGTCCATGGGTGGGTAGATGGGGAGAGACAAAACTGCATGGAATTTTTCTAGTCCCCTCCCCACTAGATGGCACTGAGCTCTTTTTCTTTCAGAGAAAAAAAAATCATGCTAGAAAGAGATCTAAAAAGATTCTTTGAAGGTCATTTTAGTATAAAAGGAATGTGTGTGTGTGTGTGTGTGTGTACACACACATAAAATAAAAATGCAGGTTAACTAAAACAAATCTAAAGTTTAATGCTGCAATCAAAACAATGTTCGATAAAATTTGCTTTCTGGTTAAAAGCTCATATCATAAATCCACTGACATTCTGACTGTAGTAAACTTATTTACTCAGGAGTAAATTTCACCTGTTTTAATACGTTTTGTTCCAAACTATATTTGCTTAGGCTGATAGCAATATCAGAAAATAAACCCAGTGAAAGTCCATGACGCAGGCAGCCTATCTGAGGCATATTTACTCAGAAGCAAGTCTGACTTGCTTTAATAATACTTACTTCTGACTAAATATGCATAGTGTGTAACCATTTCCAGTGTATGGTCTTATACCCATTTGTATAGAATTTAGTTAGCCCCAGTGTATCCAATTAAATTTGTTTCCAAGAAGGTCTCTACAGGTTTGCAAATGCATTTTATGTCAAAGTCAGACTTGCTTACACCCTGAAAACTTTCTTCATATATGCACATAGTCAAACATACATAATTCTAGTTACTTCTGTCATTATACAATTCTGATGTTAAAATTCCCTCTTAGGCTGTCTTTAGTATCCTTATATGTGTATCACTGTGTCACATTGTCACATATAAACTATTTGGTTTCAAGAAAAAACTATAATGTAATCTGCAACTCTTACACTGCAAAAACATATGGACTACACAATTCTATCAGGGCAAAACAATAGACACAAACTACATAGACTTCTGTAAAGCCTTTGATTCAGTGGTACAGAACAAACTACTTCTAAAACTAAAATCTTACGGTGTCTCTGGACACCTGCATAACTGGATAGAAGCATTCCTGTCAAACAGAAAACAAATGGTTAAAATTGGGAGCGTCCTATCAAATTCTGTACCTGTCAACAGTGGTGTCCCCCAAGGCAGTGTTTTAGGACCAACTCTCTTCATACTCTACATAAATGACCTCTGTAATCATATGAAGAACAACTGTGTTCTCTTCACTGATGATGTAAAGCTACTTAACACCACAGACAATACTGCTACCCTTCAAAAAGACCTTGACTATGTATCAGAATGGCCAAACAAATGGCAACTTCAAATCTCAACTAATAAATGCTCTGTCTTACATATTGGCAAAAAAAAATAAAAATCAGAAAATAAAATACAGGCTGAATAGTCAGGACCTTGTTGATGATCCAAACTCTGTCAAGGATCTTGGAGTACCCATCTCAAATGACCTAACTGCTGTAACTACATAGCCAAAAAGGCGTTAAGATTTGTTAACCTAATCTTACACAGCTTTTTCTCTGGTAATATTACACTAATAACTAGAGCATACAAAACATTTGCTAGACCAATACTCGAATACAGCTCATCAGTCTGGAACCCACATTATGCATCTGATATTAACACAGTTGAGAAAGTCCAGAAAAATTTCACAAGAAGAGTTCTCTACTCCTCTACTCGTTGCAGAATACCTTATGCCACCAGACTCGAAATTCTAGATCTAGAAAACCTAGAACTACGCCACCTTCAGTCCAATCTAAGTATAGTATTGCAATGTCCTACCAGTCAATGAATACTTCAGCTTCAACCACAACAACACAAGAGCAAACAACAGATACAAACTCAAGGTTAACCGCACCAAACTTGACTGCAGAAAATATGACTTCAGCAACAGAGTGGTCAATGTCTGGAATACTCTACCTGACTCTGTAGTTTTTTCCCCCAAACCCCAAAAACTTTAACCTTAGACCATGTACTATTGACCTCACCCCTTTCCTAAGAGGTCTGTAGGGGGTGTGTATAAATGCACAAATGTGCCTACCGTCCCTGTCCTATTGTTTCTTTTATATATATATTTATTTTTCTTATATGTATCCATGTATTCATAACTATGTTTTTGCTTACACCTATTACCTTGTAAGCAATTGACAAATAAAAAAAATAAAATAAAAAATAAATAAAATAAAACATGTGAGTCAAAGTTGTTCAACTATCCATTCATTGCATCAAAACTTCACATCATTCTCCCCCCCTCCCTCCTCTCTCTCTCTCTCTCTCTGCTAAACTACTAATTCCCACAACAGTCAAACTATCTAAAAAGGCAGTATTACCTTCATTATTCTCATCTTCCCTATTACCTATCTCCTTATCTTCTTATGACTATGAGTTTGTTGTTTGTATTTTATGATGCATACTGTTTACTTAGTATCCTAATATGATTTATGTTGATTGCTTATTTAGTATCCATGACTATCACTAAGTGTTGTATTTAATGTTTTATGATGAATGTATTTTACAATGGCTATGTTAATGATCAGTCACTATTGTATGTACATTGAGAGCTTATGCCCTGGAAGCAAATTCCTTGTGTGTCTAATCACATTTGGCTAATAAAGAATTCTGTTCTGTTCTGTTCCATTCCATTCTATTCTCCAAAGCACTTGAGGGTAAGACAAGAAGCAATGGGTGGAAACTAATAAAGGAGAGAAGCAACCTAGAACGAAGGATAAATTTTCTGACAATTAGAACAATTATTCAATAGAACAACTTGCCTCCAGGAGTTGTAAATGTTCCAACACTAGAAGTTTTTAAGAAGAGATTGGATAACCATTTGTCTGAAGTGGTGTAGGAGGGGGCTGGACTAGAAGACCTCCAAGGTCCCTTCCTTGTTCTTCTATTCTATTCTATCTACTTTTGCCTGAAAAGAAACTCATAATGGATGTCTACAAGAACCTATTGTTTTTCATAATCTAGGTTTGTGGTTAAAAAGTGCCCAGCATAAACTTAAGACCATAAGTGAAGCCCATCCCATCCTTAGCATGTGAAGATATTAGCATCAAAATCACCACAATCAGCTTAGTGATTTATGTTGGGGGAAAAATAGAATCCTTTCTCAACCCATTAAGATTGCTGTTGTCAAGCGAAATACAAAAATAGAGGGTAGATCAAAGCTTCAACAAATCTCAGTGTTAAAGTTGCAACAGGTAGTCCTTGACTGACAATCACAATTGAACCCCCAAATTTTTGCCCTGGGTTACAACTTTTCCTGCCACAATTGTTAAGTGACCCCCCTACAAATGGTTAAGTGAATCTAGCTTCCTGGTTGACTTTACTTGTCAGAAGGTCACAAAAGATGATCGCTTGATCCTGGGATACTGAAACCACCAGTTGCCAAGAGTACATATGTTGATCACATGACCGTGTGGATGCTGCAATGGTGGCTGATGTGAAAAATGGCCATATAAATCACTTTTTGGAATACTGATGTAACTTTGAATGGTCACTAAAGGAGTGGTTGTATTCCTTTTTTTGGAATAATTGGCTAAGCCAATTTGGGGAGGGCATGTAATTTGAGGTAGCAGATATCTCCATAGAAAGTTGTTTGTGCTGTAAGAGTCCTTTTCTAGGCCAGGTTAGGCTGGTATACACCAGGAACATGGTCTTCTTGGCAGGGGTGGGCTTCAAAATTTTTAGCAAAGAGTTCTCTGCCCAGTTGCTGGGTGGGCGTGGCCTAGTCGGCCTCGTGCACCATGGTGAGGGGGGCTTCCTCAAGCTTCCAGGAGGGCAAAAACGACCTCCCTGGGCTCCTGAGGCTCTCTAGAAACCCATTTCTGGTCTTCCAAACTTCCGGGAGGCCCAGGAGGCTCCCCGAGCCTCTGCACACACCCTGCACATACCTGCATCCAAAACTGGCTACATGGGGACTCCTGGGGAGAGCGAGGTGGGGTGGGCAGGGCCATCCAGGAGAGGGATTTGGGGGTTCTCTGAATTGCATAGAATCCTAGCTAGGTCCTCTCCTGAACCCCTGCAAGCCCCAAGAAGCTCACCCCTGCTTCTTGGAGGCAGCACCTGTTCTATGGAACGCTTTCCCAAATGAACATTCAGAAGGTCTCCTTTAGTTGCAGCAGGGTTTCAAAAGGTTGAATACTAGTGTATTTTAAGTGATGGATTTCCTGCTGATCGTTCACTGCTGTGGCTTTGGCAATGTTTTGTGGTGGCTGGATTTAAATGCAGTTTAACTTTTTGAACTTTTTTTTTAATGTGACAATTTGTTATCATGCTATGATTTCCTTTTTATTTTTCTATTTCTTTGCAGCCTTGAACAAGTCATCTTATAAATATTCAAAGTAAATATGCTGCCACTTTGGAAGACTAAGTACCTGATGGAGGGAGGAAGAGAGACACAGAGAGAGAGAGAGAAAGAGAGAGAGAGATCATAATCTGGAAACAAACACATGCAGAAATACAATCCTTGATGCCTTCAGTTTAAGGGATCTGAACTTGACAGAGGGACAACTTGAAAATTAAGTTTTATTGTGATAAAAAAATCAATATATAACATTACAATAAGAAAGTAAACATGATAGAGAGGAGGAAACATATAAAACGATTTAAAAATAGTTCTTGTTTTAATCTTTTCTCCATTTTTTCTTTATTCAGAGTTAGTTGCCTATATTCTTGTAGCTTTTACTTTTTATTATTGGTTATTAATACCTATTGTGGCTGTTTTAATTAAATACTCACCAGTTTTGTATGTTTCCTCCCTCTTCATCATATTATCTTGTTTTTTTTTAAAAAAACAAATAAACTATTTAATATAGTGTTCTATGCTGGTATTTAGCCATAATATAAGATTCAAGTTTCAATTCTTAGTTGAAGTAAATTGCCAGATGCAGGCTGGGATTGTATGACATGCTTGTCTAAAATAGAGTAGAATTCTTTATTGGCCAAGTGTGATTGGGCACACAAGGAATTCGTCTTCAGTGCATAAGATCTCAGTGTACATAAAAGCTATAAATGATAAATCATGATCATAGTCATCATAAAAATACATTCATCATAAAGTAGAGTTGGATATATTAGTGGTTTAGTGTACTATAGGAAATCTGGTCATTGTCTTACCATGTTTTGGGAATTTGTCCACTAGTTTTGCCATGAATGCTTGAATAAAAAAAGTAGACTAGGAATACAGCATTTATGTTTTATTAATCCAGGTTTTTCATGTTGTGTGAAACCCAATCCACATATTAAAAGCTTTCCCAACTTGCTATTCCTCCATAATTATTTTATTTCCCCCATTTGCATTCCTTAGCTAATCCAGAAACATTATGCCTGCTTTCCCCTCCCAACTCTTGTTAAAGGAGTGGGAAGGAATTTAATAATGATCTGTTTATGCAAGAATGCACATCGTTTTATTAATGGTAGAAAGAAATCCAGAAAACCAAATTGCACTGTTTTATAATGTTGTCTACTTTGATCAGGATCATCAAGCCCTGGACAAGACCATCTGATAGAGTAGATGTTGAATCCTCTCCCAAAAAAGGTTTTGTTCTATTTCAGTCTCACGTGAACAATAATGTTGGTGGATTCCTCAACCATTTTGTTAAAACAGTGCCTCAAGGTCCTTCATAGATTCCAGAGGCGCCATTAGAAAATAAATTGGATGAGTCACTGCAGTCTAATGTTTTATCCAGAAATGTGGGTATCCACCTGGAAGAAAGATCTATCTGATAGAAAGTATCTCAGGGACTTCGAAAAGGAGACAACAAACGATCGCATCCACATGGTAGCCTTCTGGTAAACACGCAGAACCCTCCCTATCAATTCAGTTATGAGAGCATCCATGAAAAGAGGTCAACATTTCAAACTTGCTCAAAATATAGCTTATTTCTGTTCCACAATAGGAACAAGCAGATCAGAATGTCTTCTGAATGCTCAAAAAATCCAGGACTGCCTATAGTTTAGCAAGAGCAACAACCACCACCATGTTTTCTATACGGAAACATTTGTTTTCCTTCCTTTCAAACGTGTCTGATTCTCAGAGACTGACAGGATAAAATTCTGCCATTTTTTTTGTTTTTTCAGAAATGATTTGCAATTTTTTCTTTTCCTAGGGGCTAAGAAAATATGATTGGCCCAAGGTTATCCAGTTGGTTTCATGCCTAAGGAGGAATTAGACTCATGCTCTCCTAGTTGTAGCCTGATGCAGGGAGAGAAGGGGAGGGCAGGGGAGAGAAGTTTTCTTGATCTTTGTTTGACACGGTTCATATGCCCAAAGGGAAAAAAGAGGAAAAGTATTACATACAGCCTAAAAGTTTCTCCCTCCCCCTCCCTCCCTCCGCCCCCCCTGTGTATGCATCAAGCCACTGAACCAGTGCTGTCTGAAGACATTTCTGCAGTCAGGCAGCCAGCAAAATGTCATGGACAGCTGTTCCCAAAGTGATACCTATTAGTCTATTCACATTTGCATGTTTTGGAACTGTTAGGTGGGCAGGAGCTTGGGCAAGATCACCTAATCAGGTTTCAAACATGGGCTGCTGGTTTTCCAGTGACAAGCTTAGCATCTTAACTGCTGAGACACCATGTCACCTCTTTATATTTATATATCTTTATATTTATATCCATCTATCTGTCCATCTATCCGTCCATTCATCCATCCATCCATCCATCCATCCATCCATCCATCCATCCATCTATCTATCTATATCACCCAGAACAGTGTGTGTGTGTGGTGTATTTTGTTCTGAATGTTTATTGTGTTTTGATTTTTAGTTCCTTATTTTTATGCTTCAACAAATTGCCCAATTGCTTTGTCAATTGAGTGGATATATATATATATAGAGAGAGAGAGACTAGTGAGAAGGCATGGAAGAGTTCCAAGTGAAATACAACATCATCTGCATCCAGAATAAAAATCCATGAATGAGCTGGGTGATTTAACTATAAATTGAATCAACAGCTAGTCAAAAAAGAAGGTGCAGAAGGAAACTGGAAATGAGATTGTTTAGGAAAGAATTGAGATAAAGTCTTATAATGCAAACAAAATTTTGGGCTATGTCTCTTGAAACACAGTAATAAATATTCTAAGCATTGAAAATCCCTTTGCTCTATTCCATATCATAATTTTCCACTTAGTGGATTTTGTGATTTCCTAAATACGATTAGCTAAGTGTGAAAACTGGCTCCTCTCCTTCCAGAGAATAAATTATTCATTACAGACCTGGATGCAAACACTAACCTACATAATAATTTGATTCTATGTTTGCACACTGTCAACAGAATCATCTTTGTCTTTTATGCTGTGGAAAACCTGAGGTTACTTTTAATCAGATCCTGATATTGTGGAAATATCCCCATCGCTCCATTTCAATGAGATTAACTACAACTTCCTGCTGATGAATACACCCTCCCCCAAAGAGAACATGTGGAATAGCTAGAAGGTCTGTGTAACCACCTATGCGTCTGGAAAATATTTGTGCATCAATGACATTAATAATGCAGATCACACTTTTACTGTAGATGGTAATTTGCAATGCTCCTTAGACTTCAGAAGTCTAATGGGGCTCATGATTAATCTCTCCCCCTCTACCCCCCCCCAGCTTGAGAAATGGAGCCAGCTACCGTGAAAGTCTGGATACTCTCATGTTTGTGTTCAGTATGAACCCACAGCTACAAAGAATGGAATTCTTTATTGGCCAAGGGTGATTGGACACACCAAGAATGTGTGCATAAGCTCACAGTGTGCATATAAACAGCAAGCCATGGGTCACAGATCATAATCAAGTGGTGGGAGCACAGTAATTTGCTGCTTTATGGTGAATCTTCCTACATTTCAGAACCCAAACTCATACATTTCCAGGCCAGCCTGCAGGTATACACGCAGGAGATGGGTGGGTGGGGGTATATGCACACAGATACACACACCTACAGTATGTTTTCTACAATCCCTTTGGAAGAACACTGGCTTCAAATGAGCTTTTGAAGCCACTTTTTCTTCTCTCCTGGCAGAAGGGCAGCTTAAAGACGGCAGAGTGTGGCTTTAAGGAAGCCAGGGAAATAAGAAATGAGGCTCACGTTTTATAGGTGACATCACTAGGTTTGGTTGGGCTCGATATTCGGTATTCTCCAGCTGGTCGCTTTCCAGCCAAGGCTGCGGGAGGCGCGTTGGGAGGAGACAAGCTTCCCAGGTGGGCAGCAGAGACCTGGCCTCCCTTCCCGATAAAACCCGAGCTTTTAAAAGGGCCGCCACCCTCGCGATGCTTTTCTCGAGGCGGCCGAGCTGTCTCTGCCGCCTCCAGCTGCCCCCGCTCTCCGGCCGACGCGGCTGAGCGAGCCCCCCTTCCCTCCCCCCCCCTTTCGAGACCCGCGGGAGGGCTGGGGGAAAAAAAGGATGCATGGAGGAAAAGCTCCAGCCCAGCAAACGATCGGAAGCATCCGAGGAGCGCGTCTCATCGCCGGCAGCGCCTAAGGTCAGGCCTCGGGGAAGGGCAACGCTGCGGAGCTTCGGCCCGGGACCCCCGCGCTTCGCAGCCACCGCCACAATCGCATTCCCGGCCCGCTTCTCTCCTTCCTCCGGGACGCTCGGCGCCGGAGGCTCTCCGCCTCCCTTCTCTTTGTAGCGCGTAAAAGGCCCGCTTTGCTACCGCCGGTGGAGGAGCGCGCCGAGAAGAGCAAACATGCCCCAGCGGCCCTGGAGTGTGTGTTTGTGTGTCTACGTAGCTCTGCAAACCGGGGCTCCAAGCCTGGGCTAACTCGGGCTCCGCAGAAAGGTACAGGGCGCGAGCCCGGTGTGCATGCATCGATCCATTACATCCTCATCATCCTCATCCTCAAGGAGGGGGCCGGCAGGGCAATTTTGCCGGAGAGGAGGAAGAGGAGGGGAAGGGGAAGCAGGCGCACACCGAACACAAAAGATTCCGGGGCTGGGTCTCGCAGAAGGAAGCGGCGTTCTCCACGCAGCTCTTCCCCCAGCCCGCCGGGGTGGGCTGCTGCTCGCCCCCCAGCCACTTGCCGCCTGCTCCTCCTGGAGAGGCTGTGGCAAGCGGGGCTGCGTCTTTCCGGCTCGCGACGCCCTGAGAAGCCAGCCACTTCACCTGTCATCCGGGGGCTACTCCTTCTTGGTGTCGCCTTCCTCCCTGGCGAAGAAGGGGCGAAGTCAAGCCACCGGGGCGCCTTGAACTGGTCCAGGCAGAGTGGCGGCGGCGGCGGCGGGAGGGACCCGGGGAGGCAACCAAGATGTCCCTGCGTTGCTGCAAAGGCTCGGGGCTCGGCGGGCGAGAAGCCTGCGGACCGAGTGGATCCCCGCGTTAGGGTCGTGGGTAGGAGGTAGGTAGGAAGGGGTGTTGGTGTGGGTGTGTTCCTGAGCCTCTCATTACGGTCGACCCTTGGCACCCTCCCCCCTGCTTCCTCCGGCATCCTGGCAAGCGAGCCATCATTACCAACCATTATCGGGATTCTTGCAAAAATAATATTTCGGATCGAAGAGAGAGAGAGAGAGAGAGAGAGAGGGAGAGAAAGGGGGTGGGAACAGACGGTCACCTTTCCCACCGCATCGTCTTCCAAGGACTGGAGCTTAGCCGTTGGCTGCGTGGAGGTTTTAAAGGCCTTTCTTTAATTTGCTGGTTGGACCTTGATTTCCAAGCCCTTGTGCTCCTGAAACGTGAGTCTCCTTAAACGCTTGGCCAAGAAAGAGAGAGCCTTTGCTGGTTCTGGTAGTTCCAAACGTGGAAAATTGGAAGAATCCACACAAATGGACAGATCCAAATGCCCAGCCACGGAGAGGGCATACTTCTTCATCACTTACCCTTGCCTTGTTGATTGAAGTGGAGCCTTTTCTTTGCCCCACCCTTGACAACCCTCTTACTCCAGGAGTGAATGAACAACCAAGGTTGTTTATTTCTGGACCAAAGTCTCCCCTTCTCCCCTCCAATCTGTGACTGATGACTTTGCCTTCACTTCTGTGTAATTGCTGATAGCAGTTGGTGCCCTCTGATACCTGCCCTGGAGCTGGGCTTTCTCTGTAAGTGAAGATGCCCATGGTGTTTCTTTGAAGCTAAGGCATGGCTGCTGGAAGATTGCTGCTTTATGCTGGCCTTTCTTTAGCTTTGTGTGCTCTGGGCATGCTAGCCGTGGCCATCTGCTCAGACCATTGGTATGAAACGGATGCCAGGAAACATCGGGAACGATGCAAAACCTTCACCACGCGGCGGAACGACCCTGGCTTCATTTATAATTCGAACAATAACCTGCCCCTCCGGGCCAGTAGGTCAAAGCTGGACCATTGGGAAGGGAAACTTCTCTTGGCAAGAAGCAAGAGGCAACTTTTTGCCATGAGTGCTGTTGATGAGTGCAACAGGCAATATAATTCTACCAACATGGGACTTTGGAGGAAGTGCCATCGGATGGGATTTGACCAAGATGTGGAGGAACTCATTGCTAAAGGTAGGAACTTCCTTTTAAAACTTACTTGGTTGAGCTACTTCCTAGGATCATGGGATGCTCTTAAATGCATTGCCTTGGAAGTAACTCCTGTTGAATGCAGCGGGCCAATGAATTCCAATTAAATAGCTAGGGTGAAGCCAAAGAAAAGCTACTCTTTCAACCTTCCCCCCAACCTGGTGCCCTTCAGAAGGTTTGAACATCAGCTACTGTCACCCTTAGCCAAGATGGAAGAAGCTAGGTAGACACCATAGGAAGGGAAAGCCATTTCCTGTGCTGGGTGACAGGCTATAGCTCTGCTTCAAGAAAGCTATAGTGCCTAAAACCCATTTACCAGATTATCCCATGGATGGCTTGATAATCATGGGTGAGATAGTTCTGTTTTACAGAATCCAGAAATGAGAAGTGCTGGGAATGCCATGTCGGTTTTATCAGGTTATCCAGTACTATGGTATGATGAGCTGTTTTAAAAGCCAAAGTAGAGCAGAAAGTTCACAGAATCCAATATCACTTATCAGAAGGCTAGATTGTTTCTAAGTTAAGATTCATAGCTCTTTTATAAAAATAATAAAAAAGGAGAAATGGAAGAGAGTGAGTTTAGTGGTTACAGTTTATTTAAAAATGGACTCTGAATTTCCATTGGAAGGAATAATATGAATGCATTAATGAAACTCTGAGATGGCATCATTTCATCCCCCTCCCAAAGAGTCATTATCTTGATCAAAAGCAGCCATGTATTATTCTTTCTTTCTTTCTTTTTCCTGTAAAGTGTTTGGCTAAAAATGATGGGCAGCATATTTGTCTGTATTATTTTTTTTTACAGGCAAAGTATAGACAATTCTTAATTATGCTGGATAAATTATCTGGATGAAAGTTGCAGACAGATAGTTTCTGAAATGATTCCTTGTTGCATTTTAATTTTTATTGCTGTGCTACAGTAAAATACTCTCTAGCCAAATGTATTAAAGGATCACTTTGTAGGGGTTAGAAACCTTAAGCAGTTACATTACTCTTTATTTTTGTCCCCCCCAATTTTTAATTTCTTATTCAGTATAGATTCCAAACATACTTATGTGGATATATGTAATTGGTTCAATTTATTTTACACAAGGATTTCAAAAGCTGATGTGTGAGATTAAACATCCTTACCAAAAAAAAAAAAGAAAAAAGCAATCCAACAGAAGCTCTTCATTAGGAGTTCAGATACAACCTTGAGGTTTAATAGCCAGGAGGTGTGATGGACTGGCAGCTGTTTGGTGACTTCATGAAATGTATTCTTGGCTCTGTTCCATTTTGTAATGGGCGGCTGTCCATAATCAAAAGCTGTTGTCACAGTTGGCACCGTGGCTGGCTGGCTCAGCAGGGAAATCAAGGATTCCTCCAGGTCAGACCCTGAGTTTATTGAAGTATCACCAAAAGGAGCTGTGGGGATATATCTTGGGTTAATCTCTTCTTTGACAAAGTGAATAATGTAGGTTACAGTAGTCTGATGCTTTTAAACCATGGCTTAAGCATTGACGGAAGCTGTGCAATTCATATGAGTGGGGGGAAATGAGAATTTCAACTCAATAATATATTTCTTAGGTAGCTTCATGTAAACCACCATTTATCTGACTCAGTTGCCCATTTGCAAACCCAAATTATAAGGAGGCATGGTCATTAAGATGGAATAATAAAACCTGATTACACATCATAGCACTAGAGCAGGGGTGTCAAACTCATGACGACACACCATGTGACATATCACAACTTCTCCGCCCCTTCACTAAAACAAGGGTGGGCGTGGTCAGTGCATGATGCATCTGGCCCACAGGCCACAAATTTAACACCCCTGGGCTAGAGTGAAACAAGGAAAATCTAGATACTGAATTGGAAAGGCTTGAAATGATGAATAGCTAAAGCCAGTTTTATGAATCCCTTTTTCCCTTGGAGTTGCTACTTATCTACTTCTTACCTACACACTACTTCTAATTTGGTGACTACATTGTTGTTTATATTGGATTATAGTTGTTGAATCTTATCTGGATAATTTAATGGGGGATCCTTGGTGCTCTCTGACCTTGGTTGTTTGTGTGGAGACGTTTCATTACAATACTGTGTAATACCTTCAGTCAGATGTCTGCAAGCAAACAACCAAGCTTAGATAGCACAGTTCACTCATGAGCTATAGTACTGTCTCATTGGATAAGTTAATATTAATTGTTAAGAAATGGAAGTTGAAAAATAGTACATTGCCCAAGACCACTGTAGCCTAGTTAATGGGGAGATATATATTGTATAGATCAGTGGTAGTCAACCTGGTCGCTACCGCTCACTCGTGGGTCTTCCAGCTTTCATGGTGGGCAGTAAGGGTTTTGTCCCCTACTTTATAAATCACCATCACTGTGGAACCGGTGGGCAGTTAGAGAAAATGTTACTACTAACAGAGATACAAAAGTGGGCGATAGGTATAAAAAGGTTGACTACCCATGGTATAGATAGAGGCTAGATTTAGATTCAACATTTTTAAGGCTTTAATGGAGAAGCCATTGACAAGATTTATACTCAGTTATACTATTTATTATCTGTTGAACCAAGCATAAAATGAATTGAGGGACAACTTCTTTAAAATCTCCTGCATGGATATCAGGTGGCTTTACTGACTTCTCACCTTGTGTGGTTGAAAAACATAATAGTAGGAAATCCATAATTTATGGAATTGGGGAAAATTCTTTGTAAAGTGTATGTTCAGGGGTGGTATTTTTTCACTATCCCAATATGCATAGTTTCATTCCACTTTCATTTTCCACTGTGGTTTCAGTTTCACTATCTCAGTATGTCATCCTTTGGTTCCACTTAATAAATTTCAAGGATCCAATAAAAAAAGCAAACCACACCTAGATTAGGTACCACAGATGCCCATAGGGTACTAAAGGAACCCAACTAAGAAAATATACTGTTTTAGTTTAGAAAGCTGGCAGGAGAAATGTTTTTGTTATAATTGGTTTCATTTTGGAAAAAAATAATACAGATACAAAAGCAGTTTTGTTCTGTAAATCAGTAGAAGCTAATTTATGCCATTTTGTGTAAAATACCGTAACTATAGGAAAGGGGAAAAATTAATAGTGCCACTAAATTTTCCTAATTGGGGGAAATTCTAATATTCTCCAAAGTATTTTGTGTTTATTTACTGTGGCAGGATAATCAGAATATGATATTTAACATACTATGTTACTTTCCCAGCACTTTTGAGAGACAGTAGGTAGTAACTTCTCATACATGCCAATTCATAAATACTTTTCTCCATTGCAAATAGTTATTACATCTACTGTAGTCTTGAAATGATTGCTGTAACAAGATAAAAAAAACTTACTTACTTTGCTTTGAATTTGAAATAATTATTGACTGAACTTTGGGTATATGTTCTATTTCAAGCTAGTTATTTGAATTTAGTATGAGTTCTTAATGGGATAACAAGTATCAGCAGGGGTTTGGCTGATCACCATTATATTTCATCTTTATCAATCTTTTATACTTGAGCTGCATAGAATAAATGGATTTAAAAGGTGAATAATATCTCTGAGAGGGAGAATTGTTAGCTACAGATTGGGGGAGTACAGTTTCCCAATGCAGGAATGGCAAGAATGTAAACAGGCAATTGTCACAGAACTGACTGTGAAAAACATAAAACAAATATTCCATTATTCTGTGGGAAGTATGGGAAGAAAAGGTGTAGAATTAAATTCAAGAGGATATAAATAAAAGGTAAAGGTTTCCTTTGCACAAATGTGCTAGTTGTTTCCGGCTTTAGGGGGCAGTGCTCATCTCTGTTTCAAAGCTGAAGAGCCAATTCTGTCTGAAGATGTCTCCGTGGTCATTGGCCGGCATGACTAAACTCCGAAGGTGCATGGAACACTGTTACTTTCCCACCAAAGTGGTCCCTATTTTTCTACTTACATTTTTACATGCTTTCGAACTGTTAGTTTGGCAGAAGCTGGGACAAGTAACAGGAGCTCACTCCATTATGCGGTGCTAGAGATTCAAATTGCCGAACTGCTGACCTTTCTGATCAACAAGCTCAGGGTCTTAGCCACTGAGCCACTGCATCCGAGGATATAAGTAGGCCTAGCTTTATGTTAGATGCAATGAATTGCTGAAAAAACAACAACAACCCACTTCTATTCAGATGTCATAATAAATATTCAGTTTAGACTTTGCCATATCATGTACTGGGAAGCTTTAGCCAAGTTCTTGGCCTAACATCTTAAAAGAGACAAAAAGAAGACAATTCTTTAAGAAGCCATTACTGAATCCCAAATGATCCAACAGATATTTTCATGTCCTACTTAGATCTAAAGCAGTCTTGTCTACATTAAGGTTAATGGATGTGTCAAAGCCCCTGATTATTCTTTTGAGGTGCTTTGGCGATGAATTAAACAACCATTGTTAAGTAACGAATTTGGAACAACAATGCAGTTCAGGATAGGAAAGAGAGCAAGACAAAAATGTATTTGTCACCAGATGTATTTGTTCTTTCTGCTTTCAAGATTCCTGGCAACTGCCTGAACAAGTCCCTGCAGTTTTCTTGACAAGACTTCAGAAGTAGTTTGCCATTGCCTTTGTGATGGTAGGTGGGAAAGACCTTGGGAAACAAGGTGAACAGATGCAGCCTAGGGGATGGTCAGATCAGTGAGAGCTTATCTGCAACTGGATAGCAGGCAGGGTAAGAGCCTCTCTCTTGTTTTGGGGGGCTATAAAGGAGACTTATGCTTTCAGTCTTGCAAGATTCTGTTAATGTAGTTTTACAACAAAATAGAATTATCTGGAATTAGTTGTTTTCCCTGTTTGGTCTACCTGGTAAGGGTGATAGCTGCCTTCTTCCTAGAGCTGAAAGAGTGTCACTGGCCCAAGGTCACCCAAATGGCTAAGGCAGTACTAGAACTCCCAGTTTCCCAATTTCTAGCCTAATGCCTTAACCACAAACTGGCTCTAGTCCCAAACGGCAACTGGACTTTGTTTAACTGGCTCTGTTTAACTTCTCCCTGAGGTGTTTTTCAAAAGGCAACTGGACTTTCTTTTGTTTTTCCTTTCAAGAAAACAACAAAAGAAAGTCCAGTTGCCTTTTGAAAAGCCCCTCGGGGACAACATGACCTGGATGATTGAGATGCTCCATAGACATACAACAGATATAAGAGTGGCCAGACTGGAAGAGATGAGAGGAATCCGAATGAGAGATGGAAACTCTTCACAATTTGAAATGCGCAGATAAATAGTGCTTTGCTAAGCAAGAGAAAGAAGCAGATGGTGGACTATGGGAAACTTAAGGGGAGTAGAAAGAGAAAGTATATGGATAGGGTCAAAATGGGGATATATTTTTTGTGCTTGAACATATAACAATGAAGAGAAGCCTATCACCTCTCTGGGGAATTCATTCCAATATTGAAGTGATATTATTGTTCAGAGGTTGCCCCTAACACCTATCTGTAAATCAAACCCATTATTTTGTGTTCTGCCCTTTCAAATGACACAGACAGAGAAGGTGTTGACCTTTTCTGTGGATCTTTTCGTGTTTTTGAAGGGTTAATCAGAATCACACTCAAGCTTCTCAAGGGTTTTCAGATTCTTGTAATAAGACTTTGCTTCCAGTCCCTGATTATCCCTGTTGCCTCTAGTCCAGGGCTGTCAAACTCAAGGCCTGCATGGGGTACTTAATTCTGTGCCGCAGGGCAGCCGTGGAAACATTGAAGGACTGGTCCACAGTGCCTCTGTCAGCGAAAATGGAGCTTGGGAGGGTTTCAGGCCAAAGCCCCATTTTTGGCCTGGATGGCCTCCCGTGGTCCTCTGCCAGCAAAAAAGAGATTGGGGGAGGGGATGTGCACCCCTAGCCTCCATTTTCGCTGGCAGAGGGCAAGCAAAACAAACTAAAAGCAAAACAAAAGGAGAAATGTTTCCCCTTTTGCATTTGACCATCCAAGAAGGGACAGGAAAGGAGAAAGGGAAAAAGAAAAGACAAAAGAAGGGAAGATGGGAAGAGAGCAAGGAAAGAAAAAGAAGGAAAGAGGGGAAGGAAGATGAAAGAAGAATGAAGAGTGAAAGAAAAAGAATAAAATGAAGGCAGGCAGGCAAGCAAGCAAGCAAGTCCTGCCTTAGCACATGGCTACCAGCAGACGGCAAGGCTTTTCTGGAGAACGATGGTTTGGTGCTCTCCCTGGTCTCATCTTCCTCTGCTGGAGACAATGGATCCCCCCAGACTTGCCCAGGGCACCACAGAGGCCCAGAAACAAGTGATGTCGAGCTGACCATGTCCCCAGGTCAAACACAACCCTGATGTGGCCCTCAATGAAATCAAGTTTGACATCGCTGCTCTTGTCTCTTCCAGTTTGTCTGACTATATCTCATACAGCTCATCTGTCTGGAATCTGCACTGTATATTGGACGTTAATACAATTAATACAATTGAGTGAGTCCAGAAGTATTTCACGAGAAGAGTACTACTCTCCTCTCTTCACAACAGAATACCCTACGCCACCAGGCTTGAAATTTTGGGCTTGGACAATCTTGAACTCTACCGTCTATGGTTGGACTTAAGCGTCGTACACAAAATTATCTTTTACAATGTTCTGCCAGTCAATGACTACTTCAGCTTCAACCGCAACAATACAAGACCACACAACAGATACAAATTCAATGTTAACCATTCCAAACTTGATTGCAGAAAGTATGACTTCAGCAGCAGAGTGGTCAATGCCTGGAACGCACTACTTGATTCTGTTGTTACATCCTCAACCCCCCACTCTTTTAACCTCAAACTATCCACTATTGACCTCATCCCATTCCTAAGAGGTCTGTAAAGGGCGTGCATAAGTGTGCCATCATTCCTCCTGTCCCTGTCCTATTGTCCCCATTTATTTGTACCTATTTCCTGTATTCTTACTCATGTTTTTACTTATACCTATTATCTTGTAAGCGATTGACAAATAAAATAAATAAATAAAAATAAACTTCTTAAATTGTGTCCAGTAGTAAAATATAAAGTCTCCCTTAAGTCAAGTTGCTTCCTGGTATCAACTAATTTGGAGTTCTTTTCATATATTTGATCTTTACAACTGAACAGTCTGATTGCTCTTTCTTATGATCTTGCTTGGAGCTGCAGTTCTTGACACCCTGAATATGCCTCATGCCATCTCCTCAGTCTGACAGTTTTTGCTTCTTTGGTATGTCTCTGTTATCTAATGCAGAAGGTTGTCATGTATGATAGCCTGTACATGTACATGAGGGAAATCATAGAAATTCAAGAGCACAGATAACAAATGTTAGAAATAGAGCACAGATAACAAGTGGACCTCACCCCATTCTTAAAAAGTCCTTAAACAGGGCATGGAGGGCATGTCAGCATGCCTTCCATCCTTACTGTTCCCATTTATCTGTATTTAGTTCCTTTGTTCTTGTTTATGTTCATACTTATCTTGTTTATCATGTTTGACAAACAAAAAAATAAAATAAAATAAATGAAACCTATGTGATGATGAGAGAGATGGGGGAGAGAGAGAAGGAGAGAGAAGGAGAAAGATAATAAAGTAGATGGTTGTCTTTAATGAGAAGGGAGGTAGTTTAGATACACAATAAGTGCCATTGTTTATGGTAGATAGTGTTATCACCTGTAATTAGGCAGGTTAGAATTCCATTAGTAGACATGAATGTAGAGGTGTTGGCATTGACATAATAAGGCAATCCCATAATATTATCAGACAATACGTTCCAGTTGTAAATGTCATTGTATGACTTACATTTATTGCTATATAATTCCTATGTGGGGATATACTGAACAGTATAGTATGACTCATAACTTGGTTTAGTTTTGGGGGTTTTTTTTGTATTTGTTTGGCCAGGAGCTTAGTGATCACTCTTACTGCATGCCAATAAAAGATACTTTCTTGTATTCATCTCCTAACCTTTTGATTCCTCAATTAAAGTGGGCATTTTTGCCACAACTGCAGACAAAATATTTATAATCACATACAGAGTTTCTTTTTGGACTTCATTCATCAGATGTTCTCCTTATTTGTGTTATAGCTAACAACCCCAAGAACATGATGTGGTTGAATGAGGTATACTTTCACTGATAAAATCTTGACTTGGAAGAAACAATTTTTAAATTCATTGGTATGAACCACTATATAAAAATGAAGATAGCAACCTCTACTATTTTTTGCAAATTCTTTATATATCTTTACCGTTTAACTATATGTGCTACATTATTTTGTAATTCATTGCAATAATTAGCCATGGGCAAAAGACCAATAAATTGTCTAGATTATACTGAACTTCAAATTATTTCCTGTTCTGACAATCTACCCTGAAAAAAGAACATTCTTTGTCCTGAAACTGGTTTTCTACAAATGTTTATTTTCTAAAATGTTCTATGCCTCCCTTCAGCATAGCCTAGGGCAGCTTACATTAAAATATAAAACACAGTAAACCAGAACTAACATCATAAAGCAATAGGAACAACAGTTACAAAATTCTGTATAATTCAGCAGATTAAATTAAGTGCCCCACAGTGAATTTAAGACCAAAAGATCTTCTGTGCTAAAATAGTAGAAGTTAACTTAGAAGACATTTTATAAATGAAAGTTTCTTCCCTGGTTGCCCTCTACCTGATTACAAATGTTAGAATTCAGATAATGCTAAAGCTTATCACCAATATTAGAAAAATTCTGGTCTATATTAACATATACTTAATACTTAACCAGAGACAGAGAATGATTTGAGTTCCCCCAAAGGCCAGGAACTCATGCTGGCAATATCTTCCTGTGTCTTGGATAGCAAGACTGCATCTAATTTACATCCTGTAAAACAGGTTACAATATCTGGAAAGTTACTACAGTTATATGGGATTATCTATGATTCTAAAATTGTGTCTGTGTGTATGGGAAACTAAGATAAGAATTCTTGGTGCTTTCTCAGCTTGTTTGTTTGCTTGCAGAGGTTTCTTACCCAACTAGGTAGCGTGCTGATGATGTTGCCTAGCTGAGTAATGAAACCTCTGCAAGCAAACAGCCAAGCACAAGAGAGCACTAAGAATTCCACTGTTCAACCTGGAGAAGAGTATTCTATTTAAACTGAGACTGCATATGTTGCATTATTAACAAATTAAGATGAATTATTTTGCACTATGAATAATTGCTCAACCCCTTGAATTCATCTTCCCTCTTTTTTTGATGCCCTCCCATCAGCTTCTATAAAGGAAGCTAGAAGAGCCTCCCAGTGTGTGGTCAAATAACTGCTGCTTAGAGTTTCATGGCTGTGCCGAGAGTCTGCTTTCCGATTGTTTCAGCTGCTGTCCACATATTCTATGTGACTTCTACCTATCCCATTCCCCCCTTGATTTCAAATCAGTCCCAACTTGCCCCCAGACATTTATACCACCTGTTGAAAAGAGCTCATCTATCTGAATCCAGCAATTTTGCACTTCACTGCAAACCTCTTCAGGTTTGAGGAAGTAACATGTAATCTGAGGTTTGTGCTTGTGAAAAGCAATTCTATAAAGAGACATTGCTGGTACATGAAGAAAACGCTTTTCACCAACAAAGTGATCATCTATATCAGGGCTGTCAAACTCAATTTCATTGAGGGCCACATCAGGATTGTGTTTGACCTCGGGAGCTGAGGGCGTGGCCAGGGTAGGCGTGGCCAGTTCAATGTCACTCATTGAGGCTCCATTTTCAGCCACGATGGCCCTCCCGGGCTCCATTTTCAGCCACAACGGCCTCCTGCAGCCTTCTGTCAGTGAAAATGGAGCTTGGGGAGGCCACTCACGGCCCACCTGCATACGGCCTCCCCAAGCTCCGTTTTTAGTAGCAGAGGCACTGCAGGCTGGTCCTTCGCTGTTTCCAAGGTGGACTTGCGGCCACATCTAAGCACCCATGGGCCGGATCTGGCTCCCGGGCCTTGAGTTTGACACCCCTGATCTCTATGATTTAAAGTCTGTTCTCACAGGGCTGCTCTTGCTGAAATGATGCCCTGATGTACTTTCAAGTAGCAGTCTAGTGCAGGGGTCTCCAACCTTGGCAACTTTAAGACTTGTGGACTTCAACTCCCAGAATTCCACAAGTCTTAAAGTTGCTAAGGTTGGAGACCCCTGGTCTAGTGCATTCAGACCATGAATGATCAGTGGTATGATTCTGAAGAAGCCCTTGGTTTCAGATCCCTGTCTTACAAGAGTTCATTTAATGATTATTGGAAGTTAACAACAGCACTGAAAAAAGTGATTAATGACCGTTTTCCATACACACAACCATAGCAGCATCCCCAAAGTCAGGTGGTCCAAATTCAGACACTTGACAACGGACTCCAATTTATCAAAGTTGAAGTGTCCTGGGGTTATGTGTTCATCTTTTGCAACCTTCTGACAAGAAAAGTCAATGGGGAATCCAGATTCACTTAACAACTGTGTTGCTAATTTGACAACTGCAGTGACTCACTTAACAATGGTGGTGAGAAAGGTTGTAAAAGGGAGGAAAAATCAACTTGAGAAATGCCTCGCTTAGCAACAGAAATTATGGCCTCAATTGTGGTCATAGCCCTCTCCTGAGACTGCTTCCATGAAGCCTGAGGTAGAACCAGGGGTTGGATTCAATGTTTTTAACAACTGGTTCTGTGGGTGTGGCATAATTTGTGGGTGTGGCTTGGTGGTCATGTGGCTGGGTGAGTGTGATTTGCTGACTGGGTGTAGTTTTGTGATCACGTGACTGGCTGAGGTGTGGCTTGTATGTAAATATTGTAAATATTTATGTAAATATTTAATCTTTTATTTGAAAAAGAGCAACTTTTACCCAAAATCAGGCAAAGCAGGCAGGCAGATTGAGTTGCTCACAGAATCACAGATTCACTCAGAGATTTATCTTTCTGCAATTGGCTACTTGAGTCTGCACTGAAAAATATAAGCTTCAGCTCTGCTTTTAGATTAGCTAGAAAGCAAGAAATCCAATGATTTCCTGCTTTCTAGCTAACCTAAATCTCCCTGCACAGCAGAAGAGTTGATGGTCGGGGTGGGGGAAGAAAGGAAAAATAGCAACTTAGCAGGCAAGTTTGATGGCACCCATACCAGGTAAGGTGTGAGTGGGTGAGGAGGGGAGGGGAGGGGAGGGAAGGAGCCAGCCAGTGGCACGATTTGCCTGTTCTCTGAACTGGGCAGAATCATAACAACTGGTTCCATAGAACTGGTCTGACCAGGTAGAATCCCACCCCTTGGTAGAACTATCAAAGACCCAACCTCTGAGCACTATTTCAGTGAGGAATTAGCATCCTTGCTAGCCTTACAGTCCAACAAGCAAGTTCATAAGTGAGGCAATGTACTCACAAAGTAGTTTTTGTATAAAGCAGAGATCCTCAACCCCTGGACCTGCACTGGGCTGCAGCATGCCAAAAACCAGGCCATGCAAACAAGCGAGGCTCCATCCGTGTGATGCAGGCAACACAGAAAATAAGACATAGAATAACAGAGTGGGAAGGGACCTTGGAGGTCATCTAGTCCAACCTCCTGCTCGAGCAGGAGAGTCTATTCCAACTATTAGCTTGTACCTAGGATTGATCTCACAGCCTCCTGATTGTGAGGTGAGAGCTCCATCTCTAGGCCACCACACTGGACCATCCTCCAGTCCGCGGAAAAATGTCTCCCCAGGGAACCGGTCTCTGGTGCCCAAAAGATTGGGGCCCCCTGGTATAAAGGAATTTCAGCTGGACAGATACCTCTTTAAAACTACATTTTTCACAAGAAGATAGAGCTTGGATAAATCGATGAGCTCAGCTACATTCTTGATATTGGTTTCCTGCACCTTGAGGCCTCCCTGTCCAAAAATATCCTTGTCTGAGTTCTTTTCTTACTCAGAATCTTGGTCTGAAATGGATGTGTTTCCCGACTTTCTGTGATGCTGCTTCTTAAATCTATGTCTTTTTGCCTCTTTTGTGAGTTTTGCTAGGTTGCAGCCCTGTTAGTTCCTCTTTCTTGAGGGCAATAGCATCCACTATCTTGTCCATACACAATAGAAAAACAATATGGGTGTACACACAGATGCCTGTGGGACAGAGGCAATGGCTTCACAGAATCATAAGAGATGTGAAGAAAGACCACATGACTGGATACTTTTTAAGAGAAAGTTGAAGACATTCTGTCCCAATCACACTATGCCTTACTGGTGGCCAAGAATACACAATTCCTATTCTGTAATATTTGAGGCATCAACCAGTCCATCAAGATGATGTACAAAAATGCCTAGCTAATTGAAGAAAGAAGGTTTTTCTATTGCTTATTGGTGTTGGAAGTTAGATTCTCCTCTCTTCTAGGAAAACAGCAGAGGTGGTATTCAACCGGTTCGCACCTACTTGGGTGAACCGGTAGCGGTTATTTGGCATGGGTCGCCGAACCGGTGGTGACCCCTGGCTGGCCACGCCCCCAATCCGGTCGCCCGGTTGCTTACTTGCGATCGCTCTCCTAGCTTTCCATTCCCCATGTCCTCTTTCTCCCCTGGGGAAAGGAAGAAAGGCATGGAAGCTGCAAGTATCGCTTTCCCCATGTGACTTAAAGTGTCCGGAGTGAGAAAGAGTGCTGTCTGACGGGGGTGTGGAGTGTGAATCGAGCCTTGGAGCACTTTTGCAATGTAAAAGTAATGCATTTTGGAAGCAGGTCTTTAAAAAACTTCTCCAAGGATTCCCCAAGTATGCTGCAAGTATTGCTTTCCCCGTGTGAGTTTAAGTGCTGGAGTGAGAAGGAGTGCGGTCTGACAGAGCGGGTGGGGGAATCCACTCCAGCCTTGGACAAATTTAAAGGAGCTGCTTCCAAAATGCTTGTCTGTTCAGTGCTCTCTCTCTTTCTCTCTCTCTCTCTCTCTCTGTGTGTGTGTGTGTGAGAGAGAGAGAGAAGAAGGGAGAGAAAGAAAGAAAAAAATAGGAAGAGAGAGAGATATAAAACTCTGTGGTATTATTTTTAATTGTTCCATTATTTATCATGTGTTAATATTTTACACTGTCCCTACACCTAGAGTGGTTTTTCTGTCTTTCTTTTGCCCAGGGCTACCACGTATTTTTCAGGGTTTACATGCATTCAATGTCAATAGTCCAAAACATAAAATACACATGTGTTTAACAAGAGTTGAAAGGGACCTTGGAGGTCTTCTAGTCCAACCCCCAGCTCAGGCAAGAAAACTGAGGATGCCAAACTCTGAGTAGAAATCCTGGGAAAGGTGTCAGAATAATACTTAGAAGGGACCTTGGGGTGAACCCTATAGTATGTAGAACTATAGATAAGTTGAGGCTGGGTGACAAGGAATGGCTGGGAGGGGAGGGGCCAGGTGAGGCACCCCTTGATATGAGTGACATTGAATTGGCCACGCCCACCCAGTCACATGACCACCAAGCCATGCCCACCCAGTCACATGACCACCAAGCCACACCCATCCAGTCACATGACCACCAAGCCACGCCCACCAAATAAGCCACGCCCACAGAACCAGTAGTAAAAAAAATTGAATTCCACCACTGAAAAACAGCCCCCACCCTTTGTCAAGTAGGGCTATTAAAATAGCTGGAACCAGCTTACTTTTCACAACAAAGGAAGGAGAAAATTACAGGCATGAGATACAGAGAAAAAAGCCTACAAACTAGCGAAGATTCTTTCCCATAGAAATCAAATAGATGGCAAGGTATAAAAACTTGTGAAAAGCAAACCAAAAGGCACAAGAGGAAACTCAGGATATTGCAACCTAATGCAACAAGCAGCTGCAAAGTGAACAAAGAGCTAATATAAAACAATTACTCCTAACCCAGGAAGAGACCCTGATATCAAGAGACAGGAACTCATGGGTTTCCGGTTTCGCGTGGCTTCGGGGCAGCAGGAATTCACGACTGCTCGCGATTCCTGCTGTGCTAGCCGCCGAGGTACCCCCGGTCCAGATGGGTCAGGGGGATATGGCTGCCCTGTAGGGACAGCCGAAGAGAGAGGGGAGCCGGACAGGGGGTTGGGGGTGTCGCAGACCCCCTCCTCGTCCTGGAAAACCCCTTTTTCCCAAGGCGGTGGAGCGGCGGTCAGCAATGGCCGCCACGAAGAAGCCAGCAACCGGGTAAGATTGCGCTGGAGGAAGTAAGAAGAGTGAAAGTGCTGTCTGAGCTGGGTCAAGTAACATCTTTCAAATTTGTTGGAACTGAGCTGTTTGAATTGCTGGAGGATACTTTGTATCCCTAAGAAGATTGAAAGCGGCAGAGAAGCTATTAAAGGGAACTTTTTTTTTCTTCACTCTCCCACTCCATGGAAACAGCAGATATGTTTGGACATATTGGACATTGAAAGTGAATTATTCTGAAAGTTGAAGCTAAGGGACAAAAGGGTTCCTGGACATTGAAAAACTTAAGAAATTGGAAAACCCTTATTAGAGGTATGGATTTCTGATTATTTAAAATTGATGTTGCAAGTGGGAAGGGAGAGGAAAAAGAAATTGGAGCAGAAGCTGAAAAAGGAGGAGATTGCCTAGAATCCCAAAGAAAGGTATATGGTAATTGGACCTGTTTGATTAAACATTAACCCCAGAAAGAGAAAGAGAAGAAGGAAGAAAAGTATTAATTTTTGGAATTTTTTTTTGAATTATTTTTGATTAAAAATATTGGTGGTTGTTTTGGGAAAAGTTTCTCTTTTCATGATGGCATTGCTTGTGGATGAACTAAAGACTGAATATCAAAAATATAAAAAGGAAGATACTTTGGGCACTTTGTTTCAATTTTTAGAAATGGCGTTATGTACTTATGAAAAGTTGACTACGCAGCAGAAGGACTGGGACAAAGAAGAAGAGGAAGAAGAAGCCATTTTTGATGAACAGTGGGTTTTTCCGGGGAGGAGGAGAAAAAGGATAAGAAAAAGGGGATTTTAAGAATTATAAAAACAACCAAAAAAGAGAAAAATGAGCGGAAAGGTGGAGGCAAGGTTAGAAAGCAAAGGAAAGGGATTAAGAAAAGGGAGGAGGAGAGACAAAGGGGTAAAAAGGGCAAGGAGAAGAATAAGCAAGAGAGAAAGGGGGGGAGGAGAAGCCTCAATGGGGGGAAGCAAGATCTAAAGAAAAAAAGTTTATTCAGAGACAATGGGTGAATTTAATTTAGGATAAAAGAGGGATTCTGGAGAGTACACAAGATTGTGTTTTTTATATGTGTATTTAGAGTATAAAATTCATTGTGTAATTTTAGAATTTATTAAACAGAATCCCAAGAAAAATTGTTATATGAAGTACTTTTAAGTTACGGTAATGAGTTATAGACGTTACTCCAATTGGTGTATAGGAGAAGTATAGTAAAAGAAAAAAGATGAATGGATAGTTGGAAATAGAACAGACAAAGAATGTTATTGAAAATGGTGATAAGATATGAAAGGATATATAAAGGTTTTGTTATGTTTTTTTTTTGGATTTTGTATATTGATAAAAGGCAATAAAATTTTAATTAACAAGAAATAATTTGGATGAAAAGGAGAAGCTGGGATAAGATATGAAGTTAAATAGATAAAGTATTGATACTATAATTTGGAATTGTTATGTTCTATTGGTTTTCCTCTTTTATTATTTTTTCTTAGAAAAGAATTTATAAGCTGTTATGCCTTGATTTTTTGTGCATTGTTTTTATAAAATTGATAAAAATGGTTTATATATATATATATAAAAAAAATGATAATAAGATATGGAAGGATATATAAAGTGAATATGATGTTTGAATTTGTGTCTGTTTGAAGAGTTTCAACCCGGGATCAGACAACCTTCAGAAAAGATCTTTTAGTTTTGTTTATGTTTTGTGTTTTGTGTGTTGTGTTTTCTGTAAAATTAATAAAATTTGTTTTTTTAAAAAAAGAGAGACAGGAACTCATCACACACACACACAAATCAAAGACTTCAAGGGTCAAAGGATCAAAATCAAGGGTCAAAATCAAAGGATCTGAAGAGTATAAGAAAGAGCTTCTCTACTCACAAGATTAGATTAATCCTAGGAACGCCATGAGATTTCTTTTCACCTGCCTTCCTATTAATAAACTGATTCTGACTTTCAACGCAGCTGATGAAATCATTTTGCATTTCTCCCAGCCGGGAGATTTGAATCCACAAAAGGAAATAACTTTGCCTATTACAAAAGGGCAAGGCTTCTTTTTCCTTTCTTCATTGGAAAGTGGGGAGTTTAAATGTTCTAGAGGTTTGACTCCTGCACAAACTTTCCTTCTTGTCATGCCCCTGGTGGAGAGTAAGGAACAGCCAACAGGGAGTGGAAGTGTGGCTCCGGAGGTTGTGGAGGGCAGAGGCCAGCTGAGCAATCAGAGGAGGACCTAGGCCCATCCCCTATCCATCCTAGGGCACGCAGGGAGGAGAGGATCAGGGGAAAGCGTGGTCTACTCGGGAGGAGAGGGCCTTGATCCTACTCATGGGTTGCAGCTGTGAGCTCTGTATAAGAGTTTGAAAGTGCGTGTTCACAGATGCTGGAGTCAAATTAGTGCTTTCCTTGGATGAGGTTTATCTTTGTTGGCGTTCTTCCTATGGACTCTGCCCGGTTATCTTCCTGTCATGTGTGATTAATTATCTTGGTTTGCCTTGGAACTCTCGGTCAATGCGGTTGATTTTTGGTTTCCTTTTGCTTCATTATCTACTTTTTGAATTTAAACTGTGACTAATAAAACAGCAAAGTTAAGTTGAAGGCATTGCAAGACCTTGATTCATGTTTTAGTTTCTGTGTTATTTTTGAGACACTACGAGTCATCACACTTCTGTTGTGAAACACACTGAACTGCATATAAGAGATTTGCTACATTGCTCTTGTTGTTCTTGTTAAACTGGGACCATTGTTTTAAGGCACTACTGTTCTGTCCTTCATTTGCATACTCGAAATCCCCGCGCTTTGATTGGCAAAAGCGCGAGGATTTCTAATTGGCCAGGCGAGCCGCGCCGATTGGCCCGTTGAAAGTCTCCCGCGATTGGCTCGCTCCAAGAGCGGGAGACTTGAAATGTTGCCATTGGCCGCGGCCGCCGCGGCAAAAAGAATAAAAGCCGCGGGCTTTTTCCTTTTCGCCGGTTCGGTTCTCAACTCCTAAATAAAGAGCTTTAAACGTAGTCACCGACTCCTGGCGTCTTTTGCGGACACGACACTGGCGACGAAGGTGGGATCCAGACCCTGAACCGAACCCCGTGTCCAACGAGAGCCAGACTTAACACCGAAATGGCGAAAATTGCACCGCCCGCCCCCTTCAACCCCGCCACCGAGGACTGGGAATCGTTCTCAGACCGATTCCGCATGTACCTCGAGTGCACCGGAATGAAGGACACCCCGGGCCCGCTAAAACGCGCCATTTTCCTCACCCATTGCGGAACCGAAGTTTTCCAGATGGCCAAAGCATTGGCCAAGCCGGCCGACGCAACCGCCATGGATTGGGACGTCCTCGAACCTATCCTTCGGCGACATTATGCCCCCGAGGTTCCCCATCCTGATCCGGCGCAACGAATTCTACCGGCGGGAACAGAAACCGGGTGAAAAACTGAGCGACTTCGTCACCGAGCTGCGGCGCCTAGGGGGGCTCTGCGAATTTGACGGCCTGAACAGCCTCCTAAGAGACCGATTCGTGCTCGGCCTATGGGACCCTGTGCTCCAGAGCCGGCTTATGGCTAAGGGCGACATCAGTCTAGCAGACGCCCTCACCGCAGCCGCAGCCGCAGCCGCAGAAGCAACCCGCACTTCCACCGACAGCATGCGAAAACCAGACGCGAAGGGCGGAAACAACAACCCGGCGAGGTCGGCCGACCTAAAGAACGAAACAGCCGCACACCACGGCGATTTCCATTCTGCATCCAGCACGTCCGAAGACGAAGAAGACATACACCGAGTGCAGACGGGGCGCGACCAACGGAACCGCAGAGGTCGTAGGTCGAGGACCAACTGTGCCGGTTGCGGCGGCGACCACCCCAGATCAGAATGCCGATTTTTTGACTCTATCTGTCGGCACTGTGAGAAAAAGGGACACATCGCTCAGGTTTGCCGCCAAAAGAAGACTCGCAGTCCACCCAGATGGGACCAACACGATCGAAGAAGGGAAAGCCCACCGCCCCGGACCAGAGATCGCCAATCGGACAACCGGTGGGACCGGATCCAACGACCCTCGAGAGGCGGCGACAACCGGCGCAAAGAAGAAACCCACCAGATGGTAACCATCGGCCAAGCCATCTCCGACGGCGCCAGAAAGGTACACGTAGAGGTCCATATCGAGGGCCAACCATGCAAAATGGAGGTGGACTCCGGGTCCTACCTCTCCATGATTGCATGGCACGAGATAAAACGATTGGTGCCTACCCTCCATAAGAGGAACATAAACGCCCAAAGACTTATTGTAAAAGACTACCAGGGAAACCGCGTCCCGGTAGTGGGCACCAAGAACTTCAATGTGACTTATAAGGGGCGCACCGAACAACTCCCACTCACAATCGTCGATCGCGACCGCCCAAGCCTGCTGGGCCTACAATGGTTCGCCCCGCTCGACATTGCCCTCACGGGAGTCAACCACGTCACCGACGACGGCTGGGAACAGCGGCTAGCCCAGGAGTTCCGGGAGGTCTTCGACGGAAGCCTGGGCAAGTACCAGGGGCCCCTTATCTCATTTGATCTAGACCCTAGCGTCCCCCCCAAGCGACTAAAACCTAGGCGGGTACCTTTTGCCCTAAAACCTAAGATTGACGAGCAAATTGACAAGCTCGTCAAACAGGGGGTGTTGCAACCAATAGACCATGCCCGATGGGAGACCCCAATAGTGACCCCGGTCAAGCCAGACGGGTCAGTGAGAATTTGTGGGGACTATAAGGCCACCCTAAATGGTGCGTTGCAACAAAGCGCCTACCCCGTCCCAATCGTGCAACACCTACTGCACTCACTAGGAGGGGGCAGGGTCTTTGCCAAGCTTGATCTCACCCAGGCATACCAGCAGTTGCCGGTCGACGAAAAAACAGCGGAAGCCCAGACCATCGTTACCCATCGGGGGGCCTTCAAGTGCAACCGACTCCAATTCGGAGTCAGCGTGGCACCAGGCATCTTTCAGAGCCTGATGGAACGTTTGCTGCAGGGCATCAAGGGGGTGGTGCCCTATTTCGATGACGTATTAGTGGCGGCGCCAAACGAAGCCGAATTAGAAAACCGACTCAGAGAGGTCTTAACCAAATTTAAAGTAACGGGACTTAAAGTAAAAAGGGAGAAATGCCAACTGTGCACGGAACGAGTGGAATTCTTGGGCTACCTACTAGACCAGCACGGCATTCACCCCACAAGTAAAAAAGTGAAAGCTATCAAAGAGGCCCCCACCCCTAGATCAAAGACTGAATTGCAGGCATTCTTGGGGTTACTGAACTTTTATAATGTTTTCCTACCCCAAAAGGCAACGGCGGCGGAGCCTTTGCATAGGCTCCTGGATAAGGCGGCAACCTGGACTTGGGGGAAACGGGAGCAAGCCGCCTTCCAAAAAACTAAGGACCTCCTCACCTCCGACGCCGTCCTGATCCAATTCAACGAAACCCTGCCCCTGGCTGTCACTTGCGACGCATCTCCTTTCGGCGTCGGCGCTGTCCTCAGCCATACCCTTCCTGACAGAAAAGAAGCACCCATCGCGTTCTTTTCCAGGACTCTAACCAAGCCAGAGCGGAACTATAGTCAACTGGACAAAGAAGCTTTGGCTATAGTTGCCGCCGTTAAGCGATTCCACGAATACCTTTACGGCCGCCCGTTCACCATTGTAACAGACCATAAGCCGTTGCTGAGCATCCTTGCAGGAAATCGAGCCACCCCGAACATTCTGTCGCCCCGGATGACAAGGTGGTCCGAGTTCCTGGCAGCCTACAGCTACGAACTTATACACAAACCGGGTAAGAAGATTTCATACGCGGACGCTTTGAGCCGCTCGCCGTTACCGGACTCCGACCCTGACCCAGCACCAACGACAAACACCCTTAGCATCGAGAACCTGCCCAACCTACCCATAACCGCGTCAGACATTGCCCGGGAAACTATTAAAGACAGGCGTCTGGCGCGGATTTTGCATTGGGTGGAAAAAGGTTGGCCAGAAAGGGACAACGACGAGTCCGTTAAGACATTTAGAAACCGCCAAACTGAACTCTCGCTACTTAAAGGGTGCATCTTATGGGGTGACAGGGTGGTCATCCCGGACAGACTACAGGGGAAAGTTTTAGAAATGTTGCATGAGGGGCATCCTGGCATCGTAAGAACTAAAGCCCTGGCCAGAAGTTACGCTTGGTGGCCAGGGATGGACAAACAGATAGAGGCCTGGGTAGCTAGGTGCCAGCGATGCCAGAAGACTAGACCCAGCCCACCCACAGCACCCATCCGGGAGTGGGAAACACCAAGGGGGCCCTGGTCCAGAATCCATTTGGACTTTGCCGGTCCCACAAATGGACATACCTTCCTCATAACAGTTGACGCTTACTCCAACTGGTTGGAGGTAAGCGATATGAAATCCACAACCACGGAGGCCGTGATCAAAGAACTTTGCAAACTCTTTGCAACACACGGCCTCCCAGACGTCGTCGTCTCCAACAACGGGCCCCAGTTTACATCCCTCGACTTCGAGAAGTTCCTGGCGGAGAGGGGCATCCGCCACGCATTAACGGCACTGGCGCATCCGGCGGCGAACGGTAGGGCGGAACGGATGGTCCAATTTACCAAAAAAACCATCCGGAAAATGGACCACGGGGAGATCCAAGACAAAATTAACAGACTCCTCTTTATACAACACATCACCCCGAACACCACTACCAACAAAAGTCCAGCCGAGTTACTAATGGGTAGGAAGCTGAGGTCCCCACTCGATAGGTTACACCCAACGTATAACCCAGAGCGGCCCCCAGACTCAAGTACAAAATACCGAACATTCGCACCCGGGGACCTCGTGTACGCGAAAAACCTGACGGGGGACCCCCTATGGATCCCAGCCGTCATCACCCAAATCACAGGCCCTCGCTCATACCGGCTCCAAACCACAGATGGGCGAACCTGGAAACGACACATTGACCAACTCAGGTCTCGGACAGCAACAGAATCCACCCCCCAAAACACAAACCAAGGGGGGAGGGAATACCCAAATAACCAATCGAAAGAAAAAATAAACCAGCAATACTTACCGGAACGCAGCCATCGCGATCCCCCACCGGAGAAGAACCACCAAGCCAGCTCAACCAACTCGGAAAGACCAAGCGGGAGCGGCGAAACCCGTAGCTCAACCAACCCGGAAGGCCCAGGTGGGAGCCATGGAGAAGGAACCGGCCCGATCATCCAACCGGTTCGCACAGAAGAGGGAGCAGCCAAAAACTCGACTGCTCCGGTCGAAATCCAGCTTGCAACTGAGTTGCGCAGGTCAAGTAGGACTAGACGGAGCCCCGCCTACCTACGTGACTACGCAACGTAAGGACTATACCAAGAGGGGAGGGGTGTTCTGTCCTTCATTTGCATACTCGAAATCCCCGCGCTTTGATTGGCTAAAGCGCGGGGATTTCTAATTGGCCAGGCGAGCCGCGCCGATTGGCCCGTTGAAAGTCTCCCGCGATTGGCTCGCTCCAAGAGCGGGAGACTTGAAATGCTGCCATTGGCCGCAGCCGCCGCGGCAAAAAGAATAAAAGCCGCGGGCTTTTTCCTTTTCGCCGGTTCGGTTCTCAACTCCTAAATAAAGAGCTTTAAACGTAGTCACCGACTCCTGGCGTCTTTTGCGGACACGACAACTACTATTTGTTTGATTTTGCTGGCTCCTACTGGTTCCATTCCTTGCCTATATGGGCAATATACATCAGCCATAGTTTGGAGTTTGGAATGGTCTCCTGCATACAATAAGCTGTATAATGGGAAGGACAATAGCTCAGTTTTAGACATTACATACAGAAAATTCCAGGTGAGTTTCCAAGTATCTCCACTTGGAACATAATGGCTAACCTTTCCCATGCTGTGCGCTGAAAGGGCACTCACCCGTGCATGCGTGCATGCGTACCAGCACCCATGATGCAATGTGGTCATTACCCCCTGGCCCTCCTGCGCATGCAAACATGACCCCCGGCACCTCACGCTTCTGCACATGCACGCATGACCCCCCCCCCACGTGCCCCACCCCCTGAGCATGCTCAGCAGATAACCAACAATCAGCTGGCTGGCGGGGGGCGTGCATGCATGCGCAGTGGGGCTCTTCCAGGGCGACCTCTCGTGCGCTGGCAGAAATGGATCTGCGTGCCACTTCCGGCAGGCATGCCATAGGCATTCCCCATCACAGGTATAGGATTTAATACTGTACAAGTATAGAGCAGTGGTTCTCAACCCAAAGGCTTTTTGAGATGTGTGACCTTCAAGAATTATAGGAAATGAAGGTCTTCGAGATGGGAACCAAGCAGAGGTGGTATTCAGCAGGTATTGACCAGTTCTGGAGAACCGGTAGCGGAAATTTTGAATAGTTCGGAGAACCGGCAAATCCCACCTCTGACTGGAGATTTTACAGAATCCTTTCCCTGTCATGCCCACCAAGCCACGCCCACCAAGCCACACCCACAGAAGCGATAGTAAAAAAAATTGAATCCCACCACTGGAACCAAGGGATCCTGAGCTGTGTCTTGAAGGAGAACAGCCAAATATTCAGTGCTGAGAAATGGTTGGGGGGGGGGGGAAGCCACAGACAGACAGATACAAGCTTTTTCCTCACTTTTCCTTACACACACACACACACAAAAGCAGGCTGCAGAAATAAATTTCCTGTTTGACTAATCCTTAATTCTTGCCTGCAAGGCAGGTTAAATTTTTGCCAATTTTGCACAAAATTAACTTAATGACCACAACTGAGCCCAAAGTTTGTTGAGGCGTCCGTGAAGTGAATTTTGCCCCATTTTACAACCTTCTTTGCCACTGTGGTTTCAGTGAATCACTGCAGTTTCTTTTTTCTTTTTTTGGTAAATTTTATTGATTTTTAAAGACAAACAAAAACAAACAAAACATCAAAACATCCAACTTTCTTCTATAAATGTACAAGCAGTGTGTCGGTTGGTTTACAAATGTTTTGTGCTTCTATTTCATAGTCCCAATTACAGTTACATTACATAATAACTCATATCATCAATCAAAAATTAAATACCCTAGTATCATTGTTAATCAATCATTTGACTATAATTTTGTTCATTGATACCTTGCGAGTTAACTATAATTTACTTAGTTTATTTTATAACAATTCATATAATCCTCCCAAATCTATCCTAGAAACATTTTATAGATATAATAATAAAAAAAAGAAAAGAAACACATTTTTGTGTATTCATTATTTTCTAAGATTCTACGTATTCCATTATTATATTTTATTATCTAACCATTGATAGAAAAGGTCCCAAATTTTGTGAAATTGTTTATCCTCTTGTTCTCTAATTTCAAATGTCAATCTACTCATTTCAGCACATTCCAATATTTTCTTAATAGCTTCCTCCTGCGATTGTATTTTTTCATTTTTCCAGTTTTTAGCAAATACAATCCTAGCCGCTGTTAAAACATTTACAATCAAATATTTCAAATCTTTACTGTATATATTAGGTAAAATTCCCAATAAAAATATCTCTGGTTTCAAATCTATATGTTTTTTTGTCATTTTTTCCAACCACGTGTGGATTTTAGTCCAGTATTTTCTAGAGTCCACACAAGTTCACCACATATGGTAATGTCTGATGACATTTCCAACATTTTTCGGATTTATTCTTAAACATTCTCGCTGAATCATTGCAGTTTCTATGCTAGTGACATGGTTGTTAAGTGAGTCTGGCTTCCCCATTGACTTTGTTTGCCAGAAGGTTGCTAAAGGTACGTCATAAATCACTTTTTTCAGGGCCTTTGTAAGTTCAAACAGTCACTAAACTAGACATCTCCAAACTTGACAACTTTAAGACTTGTGGACTTCAACTCCCAGAATTCTCCCCAGAAGTCCACAAGTCTTAAAGTTGCCAAGTTTGAGGACCCCTGCACTAAATGAACTATCGAAGACTGCTTGTATTTATGAGATTTTGACTAAGCCATTTGGAAGAAGGGGTTCAGTGAGTGGAAAGCCAGATGTTACAGTTGCGCCTGGTCTAAAAACCTTACAGGAACTTCCAAAATGAGCATGGCCATTACTAAGATGGTTCAGAGTGGAGGTGGGGGGACAGCTAAGATGGGAAATACAATTTTGACCACATTTCATAGATAGTTGGAAACTGCATCTTCTAGATATTACATAATGCCTTTTTGATTCTTCCAAATATAAAGTGTATTTTGGTGACTGCTTTGGGTGATGTAAATATTTCATATGCAAAATATAGCTCAGACATTTATAGACACTGAGAAATCTGTTCCAAGCAAACCAGTCAAACATTGCCTTGCAGTCAGTCCAATATTGGGGAAAGAAGAGAGAGCATACAAACAGTATGCCATAGATGTGAGACTGAAACACTGAATGTATCACAAGAATGTGTACAACGCCAATGACAGCTGTGTAGCCACTTCTTTGGAAAGAAGCTGAGAATCTCCTCAAATATCACAGATCTTAGAATAGAATTTATATTTAACAAAGACACAAATGTTCATTGGATACAGCACTGGAGTTTGTTTGTTTTTTGTGGGGAAAGCAAAGCAATTTGAAAGCAAAATATAACTTTTAGTTAGTAGCAGTAAAATATGGGCTTGGATGCCATTTTTCCCATAAAATCAACTTACTGCTTTGGTCCCACTGCACAGTGATTAGCTCTTTCTCCATAGCTTTTAAGATGTTATGTGGCAATTGGTGAGATTCAATTTTTTTTACCACTGGTTCTGTAGGTGTGGCTTGGTGGGCATGGTGTGGTAGGCGTAGCTTGGTAGGCGTGGCAGGAGAAAGATACTGTAAAATCCCCATTCCCTCCAACTCCTGGGGGAAGATTGCTGCAAAATCCCATTCCTTTCCCACCCCACTAACCTGATTTCCAGCTCTGTTCTCCTATGCTGGGCAACAAAAGAAGATCCAGATGATATGCTGAGATTCAGGAGGCAGAGAATAGATGGGGGCATGGCCAGTCAGATGTGGTATTTGCCAGTTCTCTGAAATACTCAAAATTTCTGCTACTGGTTCTCCAGAACTGGTCAGAACCTGCAGAATACCACCTGTGGTGACAAAAAAGATATGGCAATTGGAAGGGTCAGTATTGATGGAAATAAGTAGTCATGGTTATCGGGCAACGTCAATGTATTACTGTCAGACAACAAGTGCTGAGTGTTGGTGTTGACGGGTGGGGATATCCAAGCAGAGTATAGTTGTCATAAAGAGATACATTCAGATGCTTATGTATTGTCTTTTTCTTTAAGCCACGGGGTCTTTGGAACTGACAAAATACAGGGCCTCTCAGCTTCTTCATTTGTAATGTCATGCAAAATTTGAGCAAGCAGTCAAGTTTTCTGAACTCTTCATCAGGTTCGTGATTAAACAAAGTAGGAATCCAGAGGAGAAAAACTGACGAAGGCTGAAGCCATAGTGTGTGCACTTGATTACAGTCTTAAAACGAAACTTCATGCTGGGTTCTCACAATGTAGTAACGTGGTTTAGAATGGCTGAGTTTATGCATTTGATCAGGGATGGGATTCCACCGGTATAACAACCAGTTCGGTGATCGCGTGCTTCACCCTGCATTTTAAAAAGGCAACCCCATACTTACCTTCAACTGCAGCCTCTGTGAAGAAAACAGCTGAGGTGCTGCTCTGCCCCATGAATCAGCTGTGCTCTAAACAAAGGCATAAAGCACAGCAAGAAGCAGGGGCGGTTGGGCAGGTCTACTTCTTCATTGCAACGAACCAGTTCAGAGCGAGCTGAACATCAGAACAAGGGGTTCGCCTGATCTGGTCCAAACCAGTAGAATCCCACCTCTGCATTTGATTAAGCATCGTGGTTAAGCATGATGTGTAAATCAAGTGATCTTTGGCTCGGATGTCCAAGTAGGTAGGGGCTCTCTAGCCCTGTTAGACTTCAAATTCCACTATGCTCAGCCAGCAAGACCAAAAAGTTAATTTTCAAGGGCTGAGCCAAATTCTTTTCTTATGGCCTTTGTTGTGAGATGAGAGGTTCCCTTAACATGTCAGAGAACAGAAGTTAGGATACATTATTCTATGGCTTTCATAAGAAATGTATGGGAGTCATCTCATGTCTTATCGATTTTTATTTTACTTTGCCTAATTGATTTCCATTGATTAGGCAACATTGCCTTCTGCCTAAGCATCTGCTTAATGCTTTCAGGACTCAGTGTGAGTAACGTTTCCCTTTGTTGAGGTTTGTGAAGCAATATACTGTCCAATTTCTTGTGCCTGCCATAGTCCTAAAATGATGGTTAATGCTTAACTACTGTTGCAAAGAAATTTATGGACTGATTTGTTCTGACTAGAACTGAAAAGGGAAAGTTGAAGTTGACCACTAACTTAATATAATTTGACCTCATTGTTAAGTCATTAACTTTCCACATACATCATGTAGTCCCTGTATGATCAATGTATGTGTTCCCCTAGAAATTCAGCTGCCCCTTTCATCTCAAATGATATTAATGATATAATTAGTGTACTCTATATTATAAGGCTTTATAATCATTTGGAATGTGATTGGGCATGGCAGAGGTATTGAAGGGATTATAGTGCTCTAATTCATTCTTTCAGCAAATCTACAATGCTGTGGAGTCTGTGGCATAATGCGCTTCTCCAAAAATGTGTGATATTTTAAAAATATAATGAGATGAGGACATTCATCCTTCCTAGACTAGATTCATATATGTCATGTCATGATACAATGTGCTTGGTTCTGACTTGTCTGCAAATAAATCTTATTTATTAAGCCTTTGTATGCTGCCTATCATAGGGATTCTAAGTAGCTTTGAATGACACAATAACATCCAATAAACTGTAAACATTTTACAAAACGAAACCATTAAAACCAATAAATATGATTAGTAAAAACTGCTGCTCTCAACAGGCAGATCCAAATGTTGTAGAACCAATCTGGGTCGATCAATGGGACCAGAAGTTTAGTCTTCTAAGCTTTCAGACTCATGGTGGAACCCATCCTTAGGAACTTCTCTCTACAGAATGTGTGCTTTGGGCGATTCTATGCTAGTATTTATGTGGTGCCTATTGTGTGTGGTTTTTTATTTGTTAATTGGGGTGTTGACGGCCAGCTATTAAATCATTACATGTTGTTTTCTGGTGCTGCCAAGTCTTGGCTCCTAAGTACCTGATAAGCTAGTGGCAAATCAGCACTCCTGTTAACTGACGAGAGGCCTGTTTCCTAGGCTTCATTCATTTCCCTGGCTATTTTTGTACCTGCTTGGTCAACAATCTTGCTGTGAAAATGAATGTATGTCCTACTTCATTACCATGTGAGACTACCGACCAGATCCAAATGTATTCTGAAAGACTGAATTTGTAGTGATTTCTTTCACCCTAGCAATTGCTAAACTGTGGCTTGTGACTTAGCAATAGCACTTAGACTTATATACCGCTTTACAGTGCTTTACAGTCCTCTCTAAGTGGTTTACAGAGTCAGCATATTACCCACAACAATTTGAATCAACCTCATTTTATCGATCTTGGAAGGATGGAAAGTTGAGTCAACCTTGAGCCTGATGAGATCGGAACTGCCAAATTGCCAGCAGTTGGAAGTCAGCAGAAGTAGCTGACGTCTTTCACAAAGACAGTCAGTGCTAGTTTATTCAACCAACTGTGATTAAACAATTCATAGTTTACTGTAGAAGCATTTCCTGTTTGCCTTGTGAGAAAATATGTGTATTTCACATGAGGAATGGTAGTAACCATTTCAAATTGCTCAAATCAATTTTATCTTGGAGAAAACCTCAGGGATGCTTTACAGCAAGAAAGATTTCTGGCTTACATGAATGGTCTGTGCATGAGAATCATTTTGAAATTGTATCTTTCCCCCCTTCATCTTTATTTCACTTTTGGTTGTTTTTTTTTTTTAAATAAAGCAAAACTGAATAAATAGACTATTTAGCTAGTTTAATAAAGGTATTATTAACAGCCATGCTTTCAGGATTTATTAGTGGATTTCAGTAAGTCAGAGTTAACAGTACAATTACATTTATATTCTTTGGTAGGTTTGATGCCAGTGTGAGAGAAAATAACATTGATCCTGCCAGAGATGTTCTACAGGATCAATATCATATTTTCTGGCATAATCACAATCAGCGATATTACAGCTCTTGCTCTGGGAATTGATAACTCATCACATGACATATCTTATTCAAGTTCTTCTGCTGTTTAAGCGCGTGTGTGTGTGTGTGTGTGTGTTGGAAAGGGAAAATGTGATGTGCATATACAGTCTTGATTTCTTCCTTTGCAGAAATACTCCGTCTAATATTTTACAAAGAGCATAAGCTCAATGAATGTTACACTTGCATTCTCCTTGAAATCAAATCACTTGGAGGCTATATGATTTTTGGAATTACTTTTTCTGCTTCTATCTTGAGCTTGTTTTCATTAAACCAAAAACCAAATTGAGGTTGAAGGGCAGGAATGTAAGATTTCCATAAACAATTAACATTCTGGACAAAGCAGAGAGAAGATTCATGTGTTTCCTGCTAGGAGTAGCCAGTTTGCTCACCAGATTTTCTTGTTGCATTGGTTTGGATACCCAATACAGATTATTTTTGTCAAATATGGGCTTTTGTACACAACCAGAAAGCAGATTCATCCTGATTTCTCCCTCTCAGAGAGGATGAGGCTCTGTTCTTTTCAACGTTATTGAAAGATATAGGGGAAAGAGATCTGTGAACTATCCCCTTCAGCTTCTGATGAATGAATGAAAGAATGAATAAAAGAAAGAAAAATAAATCCATTTAATAATTTAATTGAAAAAAATCTGATTTTAATAGTCTTTAATAGTTCTTTAGAGGAATAGGAAAAAAAATAAAAAATAGATAAAAACTGCATTATATTTTATATTTATAGTCTCTAAGATAATTTAAGAAAATTGGGCATTTATCTTGCACTTAACTTGTCTGCACCAGGCTAGCCTTCTTCTAACTATTGTGAACCTTCTGGAGCCAAGATGACTGAAGAAGTCATTGAATTAATGCAACATGAAAAATCCAACTATTGAACCAAATATATACTGGTGACTAGACCCAGGACAGTGATAGAGATGGTCCAGATGTTGGCAATTTCCAGTCCTCAAGGGGTAATGGAAATTTACTATGTGACCATCCAAAAGTAGACATTTTACTGTAAGAAGTCTGGCATGATTAATCCAGGATTACTTACACCACTTTAATGACACTGCATCATGTCAGGCACAACCCAGCCCATGATCAGGGATATGTTTTGTCAGATGTTTCTTTAGATGTTTCATGTTTGGAAAAGCTCCTCAGAACTGTCCAAAGGGAAAGTCCAAGTAAATTAGGTTGAATATAAAAGCCAGGAGCCATAGACATCTAGTAATTATCCCTAAATTCAGTATAGATGATGTTTCACTCATGATGTCAATGAATATAATAATGGGTAAATATCCAGTAGTGGCCTGGAAAGATACTGAAGTCAAGTCCCCATTGTGTATGCCTTATATGTTGGAGATCAGCATTTAAATCAGGCATCTGATCTACCATCATGATACAAAGGATGGTTCTACTCATCCAGAATCATGTACTGTGGCATGTAGATAATATTGCTGTAGACACCTGAGAGGAAGAGTTCCTATAGAGATGTAAGAAGTGGCCCTCAGGAACAATCCAGAGGAATTTATAGAAGGGAACAAAAAGGAAACCAGAACCTATCTAAGATTCAAGATGATGTGGAAATCAACCTCCATGTCTCAGCAAAGCTCAGAACTCCATCAAAAGGACTGTTGTATCAGAGGTTCATCCAAACATCAGAAACAGTTCATTCTGTAAGTTGACACGGATACCTAAATGGCTACATAAAGATAGAAGAACTAAAGAAAGGTTAAAGCAAATTTTTCATTAGATTAGATATGGTAAGCATGTGACTGAGTGTGTCTGATGATGTGTGTTTGCCAGAAAATAGAGAAAGGGAGGACAAGTGAAGTCATCTTTTCAGCCCTTTTCTGACAGTTGCATCCTAGGAAGTATCCAATCCAAGACTCCTTGAAGGAAGCAGTATCTCCTTGGAGGAAGCAGTGGAATTGAGCCATAGTGGCACAGTGGTTAAAGTGCAGTATTGCAGACTACTTCTGCTGATTGCCGGCTGCCTGCAATTTGGCAGTTCAAATCTCATCAGGCTCAAAGCTGACTCAGCCTTCCATCCTTGCAAGGTGGGTAAAATGTGGACCCAGATTGTTGGGGGCAATATGCTGACTCTGTAAACTGTTTAGGGAGGGCTGTATAGCACTATGAAGCAGTATATAAGCCTAAGTGCTGTTGCTATCTCTTAACTCTGGTGAACAATGGCATTAAGTGGCTCAGGGCAGCATGTCTATGCTATATAGATACTAAAAGTATAAGTCAGGCTGCAATCAATCTGTCAGGATAGGTTGACCAATAGAGATGCTGATAGATGCAACATCTTCTTATTTCTCAAATAGATGGGATAGCCATAGGATGACTTCATATAACTATCCTATTTATTTTGTTTTGTAAAGGTATTATATTATTAAGCTTTCAGGACTTATTGGTGGATTCCAGTAAGTCAGAGTTAATAGTGGAATTACATTTATTCATAGGAAAGACTTTGCCAGTGCTGGAGAAAGTAATGTTGATCCTGTTAGATATATTTTACAGAATCAATATAATATTTTCTGGCATAATCACAACTAGGGATATTAAAGCCCTTGCTCTGGGAATAACAACTCATTGCATGGCAGATTGCACTTTATTCATTCCCTTCCACTCTTCAAGCAGAACTGTGTGTTGTAATGAAAAAATATATGTGCGTGATATTAAAGTTGTAGCAACGCTTCAGCAGAATCTCATCTGCCATCATCAGGCTTCTGTATAGTGTTCATACAGAAGCATATGAACACTATACAGAAGCCTGATGATGGCAGATGAGATTCTGCTGAAACGTTGCTACAACTTTAAAAGCACAACTACAATGACGTGGGAAAATACCCGAACAAAGCTGAATGCCATACATGTAAGTACTTGCGAAAACTTAAGAATATATATATATATATATATATATATATATATATATATATATATATATGTATGTGTGTGTGTGTGTGTGTGTGTGTGTGTGTGTGTGTGTGTGTGTAATCTTCTCCCTTGCCCCAAGATTCTATATGATAAGCAGAAATAGTCTAATAGTTTAACAACATAATTCAAATAAGTTATACTGAGTTATACTTGCATTCTCATAGAAATTAAATAACCTGAAGGCTATATGGCTTTGAGGTTATTCACTCTGCTTCCATCCTGAAACTGTTTTCATTAAACTGAAAACCAGACTGGAGTTGAAGGGCATTTGTGCAAGGACTCAGTAAGATATTTAACATTTGGATAAAGTAGAAAAAGGATTCATACATTTCCTAATTCACATTCTTCAATAATCCAAAGAGTTTGCTAGGAAACAGAAGTTGCGGAGTACACACTATATTTAATAACAACAGTTGTGTGGGGGAAGAGGGAAACAAAACATTTGTTCCCTTACAAATATTTTTAAAATAATAATCAATGAAAACAATAACTTCCTGCATAGGATCTGTTTAGTCGAATTCAATAATCTCTCTTGCATGTGCTTCTTTTTACCTTCTTTTTGAACAGTTTTAAAATTTATTGACTTTTCTCTTTCTTTGTTCATTTCCAATATTTCTCTCAGACAATGCAAAATCTTTCTCTCTTTTCAAGAGAGGATAAACATATATAGGCCAACATTCTGGATTCATACAAAGCTTGTGTATTTCCAGTCTCCCAGGCTGTTGTTAAGCATGGAGACATGCCTGCCAAACACAATATTAAATATAGGCTGAAATTGTATACACCCTATTAACTCCTGCTTTGCTTCACTATTCCTTATTGAATCAATCACATTTGACTGAGTTCATAGAATAGGCTAAGTCATAAAACATCGCTTACAAGCCACATCCTAGCTTAGAGCAATATGGAAGCAGAGGTTCAATGTTAAGCCAAAACAAAGACATACAGAATGCCCTGCAGTCAGCATTAAAGTCTAATCAGCAATTTTGTTCCAATTCACCTTTCTGTTAGATGCCTTTGGTCCACTTTTTCTCCCCTACTTTTCTCTATTGCACCAATTCCAGCAGAGATGCTTCTGTAAAATCTGGATAAGTTTGTATGTTGCCTAATTTGGCTAAATATGGGCTATGAGATAATGAATCAGTTTCATATCACCTAGCAAGATTGCAACTTCAAGATATCATATACCTAAATATTATAATAATCCCACAATCAGATATCTCATTAATTTTGAAAAATCCCTTGACTTTCTGTTGGAGAACGTCCTGTTCACAAACAAACAGGTACTGATGTCTTTGCAATCTTAGCGACTGCTTGAAGGGGAATATTAGTTGAAGAATGACTCAGTAGTAGAATAGAAATAGAATAGAATAGAATAGAATAATAGAATAGTGCTGGTCTCGGAGGTCATCTAGTCCAGCCCCCTGCTCAAGCATATCATATCATTTCAGACAAGTGGCTGTCCAGTCTCTTCTTAAAAACCTCCAATGATGAAGCACCCACAACTTCTGAAGACAAGTTGTTTCACTGGTTAATTGTCTTCACTGTTAGGAAGTTTCTCCTTAATTCCAGATTCTCTCTTGATTAGTTTCCATCCATTGTTTCTTGTTCTGCCTTCCGGTGCTTTGGAGAATAATTTGATCATTTATTTATTTGATTTGTCAATTGCTTACAAGATAATAGGTATAAGTATAAACATAGTTATGAATACATGGATACATATAAGAAGACTAAAAGAAACAATAGGACAGGGACAGTAGGCATGTTGGTGCACTTATGCACACCCCCTACAGACCTCTTAGGAAAGGGGTGAAATCAATAGTAGACAGTCTAAGGTTAAAGTTTTTGGGGTTTGGGGAAGAAACTACGGAGTCAGGTAGAGTATTCCAGACATTGACCACTCTGTTGTGAAGTCATATTTCCTGCAATCAAGTTTGGTATGGTTAACCTTGAGTTTGTATCTATTGTGTGCTCTTGTATTATTATGGTTGAAGCTGAAGTATTCATTGACAGATAGGACATTGCAATGTATGATTTTATATACCATACTTAGATCAGACCAAAGGCAGCGTAATTCAAGGTTTTCTAGGTCTAGAATTTCAATTCTGGTGGCATAAGGTATTCTCCAACGAGTAGAGGAGTGGAGAACTCTTCTTGTGAAATATTTCTGGACTTTCTCAACTGTGCTAATATCAGATACGTAATGTGGGTTCCAGACTGATGAGCTGTATTCGAGTATTGGTCTAGCAAATGTTTTGTATGCTCTAGTTAGTAGTGTGATATTACCAGAGAAAAAGCTATGTAGGGTTAGCTTAACAACTCTTAATGCCTTTTTGGCTATGTAGTTACAGTGGGCTCTATTACTTAGATCATTAGAGATGAGTATTCCAAGGTCCTTTACAGAGCTTGGATCATCAACAAGATGTTGACTATTCAGCTTGTATTTTATTTTCTGATTTTTTTTTTTTGCCAATATGTAGGACAGAGCATTTATTAGTTGAGATTTGAAGTTGCCATTTGTTTGACCATTCTGATACATAGTCAAGATCTTTTTGAAGGGTAGCAGTATTGTCTGTGGTATTGAACAACTTTACATCATCAGCGAAAAGAACGCAGTTGCTCTTAATATGATCACAGAGGTCATTTATGTAGAGTATGAAGAGAGTTGGTCCTAGAACACTGCCTTGGGGAACACCACTATTGACAGGTACAGAATTTGATAGGACACTCCCAATTTTGACCATTTGTTGTCTGTTTGACAGGAATGCTTCTGTTTGACAGAAATGATCACCTCTTTTTTGTGGCAGCCCCTCAAATACTGGAGGGCTGCTATCATGTCGTCCCTAATTCTTCTTTTCTTTAGACTAGCCAAACCCCAAACCTGCAACTGTTCTTCATATGCTTTAGTCTCCTAGCCTTTAATCATCTTAGCTGCTCTTCTTTGAACTTTTTCCAAAGTCTCAACATCTTTTTTGTAGTAGATCATGTGAATTTTGATTATACCAAAGTTTTAATAAAATGGGAGATTTGGAACTGGTAACAATAATAAATGAGCAAAATACTTGAAGGAGTACTCTGCCATTAAAAATTAGGTCAAGTGGTCCCACCTTGTTCAATTCTTAATTCTAGAGCTTTGTTTAGTTTTTCCTACACTTGCTTCATCATCCTCCCCCTCTTCAGTTGCTCATTTTTTTTCCTTCTTGAAAACCTTATAGAAAAATAATCAACTTATTTTTTTCATGCTTTATTTTGAATTCCCTGTTATTTTCAGTCTTATGTATGATCAAAGTAAGAAATTTAAATGTATTGCTTCTTTTGAATGTATTGTTCCTGTGGAATAATCTTCCCTACTGAATCTTGTCTTCTTCACAATAGGCAATCTTTATGGAGTCAAAATACCATTGGACAATGTTGTGCAGTGGTCTGGGCATACACAAATATAAAAGAAATGCTGAAATGATATAAGTTTCCCCCTCCAAAAATATCTTATAAGCTTTCAGTGATAAGATATAAAGGGTTGACAAAATTCTCAAGATTTGACAGTCTTGTGTAAGATCTCAATAGAATTCAATTTAAAAAAAAAAAAAAAGTTTTAGGCTCATCTATTGGTAACAGGTGCTTAGGGACCAAAGTGATTATGTTCATTATTAAACACCTCTTCCCAACGCTGAACATTCTCTGGCAAGTTTTTAATGCACAAGCTGTAAAATAAATTCAACTATTTCCATCTTTTCCCAAGTCATATCCCTCCAAACATTTTGGATTTTTGTATAGTGATTAATGATGATGGAAAATATTGTCATATAGCATCTGTATTCTGGATACAGTACTTGGGATCAAACATATTTTCTATCATATGGCAAGTTTAAGATTAAGAAAATTACATTAGGAATTTGAGATGCTATCCAGGAGCAGCATTAGCAACCTTTAAAAGGAAAGAGTTATGCTTCTGCAGTAGAAGATAATTGCATTCATGCCATCCTTGATTCTATCCTTGGCACATCCAATTAAAAGGATCAGAGATTGCCACAGAATTATAAAGAACTCTTCTACCAAGAAAAAAAAAAGCATGCTAGGTGGACAATGGGACAATTATCAACCCTGAAGCTGACCTGACCAAAGCCATTTTTGACAGCTTCAATGTTGCCACACTGGAACTGAGGGATAGGGAGGGGGGATTCGAGATAGTTGGGATTCTGTAGCCAAAACAAAATACTTTCTCTTGGGAACCAAGGTCATTCTCACACCTGGTTGGAGGAAGGCAGAGTGATGTCACTCAGCAACCAGACCTCACCGTGGTTGGACCATATGACTGTTTTGAGAAAGTGACAAGACTTTTACTTTTAATTAGGTGAAAATCACAGGAGTCTTCAGAGATCTGTGCCAATATGATATAAAAATTCTTTATATCAGTAGCAATTCTTTGAGAAATCTACCTGATTCGGAGTTTTGTTTTCTATGGGTCTATTAAACTTTAACTTTAGACTGTCTAATATTGACCTCACCCCTTTCCTAAGAGGTCTGTAGGGGGCGTGCATAAGCGCACCAACGTGCCTACCATCCTTGTCCTATTGTTTCTTTTATATATATATTTTTATTTTTCTTATATGTATCCATGTATTCATAACTATGTTTTTATGTATACCTTTTATCTTGTAAGCAATTGACAAATAAAAACAAAATAAAAAAATATTACTTGGAATCCTGACAACCATATGGTGCCATATAGCTTGTTTTCCCTGAGATTTATCTCTACTATCCTATAAACACCCAATTAAAATATTTAACATTTCTGGTCCAGAGATTATTATTTTTTATTTTTTAAATCGACTTTATGAAGGAAAAGCGAGATGATGTAGTGAAGGGAGATCCATCTTCTACTCTAGTCCCAGTCATAGAGAATCACTAGGTGAGTTTTGACCAGCTGTCCATTTTCATCCCAACTTCAGAAATGTATTATTGAGAGAAAAATTAGATGAGATTACATTATTATTATTAATTAAATTTATATGCTCTCTGACCAGTGGTGGAATTCAATTTTTTTTACTACCAGTTCTGTGGGTGTGGTTTGATGGGTGTGGCAGGGGAAGGATACTGTAAAATCTTCAGTCAGAGGTGGTATTTGCCAGTTCTCCAAGCTACTCAAAATTTCCGCTCCCAGTTCTCCAGAACTGGTCAAAATCTCCTGAATGCCACCTCTGCCTCTGCCTCAATGAACTGGGCAGCCATCCCGAGCTCCTGGGAAAAAGACAGGTTACTTAAACACAATAAAATGAAAATGAAAAAAAAAAAAAAACACTTGAAACTTACCAAACACATAGAAGAAAGTTAATTTAAGTCAGAATTATATCAGTATATATTGTATATCAAAAGCAAATTCTCATGAGACAGAGAAATACCTTGCTTTTAAGCAGGGGTGGGCTTCAAAAATTTTAGCAAAAGGTTCTCTGCCCGATTGCTGAGCGGGCATGATCTAGTCGGCCTCCTGCACAATGGCTTTTCTTTTTTTGCCCTCCCCGGGCTCAAGAGGCTTTCGTCAAGCCTCCATGAGGGCGAAAATGGCCTCCTTAGTCTCCAGAGGCTCTCGGGAAGCCATAAATGGGCCCATTTCTGGCCTTCCTGGTCTTCCAGGAGGCCCATTTATCGCCCTCTGCATGCACTCTGCACTTACTTGCATCCAAAACAGGCTGCATGAGGACACTTGGGGGGGGGAGGGGCAGGTTGGGCAAGGCCAGCCAGGAGTGGGATTTGGGAATTCTCTGAACTGCACAAATATGGGCTCTCCTGAATCCTTGCGAACCCCCAGCAGCCCAGCCCTGGTTTTAGGATTGTTCCTCCATTTTCCTAATTCTGGTTTCCACAAAGAAAAGCAGTCTTTGCATTGAGTATTTCTGCAACAAGTAAAGACCAGAGAACTATTGTTTAAATGAAGGGAGTTATCAATATGTTTACCTTTTATCTGGAGATAGAAAATAGTTCCTTTAGAGGACCGAAGGCAGTTTGAAAGAGCAGTTTCTTCTATCAGAGATTACGCTCATCCATTTTCATTGCTTGTAAACAATTTGGTTGGTTTTTGTGATACTTAAGAGGGACAAATAGACAAATAGGGGACAACAGAAATTGGCTTGTACCAGAAGAAAATATGTCTCTAACCACTTTGTGATTTCCTAAAATTTCCCATTCTCTTAGCCGTACATGATGAAATGCTTAGCATCACTCAAAGGATAAATAAAACTAAATAGTTTGATTTTTTCCTCTATGTCTTTTTCTGCATTTATCCAAAGAAGGATTAGTGAACAGATTATTTTTTTAAAAAACAGAGAATACATAGTGCTAAGAATTAATAACATTCTATTAGGACAGAAGTCTCCCAACTTGGCAACTTTAAGACTTGTGGACTTCAACTCCCAGAATTCTCCAGCCAGCTGGCTGGAAAATTCTGGGAGTTGAAGTCCACAAGTCTTAAAGTTGCCAAGTTTTGAGACCCCTGTATTAGGACTTGGAAGAGCAGTAAGGTAAATTGAGCCAATAGTCCAGTTCTGGATGGAGGTAGTCCAAGATCCAATGGGCCACAGACAGATGCTCAATGTTTTGCAGCACAGAAATCATAAAGAGTCCAAATGTGGTTACCATCTTTTTCCAAAGATGGATTGTGCAAATGTTAGGCCTTATTAGGGCAGGGGAGACCCTGATGGTAAAGTCAGCTGTCACTGTTCTGGATGGGATTGGTGTCTCTTGATCAACATGGCTTGTTCTTCAGCAGCTGAGTCCAGTAGTGAACTGATTACAATTTTAAATGAGATAATCTATGGGAAATCCTGTCTTGAAAACTCTCATTGCCATGACTTTTGAGCTATTTCAGACCAAGCATTAATTTCATGAGATTTAGAAAGTGTTAGTTTTTGTACAACCAACTTTCAGTTTTGTTTTAATTAGTGGCCTTTCCACTGTTGCATATTTTCATTGATAATGAATCTGTGGGATTTGAAAATGACATCTAAGGAAATAAAGCAAAGAAACTGTGGCTCTTCAGATCTCATTACTGGATTGTGAAAACCTAATCCAATCAACCTTGGATCACTGAATAGGATAGGATATACATTTCTATAATAATTAATTAAATGTTGGCTCTATCAACTAAAGATTGATACAGTCTAATACTCTCTGGAAGGCAACAAATTGTTTTCCATTTTCTCATCTCATTGTTTAGTAACGATTTTTCAGGATTTCATAATCATTTGTGTCCAAACACTGTTCAATTAAGTCAAAAATTGGACGTAGAACTTCACATCAAAAGTGCGCTGCCCTCATCACCAGTTTTAGGCTTCAGCGCCTTTGCAGCTGTGACCATTGTGTGATTATCCTCCCCCCCCCCCTTATTTCACAAACCAATGCTTTGATCTTGCTCAGATCAACAATATAGTCAAAAAGAGATACTTCCAGGTTGAAGAGTAAAAGATACTTTCAATTTAATTTAGGGGGAAATGTGTCGAGTGATCAGGAGCTGGAAAATACATTCTAAGAATACACTCGGGTTTTCTTTTTGCAGAACTTAGAATGAAAGATTCGTCAAACTCCATTATGAATAATTTTTAAAAAAGTAAACAGTTTTTAAAAGGCAAATACACATAGGATAGAATGAGGATAGTTATTTTTTTAAAATGCAAAATACATCAAACAAATTGTTGAATGCTTAGAATGGCAGCACACCAGTGGTGGGATTCAATTTTTTAAACTACTGGTTCTATGGGTGTGGCTTGGTAGGCGTGGCAGGAGAAGGATAGTGTAAAATCTCCAGTGAGAAGTGGTAATTGCCGGGTCTCCAAACTACTCAAAATTTCTGCTACCGGTTCTCCAGAACTGGTCAGAACCTGCTGAACACCACCTCTGTATCACACTCCTATGAGAGGAAAGTCATGAGGTACAACAGCTGGAACATTCCAACATTGGAAGGGACTGTGCACATGAAACAGGCATCATAGAGAATATTGAAAATTACTCTCCTGGGCTGGCAATCTTGAGGGAACACGGTCTCTATGTGTAACCATTCACTGTGAAAAAAATTCATTTTTTTCCCCTCCAGCCCTCAATACTGTCTTTAAAAGCAAAGCTTTTGGGAACAGCAGAACAATAATCAGTTATGCATGGATTATAGAATAGAATACAGAATAACAGAGTTGGAAGGTACTTGGGAGATCTTCTACTCCAACCTCCTGCTCAAGCAGGAAATCCTATACACAAATGGTTGTCCAACCTCTTCTTAAAAACTTCCAGTGTTGGAGCATTCACAACTTCTGGAGGCAAGTTGTTCCACTGATTAATTGTTCTAACTTTCAGGAAATTTCTCCTTAGTTCTAGGTTGCTTCTCTCCTTGATTAGTTTCCACCCATTGCTTCTTGTCCTGCCCTCTGGTGCTTTGGAGAATAGCATGACTCCCTCTTCTTTGTGGCAGCCCCTCAGATATTGGAAGACTGCTATCATGTCACCCCAGTACTTCTTTTCATTAAACTAGATATATCCAATTCCAGCAACTGTTCTTTGTATATTTTAGCCTCCAGACCCTTGCTCTTCTCTGCACTCTTTCCAGAATCTCAACATTTTTTTACATTGTGGTGACCAAAGCTGGATTCAATATTCCAAGTGTGGTCTTACCAAGGCATTATAGAGTGGTATTAACAGTTCATAATGATTATCACAGGTTGCCACTCCTGTTGAAAGAAGACTTGTAAAATGTCCCCGAATAGCAGTTATGTTATGTCCCTGAATAATAGTTCAAAGCTGTGAAAGGAGGAGACAAACAGGTCTAAGATTGGAAAGTTACAAGAATGGCATTGTGGGGAAATAATGGTTTCAAGGAAACCACAAAAGGGAAGAAGGCTTTCCCAGAAACAGAGAGAAGGAATTGTTGCTCAGACAACAATTATCAGCTTTAAAGACCTTCATGGCAAAGGAGCTAGCAACCTAAAGGATTATTTATGTCCAATCGTGTCAACATATTTTAGATCCCACTGCTAAAAGAACGTCACTGGATGGGACTCAGAAAGCAGTTCTCTATTGCGGTTCTTGCTTTGTGGAAGAATATTCCCACTGAAATTGCCCACCTTGGCATTATTTTTAAAAATTGCCCTTAAAAGCTGGTTTTTTTCTTAGGTTTTTAGACCAATTTGGACAATGGAGTTCTTGACAGGGCCCTCATCCCTCATCCCAGATTGGTCTCCACCCCACCAAATTTTAGACAGGTGTCCAAATTTATTTGTTTTCTGAGGGTGAGGTAATTTGATATGAGCTTGCGGATCTGTATGCAATGATTTACATGTCTATTTATTATTAGCTGTTTTAATAGTATAATGAAAAAAAGATCACATTTTTTAATGTGCTGGTTTTATAGTAAACAATTTTAAATTAGAGATCTCAATGTATTGCTATATCTTGGGATATGCTTTTGGACAGACTTATGGGCAGTTTACTAAGCTTTTTTTTGGTGAGAAAACATTGTGGGAAAATTGTATTGAAGGTGCAGTATATAGATATACAAGAGTAGGCATTGCATAAATAAGTCACAAAAGGCAGGAAAAAGTCTCATATCCAAGTCTTCAAGACCAGGGTTTTTGCTGAGATTTCTATTAGTCCTTGAAGGATATTGCAATATGATTAATGAAAAATGGAGTACTCTTCAGTACTTTTACTGAAGAATACATTCAATAATTGTCAAGTAAATCCATGCTGCCAACATTTTCCTCAAGAATTTAGGGTTCTGTCAAATACTTAATTTAAAATAGTATGATCCGCAAATGAGATCTAGGGTAAGTTAGGCTGTTTTAGTGTGCAAAATGCTGTTCTTCAATGGAAGACAGCATATACTAGGGCCATCCCTCGGTATTTCCCAGGGAATCCCTGATGGGAAGGACTCATAGGAAACATGTGCCAATTGAAATGGTAAACTGGATTAGAGGTAGAAATAGTCTTGAACAAATTCTCACATGTTTATCACAGTCTTTAATGTTACCTAATAGAAACTTCCTCAGTCTGGCGCTGTCAACATAGGTTTGAACTAGAAATTCCTAACTTCCACATTTTTCATGAACAGTGGATGAGTGGATTATATGACGTGTTGAATTATACCAGGTTGGGGGAAATTGAGACTAATACTTAACGGACAATAATGGACAGCTTTTAAAACAACATGTTTTGCTCCATTGTATTTCAGCTACCTTAAGTGATACTTCAGACAGCTTAAAATACTTCCAGTACTTGAGGGACTGTCACAGAGAATGGGGGATTGACTTATTCTCTAAGGCAACAGAGGACAAGACAAGAAGTAATAGATAATTGTTAAAGAGAGATCCAACCTAGGATAAATTTTCTGACAGTGAGAACAATTAATCAATGGAATAGCTTGCCTTCTGGCATTGTAGGTGCTCCATTACTGGAGGTTTTCAAAAATAGACTGGACAACCATTTGACTCAGGTGGTATAGCTCTCCCCTGCCTTGAATAGGGGATTGGAGTAGAAGATCTTTGATCTTTTCCAGCTCTATGTTACTATGTTTTTATACCCAGCACATAGAAAAAGGAATGGAATTACTTTCACTAATCTGGAAAAAATGATTAAGTTTGTTGTTGGTTTTCCTTATGAATAGATACATGTAATATTGCATTGTAAGGCTTTGGCTATAATAATATTTACGCAATAAAACTTGTTTATTAAAAAAGGGGATGAGAAAAGAGAGAATTAATAATCCAACCCCAAGATGCTTCAATTATTATGCAATTTACATAGTCTGTTGAACTGGAATCCTGGGCTAGATTATTAGCAAATAACATGAAAATCATTATAAAGATCCCATAAGAAAACCTCTCTCTGATTTTTCAAGGTTCGCCTGAATTATCCATGCAGGTGGAGAGACTAAGAGAGATGCATCAGCAGGATTCTATTAGATTATTATGTATTTCTCTTGTCCCAGTGACTTGGCATCTCGTGCCAGACAAAATTAGACCAAAAAAGCACACACTGCATTGAAGCCCTGTGTCAGCCAAATATGATTAACTTACCCTTAAGTATTTCTCAAGATGAAAATAGCAATAGCACTTAGACTTATATACTGCTTCACAGTGCTTTACAGCCCTCTCTAAGCAGTTTATAGAGTCAGCATATTGGCCCCAACAATCTGGGTCCTCATTTTACCCACCTCAGAAGGATGGAAGGCTGAGTCCACCTTGAGCCTAGTGAGATTCAAACTGCCAAATTTTACAGGCAGATGGCAGTCAGCAGAAGTAGCTTGCAATACTGCACTCCAACTACTGTGCCACAATGGCTCATAGGTGCGTTGTATATATATTGGTAACACCAAGAATGCCTTCCTGTTTGCCAACATTTTATTAAACAAGTAGAAGACCTATCCCCACTAACAATGCCATCATTTATCCTGCTGTGGGTTTTTTAAAAAAACATGTATTAGACTTTCTCATGCTGCTGCTCTCCAAATATATTGGATCTTAAGTTCGCAGAATTCCTAGGCAGTGATCTCAGTGATATGAATAAGGTGCAGAGGATCACAAACTATCGTGAAATTGCTGGGTTGTAGAAAGCTAGATTGTATCATCATGAATACAAATGTATAATGAACATATTCAGCCACGGTGGCCGAAATGTTCAAGTTTTGCACTACATCAGAGGTGAGGAACATGTGAATTTCTAGATGGAGTGGGATCACCAGCTCCCATCCAGTCCAGACCACATTGAGGAATGCTGCAAACTATAAGTCATATTTTATGTAGTTGTGCCCTACAATCCCAACTACCAAAAATTAACAGCAATTGCCCATCATTCTGAGATAATCACCTAAAACTAGTAGATTCCTGTGGAATCATGAGTTGCTAAGAAAAACTGCAGCATAGTTATTCAGGCACACTAAATTTGAATCACCATAGAGAAAGGCTAGGAGAGATCCCATAGAGATAAACCCTTAGAACAAAAGAAATGCAGGAGGATGTGGAATTTACCAACAATAAGGTAGGTAGTGGAAGTGCAATCATGCACTATCTCAATGAGAAAAAAAATATGATAGCTTGGGTGTGCATGGGAAGTTTTTGATTGAGTTAAGAATTAAAAAGGATTTGTAAGATGGTGTGTAAACACCAAGAAGCTAATATTGATAGGCAAAGTTTTAGAAACTTCAGCTCATGAGGGAAGTTAAAAGCAGTAAAAAGGATTTCTCCTCTGGTGTCAGAAGAAAAGGGAAGAAGTGGGTCACCACTTAACAGAAGGTGATAAATAGTATAGGTGTCAGGAGTTGGAAAAAGACAGAACACCAATTTATGGAACAGAAGTGAGTCTCTGTGACTGCTATAGCTGGAATGATTGACTTAGATGTGGAAACTCTAACTTTGTGTAATGAAGAAGTATCTTGCAGCCTAACCAACTTTATGAACTGAGTTTGCATGGCATGATTATGGCAGGTAAAGATGCTGAGTTTGTCAAATGGAAAGCTAACAGACCTGGGTTCAAGACCGAAGAACTGTGTGACAGGGTGAGTTCCCTTTCCTTGTCCCAGCTCCTGCCAACCTAGCAGTTTGAAAGCATGCAAATGCGAGTTGATAAATAGGTACCCCTTCAGTGGGAAGGTAAGAACATTCTGTGCACCTTGGTGTATAGTCATGCTGGCCACATGACCATGGAAATGTCTTTGGACAGCACTGGCTCCCTTAGCTAAAGGAAGGAAAAGAGCCTCACCCCTTAGAGTCGGACACAACTGAACAAGGGAAACCTTTACCTTTAGTAGCAAATGGTATGAAATTGGATGGATAGCAAATATGTTGGGAGATAGAAATTCAAAACAATACTGTTGGATTGAAACATGGAGTGAAAGTAACGTAATTAAAGTTAATAGAAGACAGCTGCAAAGTTTTCTAGAAAACAAATTCACAGATGACTAATACCTAACTTAGTCATGAAAAAATAAAAATAAAAATTCCTGCAGCAATAATTGATTGTAAACTGAATGCTTGGAAAAAAGGCAAGGGCAATTTTAGGCAAATGCAAAACTTGAAATATAACTTCCAAATCATAGGGCATAATTGTTCCGCTCTATTCTATTTTGGTCATATGCCATCTAAAGTATTGTGTACAGTTCTGAAATTCAGGAAAAAAAATGAAACAGTTTCCTAAAAGGCAATAATTATGACCAGGGAACTAGGAATATGCTACTTTGAAATAGACAACTTAAGGAGTTATAAACACAGTCTTCAAATATCTGAAAGGATGTCACGTAGAAGGCCTTATTCTCTCTTATTCCAGACATCAGGACATGGAACAGATTGTAATTGTACATTATAAAAAAATTGATAGTAAAAGCAAGTTAATAGTGGAACCAATTACCAGGTAGGAGATAGGCTCCCTTTGTGGGACATTTTCTAGAGAAGCCAGGGAGCCATCTATTTGGTATGTTACATTGAGCATGGCGTAAATGACTATTTCTAATATTATGAACCACAGTTTACTATCTTGGAGATTCTCAATCATCCAGATCAGGGGTCTTCTGGTCTTCAATTCCGCAAAGCTGGCTGAGGAATTTTGGGAGTTGAAGTCCACAAGTCTTAACATTGCTAAGGTTAGAGACCCCTGATCCAGATCATGGTTGTCTAAAACCCAAGAAAATCCAGTTGCCTTTTGGAAAAAGTACCTTTTTGGAATAACCATGGTTTACTTAGTTATCCTACTTTTCATATTAACCATGGTTAGTCAAAGTTGATATGACATTACAGAGTGGCACAAGTGGCACAACAATTTGTATTTTGAATGTAATCCTAGAGCTGCAGAGTAAAAAGAGGCAAATCTCTAAAAACCACAATCTCACATAGGATTTGCCATAGGATTCTGTCACAGCAAAACAAATGAACAAACAAAACCCAAGTGTAGTATCTTAAAGCATTGTGAAACATATATCTGTATTTTCTTAATATCTTGTGATACATTCATGATATAAAGGAAACACTGATTTTGTATAAGTTGTTTTTGATTCCTGGAGACCACATAGATAGATTTTTCTCCCTGACAATCTATCCCTAACCTGGTCTTTTGGGGTTTCCATGGTGAACTCATCACCATTGTAATTGAGTCTACATCTATCTTGCTGCTGTCATCCTTCTCTTTCCTTCCAATTTACTCAGCATCAGAGCCTTCTCCAGACAGCTAGGTCTTAAAGGGAACATTGCCCCTGGGATACATGCAGACATTTATTTGCTCATCAGGTCAGCTGGACCAGTTCTGCTTTCCATTCTCCTAGCAACCATGCCATGGCTTGTTTCTCTCCAACAACTTTTCAAGAGGGATCTAATTTCTGAAGTTTCACTTGCAGAAGCTTCCAGGGTTTTGAGTCTTTCTCATTACTTGCAAACACTTCAGTTCAAGATTCCTAAACTGAACCTGGATTACCTGCAAAAAAACCCACATAGCAATAGCACTTAGAGTTTACTGCTTTATAGTGCTTTACAGCTCTCTCTAAGTGGTTTTACAGAGTCAGCCTATTGCCCCCAACAATTACCCACCTCAGAAGGATGGAAGGTTAAGTCAACCCTGAGCCAGTGAGACTTGAACTACTGAAATGCTGGCAACTGGCAATCAGCAGAAGTAGCCTGCAGTACTGCATTCTAACCACTGTGCCACTACTCAGCATAAATGCTGAGTTATAGTGCTTTCCTTAGAATATGACATTTGGCAGAGAAAGTTTTCTTAAACCTTTTTCTTAAAAGTTCTTGATTTTTACTTCATAATTACAGCTTAATACAGTTTAATAATACAGTTTAATGTGTCTTCACTCAAGAATACAACAATTATATTAAAACATAATTTAGCAACTTTCCTGTGCTTCTGATAACTTTTTTTTATAAATTTATTTATTCAACATTTTAACATTTAAAAACAAATTTCCACACTTTATAGTGTTACTATAGCAGTGTTTACATTGTAAATATCTTCTATTAATTTGTTATACATCTCTGTATTTGATTCTTCGTCATTCTAGGCATTTTATACATATATACATTTTTATTTACATTTATTTACACAAAAACCTTATTGTTTTGTAGTTTTATAGTATTACATAGATAATTTGATGCCTTTGTGTCTTATTCTTATCCATTTGTACCAAACATCCCATATTTTATAATATTATTAATAATAATATATTATTATAATATAATATTAATATAATAATACTCTTCTTTATCACTCAGTCATTTTGTTAATCTATCCATCTCTGCACATTAATATATCTTAATAATAATTGTGGCTTGTGGGGGTGTGTTGTAGTCTGTTTCCAATTTGGGTGAAATAAATTCTGACCGCCGTTATGATATGGAGCATCAAATATTGGTATTTTCTGTGCATGTTAGGTTCTAACATTCCTAATAGGAAAATTTCTGTTTAAATTTCACTCTCTGTTTTGTTATTTCCTCTAACCATGATCTAATTTTTTGCCAGTATCTCCGTGCATGAGGGCACGTCCACCACATATGGAAGTATGTTCCCTGATTATGATTGCATCTCCAACATTTGGGTATCATATTTGGAAACATTTTGGCTATTCTGGCTGGTGGGAGGTGCCAGTGGTAAAACATTTTATATATATTCTCTTTATAAGAGACCGACAATGCTAATTTATAATTTACTTGCCAAATACGTCCACACTGTTCCAAATTAATGCTATGGCCTATATTTTTAGCCCAGGTTATGATACTTTCTTTAACAGTTTCTTCCTTCATTTTATAATCCAATAAATAATTATATATTTTACGAATCATTTTTTTCTCAACACCTTGTAATATTTTGTCTAGCTCTTGCTGAGTTGTGCAAAAATTGAATTGTTCTTTACATTTTTGGTAACGAGTTTGAACTTGCATGTAGGGCCACCATCCTATTTCAATTCCCTGCAATTCTAATTGATTCTGTGTTTTTAATTCCCCCTTTTCGTTTAACAAATCTGTATATTTTATCATTTTATTAAGATCCAAGGCGTTGGGATATATTAATGCTTCCATTGTCGATAACCATAACGGCATCTTCATATAATAGTTCTTTTTTAGATTCTCTTAAATAGATAAGAGAGTGTTTCTCACCCAGTGTCTTTGGAAATAGGTATGATATTTACTCTTCCCACCCCAAAGAAACGCATGCCAGCCAATTTGTAAGTCGTAACCTTCTAATGTTAATATCCTTTTATTTGTTAGATTAATCCAATCCTTAATCCATGTGGTTATTGCTGCCTGATAATATAGTCTTCTGAGAACTTTTTCTAAGTTATTTCATGTGTCATAGACTGTATGTCTGAGTACTATTTGTACACTTTGAAATACTAAGGCAGAATTATTTATTGCAAAAGAAACTGTGAACCATTCTGATTTCTGAATACAGTAGATTGGTAACCTCTCAAAATCTATAAATAAAGTACATAAGCACAAAAGGACAGCATCTATTGAATAGAGTCTGTTCTGCCTTTTTCATTCAGTTTGTTAACACAAGGGAAGAACCCAGTTATGCAAAACTCCGCCCCTTTCCCCTCTCTATGTGAATCCAGATGTGGTGGCTTATTCAACAAATTATCAACCAACCATGGCATAAAGTTCATATCCAGCCATTATCTCAGCAGTACATCTTATATAACCTATAATAAAAATGTGTATTTTTTTAAATAAAAAGATGATGGAGTGGTGATTAGAAGATATTACCACACTGAAAAAAGTCCAAGGGAATCCAGAGGATTGAATGGTTTAGCCTTTCTCCCCAGTGCATGCACTTACCAAACCCCAGCATATTTTCAAGTAAATAGGAAGACAGTCTATAGTACAGACTGTTCTGTATACACGATTAATAAATATTTTGAATAATGGGGAACATGCTGTTAAAAACAATCATGGGGGACAGGAGTAACTGTCTTGAAAATATTCCCTGTTCTTCAGATGGAACAGAGGGAACCATGTCAAGCCTCAATTATAATTCACATTTTCCTTCTTAACATGATGAAAGCTGTCCTACCAATTTTCCAAGAAGAAAGAAAGCTAAAACAGATAGTGGTTTCCCCAAAAGGATTCATTTAGCAACTGTATGAAGTTACGGTGGTGCTGAAATATGTCTCGTCCTCATACTTACAATTATCCTCACACATATGGCAATTGCAGTTTTCCCATAATCATGTCATTGTCATTTGCTACTTTCCCAGATGGCTTCTGGCTGACAAAGTCAATGGGGAAATTGAATTCACTTAATGGTAGTGTGATTCACTAAACAACCACTTCAAAAAAAGTGGTAAAATTCGGCACAATTCACACAATAATGATTGCCTTGCTTACAATAGAGATTCTCATTTTAATTGTGGTCAAAAGTCAAGGACTACCTGTAAAACCACCTAAAGGCCACCCACTCTTAATATGTACTTCAAAGAGAACATATATATCATGTTAAAGGATCAGTGAAGGCCACATTTGTTGTCTTCCTGTTAATCTTCCTTCCTCCTTTCTCATGAGCACTACCTTTTCTTCATTCCTGGTCCATTGAACTGGTCTCATCTCAGAAACAAAAATGGACTAGACCTGAGAATTCCTGGGTTCTAGGCTAGAAATGGGAAGTTGAAAAACAAGGGTACAGGGGTGTGTGTGTGTCAAATTATTCTCCAAAGCACTGGAGAGCAGGACAAGAAACAATGGTTGGAAACTAATCAAAGAGAGAAGCAACCTGGAATTAAGGAGAAATTTCCTACCAGTGAGGACAATTAACCAGTGGAACATCTTGCCTCCAGAAATGGGTGTTTCATCCCTGGAGGTTTTTAAGAAGAGACTAGACAGTCTCTTATCTGAAATAGTATAAGTTCTCCTGATTGAGTAGGGGGTTGGACTAGAAAATCTCCAAGGTCCCTTCTAGCTTCTATTTCTATTTCTATTTATTCCTATTCCTATTCCTATTCCTATTCCTATTCCTATTCCTATTCCTATTCCTATTCCTATTCCTATTCCTATTCCTATTCCTATTCCTATTCCTATTCCTATTCCTATTCTATTCCTATTCCTATTCCTATTCCACTCCATTCCAGAATAAGGCAGCTCTGTAATACTGCCAAGAAAACTGCATAAAGGTATTCAGTAGAAGTCTGGATTGACTTTTAAATATGTTTTTATTTCTTTTAAATATGTTTTAGTTTATATTTTTTCCTCTGGGGATTCACCTCCTCAAATCCGTGCTCCTTTTTTTGCTGCCCTCAAAAACAATAAACAAAACCTGCCATGAAGATGGTAAGTGAACCATACACCCAGTTCTATATTTTTGGCAGAAGAGGTTAAATCTCAAGTATCATTGTTTACATTCGTAAGAAATTGAAAGCACTAGGCTTCTTAGTCTGCTAAACATAGCCTCTGAAGGATATGTTTTATTCCTGCTTGACAAGTATAGACTGCCCTATGGAATGTGTTCAGAGAAAGAGAGCTGGCAGCAATGCCCATAGAAAACTGTAGGGATGCTAAAATGAACGACACACAAGTGTGATGCCATCCTAAAACAAATGCCACCATTGGCTTTGGGATCTCAGATTCACATCATCTGCATGTAATGTCATCGTGTGCATATCTGCTTTTGCTCCCTCACAGGTATCATGGCCTCCAATGGGGACAGAGATAGAGAAGGGCCTGGACACTATTCTGCCTTTGAGAAAAGTGGAAACTTCAAATATCTTTAGTTTGGAGAAGAATGATTTAAAAATAATAGGACTGTCATTAAATATTTAAAGGACAGGTTTACTTATTGTATGGTACATTCAATCACTGGGGATTCATTGGGAACACATGTCAAACCCACCATAGCCATTTCATACAACAAACGTGGCAAATCCATTGGACTGCTTATTCCTTTCCCTTTTAGTAATAAACTGACTACGGGCCACACAGTTTATGGATTGTGATTTTAGTATAGTTAGACCATGTATAATTGACAGATTGCATTTTATCATAAATTTTATCGTCTATGATTTTATTGGCAAGATTTTATCGTTATCTTTTATTTATTATTTTATTCTAAAAAAATTAATTGTATATTGAGTGTTTTTATTTGTTCTGGTCTCTGATCTGTGACTGTAATAAAATTGGGAAAAATCACTTCAATAAAACACGAGATAGAAACACAAAATATGAAACGTAAAGTCTAAAGTATTATAAATGTATGTCTAGATTACAGATATAATTTTCTGCTTCATTTGTCACAGTCAAGAAATCAACAAAGTCTACATTATAGACTCTATTTTGCCATTCTATCACTATATGTTTCATAGTTTGTTTTTTGACCCCACAGTCACAATTTGGTGATGATATTTTGCCCCACTTATAGAGGGCACCTGGACATCTACCATGGCCAGAGTGAATTCAATTAAACTCCCACACTTTTTAGACTTTTATATAAACATCTAGACTTGTAGTTATACAATTTGGGATGAACACCCTTTGAATGGTGTGGGAGTAGGAATGGATTTCCAGAGGACAAAAACTGCAGACTACAGGAACCAGGAACACTACTCAGATGAGCCTGAGGACACAGATACACCTCCAAGTGGCCTCAATGACCCTCTAAAAGGATGCAAATGACCAGCTGTCTGCAAGGAGTATAAATCCTTCCGTTTCCCACTGTCCTGTCAGGGTTGAAGAAGCTTCTTGGATGAGAAGTGAAACATCTTCAAAAAAAAATCCCAAGAAAGTCCAGTTGCCTCTTGAAAAAAAAGCACCTTTGGAATTACTGTGTATTAAAAATGGTCTCTGCTTAAGACAAGCCAAACTGTGTTGGAGGAAAGCAAGTTGGATATGACAGTTGGATGGAGAACCCGAGCTCTGTTACAAATAACACTAAGTACTTAACAAGGTCTTCATTCTCTATCATCACAGCAGGCTAAATTCCATAAGCAAGAGATTGCCCTGCTCTGCCTTGATTTGCCTACCATTCTGTCCAGCTGTGGCTAGCATACTTCAGTGATAGATGTTGCAGGGATTGGGCTAAATGACTGACAATGCTGCAAATCCACAGGCAGAGCCAGTTCCTAAGCCATTTATCCATTAGTGCACTTATTATCCCTTGTGACTTCAAACATGCATTGTAATGTTTAATTAACAATTCTAAAAAAGCTGGGGGATGATAGTAGAACAGTGTAATTCCCAAACTGCGGGTTGGAGCATACCAAAATGTTAGGTGCCAGAGGGGGAGACCAAATGTAATTGAATGAAAAGCACCTGTGAAGCTGGAATGCCCCCCTGCTGATGCAAAAGAGGATAGTTAGCTGTGTCACTGCATGATCACTAGTCTAGCCTTATTGTTAAGCTGGGGAGGCACTGGTGAAAATCAGAACTGAAATGGTATTCCATTCTCAAGATCTCTGCCTTCCCTGCCCATTCAGACCTTAGGAACAAGAAGGGAAAGGTCCAGGAAGGCTTGCTACAAGTTTCAAAAAAATTCTAGTGTAGGTTGATATCCCTATAGCTGTTTTTAAATCTGCTATGATTAGAAGCCACAGGTCAATATGCCATGATTAAAACTTTAAGGAAACTTTGACCACCAGGAGGCATCATGTGGCCAGTTTCAACAAACATGGGTAAGGAGAGCTGATTCTATGATGTTCAAACTCTGCTGGAATTGAAATCATGGATCTTTGCACTTCAGATGAATTTATGCAGCATGAATAATTATTACATTATTGTCAGCTTCTCTAAGAAGAAATAGCTGGTTCCCTGGGTGGTCATCCCCTTCATGATGGACAGGTAAAGTGAAATACCTACATAATTAGAATTGCAGTTCAGAAACTAAAACCTACCCTGCCACATATCCAGACAGTGATTGCGATTGATGTTCCTGATGCTAAGAGATGTAGAATTGGCAGAGCAAGAAGGACCCTTAATACAAATGCACTAAGGTAGTAGTGTTGTTGGTTGATAAAGATGACCTGTAAGAGTATATCAACATTTTTTTCCTTCTGTCTCAAGGAAGAATCCAAAGCCTATTGACATGGCTTTGACAGTCCATAGATTTGCATAGGGTTATATTAGCTCTAACCAATCAACCATGACACCAAAACCACAAAGTTCAGACAAACGTTCATTTTACCTTTCAGACTATCCAACAAAAAGAGCTGGAAAGTTCAAAGCATGCCTCTCCATTACAAGATTCATCACCAAGGGTTTCATTCTAGTCACCAAGCCATGTGTTTTCCTACCAGCCTGTTCAGTGGTGAAAGAAACTGAAACTATCATCAAACCTAGAGAGACTCTCTTGATGCAAATGATCATGAGATCCAAGCATTTCCTTGGGGACTCAGTATCCCCATTGTGATGATTTTTGACCCTGTATTATGTGCTGCAGAACCAGTGGTATACTGTATATAACTGAGTTAATGCCTGATTGGGTTCAGTGTGATATGAAAAGAGTTGCCCAAATGATATAGAAGATCATTTTACTGACTTTTGGGGGAGGAGGTTACTGGTGGTGATGAGAGTGTAAAGCTGGTAGCTTTCAAATTTACACACCTGAAAAATTTCTCATTGGCTTAGCTCTTTTTTTTTTTTTTTACAATATACTATGAAGAAAATACTGTGAACTTTGAAGAAACAATGGTCTTTGCTAACAAGATAATCATCCCTCCTTCTCATCCCTCGTGCACTTTTGTAGTGTTATCTTAAATGAAAAATCAGGAAATAAACGTATATATCATCATCATTTAACAACCCCATAATCCCTTGCAGGGTGGAGTCTGGGCAACTAAATGGAGCTAGCAAATGGTTTAATGGCTGGATGCCCCTCCTGTCACCAATGAGGAATTTTGTTTTGTAGATATATTCTCATTGTGCCCAGAGAGAAAAATATCTGCCTCTACCTAGGATCTAACTCACAGCCTCTTGATTGTGAGGTGAGAGCTCCATCTCTAGGCCATCACACCAGTCTAAATAAAAGTACATATGTATAGGTGGAATTATAAAATGTACCTCCATTCTATTTCAGGGGAATAAGGCTAGACTCAATTTGGAAAAAATGAGGCTGTATCATGGCAAGAGAAAGTTGCTGCTGTTTTTTCCATTGAGGTTTATTCCATGAGAAATACACTTTCACTTAGTTACTGGGCATGCTTTCAAGAACAGCATATGGAAATTATACACAAACAGCATCTATTGCTGCAATTAATGAACTAAACTTTATATTCTAACAGCTGCACTTAGGAAACATATGGCTGACCTGACAGAGGAATGGCATATATATATATATATATATATATATATATATATATATATATATATATATATATATATATATATATATATATATATATATATGTGTGTGTGTGTGTGTGTGTGTGTGTGTGTGTGTGTGTGTGTGTATGTATGTATGTTATGACTCCCCTTCAAAATTCAAGCAAACAAAAAAGAAAGCAGCCGTTTCAACAGTAAATCCAAACAGAAAGTAGTCTCACAAGATAACGGATGTCATAAATCACAATCCACAGCAGCAAATCCTGCTCTATTCGGCATACCAGTCCCGGCAAACGATTTTAAGCCTCAGAGCCTCTGCTGTAAAATCCTCACTCATTCAGTCACTTTGTTCCTGACAAATTTTCCCAACCCAGCTGTGTCCTTTTATACTCATTGAGGCAACGTGCTATTTTCCCTAATCAGCGTCTGGCTTGCCTCCCCCCAACTTGACGTCTCAGTCTCCTCCTAGTTCTAGCATCAAGCCACGATCTGTCAACTTCCCCACTCGATGCCTCTGATTCATTTTGTGGTTCAGATGCTGGCATAAATGAAGTCTCAGGTTCTGGCGAAGAGTGTCTGTCAGATAACCTCTCATCCCCCTGGCTCACATCTGTGTCTTCTAATAATTCAGACTCCACATTCACAGCAGGCTCCAGCCTTTCATCATCAGAGTCATCAGAGTCAAAACTCACAGCAGGATCGATCCTTTCAGTCACAACACACACACACACACACACACACACACACATATGTTTTCTTAAGTTTTCGCGGGTACTTACATGTCTGGCATTCAGCTTTGTTCGGGTATTTTCCCACGTCATAGTAGTGGTGCTTTTAAAGTTGTAGCAACGTTTCAGCAGAATCTCATCTGCCATCATCAGGCTTCTGTATAGTGTTCGTCTGTGAGTTAGACTTTTACAGTGGTTTCAGATTTAAATTTGGGGCAGCCTATTGCTGTGCCAGAATGGTTTTTTTCTTCCTCCTGATTGGTTGAGAATCTTGGTCTGTGTTTATTGGTCTTGGAGTTTGCTGTGTTCTGCTTCTAATATCTTCTGTCTGTTTTTTTGGCTCTTTTTGTATCTTGATTGGCTGGCAACATTGTGTTACTTTATTGGAGGCCTTCAGTGCAGCTTGGCTTTGGGTAAATGGACGGCTATCATTAGTTAGGAAGCTGGGTTTCATCTGGGTGCCTGGTTGGGGTGTGTTTGAGCTGGAGGTATCAGGAGGGATCTGTTTGTGCCCAGGTGTTGCTACAACTTTAAAAGCACCACTACTATGACGTGGGAAAATACCTGAACAAAGCTGAATGCCATACATACATACATACATACATACATACATACATACATACATACATATGGGTTAGCTTTATGGAAGAAGAGCTTGTGATTTTGAAGGACACTAAAAGGGCTTAAGATCATCAGAGGTTGTCACCTTTTCAGTGCTGGTCATGCTGCTGTACTTTGGTATCACATTAACATGCAAACGTTCAGAGCTACAGCAATTTCTTTGTAATTTTATTTCAGGAGCAAGGAAACGGAATATGCAGATGTTGTTTAACATTACACCCATCAGCCTTGGGCATCATTGGTAATAGTGGGAGTTGGAATCTAGCAACAGAAAACCATATGTTTTCCATTCTTGCAGCAGCATGAAATATGGGGAAACAGCCTTTTCAGCTCCCAAATTAATATTTAGTGCCAGATTAGCATGGGCACGCACAATAGAAATGCGTGGGTTTTTTTTTTTTGCAGATATACAAATAGCATAAATATGATCGTATATGCTTCTCCTGTCTGTCAAGACTTTTCTTCTCAAGTTCACTAACCAAAAGTCACTGTCTTCCTGATGATAATTAATCAATTGATGATGAATCAAGGATTAAGATAGGCAGATGTTGTAGGGCTCCTGCAATACCCCTGAAGGATGTTTGCATAAACCCCAAATTAAACAAATATGTAAATTAAAGTCTTGTAAGATTGCCAAATTTCTAAAGATATGAGTTTTCCTGCCTTAAATCTCATGAGCTTTCATCTGGAAGCAGCTATTTTGGATGGGATTTTAGGTAAGAATGCCTGGGATTTCATAAGACGGTTGATTGATTTAATTTGATTTGATCTTGGTACTGTCTGACTCCAAATTGACCCTGAGTAATTCACAATAAAAAAGTCAGATAGTAATCTAAATTATCAATACAAAAACATACGCAATGATGCCAGATGCATCTGACAAGAGGTTCCATCCCCTCTATCCAAAACCTGAGAGATCTCCATCAGGATGAGGGACATCCACATCTTGGAGGACCTCATGCCAGAGAATAGACCCAGATAGAGAAGGCATGCATTCTGGGTACCAAAGGGTGGCACTGGTAAATTAAAGAGAACTGGATACCAGCTCATATTGTCTGGGCAGAAGATAGATGGTCTCTCAAATATCTGGTCCTAAGCCATATAGAATTTTATAGTGAACTAACTCCTGGAAGCACAACATCCATGCAATTGCATTCTGGACCATTTGAAGCTTCTCAGTGGTCTTCACATGGGGATCATAGGGAAGAGTAATAAATAATAAGCAATACATAATACAGTAAAATAGTATAAAAATAAATTATACAATAAAAGTAAGGTTGGCAGTGAAATGGGTGGCAAACAGATCAAATAAACAAATAAGCAAACAAACAAATACTCAGAGGTTAAGATGCTGGGTTTATCATCTGGAAAGCTGACAGACATGGTTTGAGACTCAAGCACCGTATGACAGGATGAGTTCCTGTTACTTGCTCCAGCTCCTGCCAGCCTAGCAGTTTGAAAGCATAGTAGATAAATAGGTACCCCTTCAGAAGGAATGTTAATGCATTCTGTATTTTCATCCTTACGACTGATCATCACTTAACACTGATGATGTTGGGTAATGAAATAACTTCAAGAAAACAACCAAGCTCAGAAAGCATCAAGGACTCCTCATATCAATCCTGGGCTACAAATATTGTTCTTTAAAATGTATGATATTAGAAAAGCTAGAAATGCTGGTGCATACTTTTTGTACATTGCAAACTGTTGTGAGAAAGGGAAAGTTTAAGTTTGGAAAAAAGAAAGAAAAACTGAATGAAACCAAATTTGACACAGTTATACACATTCAGTTTATAAAATAATCAAAGGCTGGACAGATTTTCAAAAGAGTAGACCCCCCCCAAGTGATTTAAACTATGGCTGATCTCTCTTTGCTAAGTATGACATTTTTGGCTGTTATTACTCACTCACCATTGTCCCAGCTATGAGAATGAGTTATTGCCCTCACCTGCAATTTTGCTATTGTGGACCAGGATATTTCAGTAGAGAAAAAAAGTGGGGTGGGGGAATTAAGCAGCCAGGTTGGACCAAAATTAGAAAAAAAGGAGGACCCTTTTGGAGAGAAGAAATGCGAAAAGCCTCAGAAGAGGCTCACAAGAAAGAGAGAGATACCATCATCGTATGTCTATTGAGATTCTTAGTCATCCAGGTCTCAAAAGTGCTTTATCAAAAGGCAACTGGATTTTCTTGTTTTTTCCTTGAAGACCTTTCATTTCTCATCCAAGAAACTTCTTCAGTTCTGACTGAATAGTAGAAAATGGAAGTTCTATTCCTTGCAGTCATCTAGTCATTGACACTCTCTCCGAGAGTCATGGAGGCCACTTAGAGGTTTGTTGGTATCCTCAAGGTCACCTGAATAGTGCAGATTGGAACCTTCTTGGAACTGCTGAAAGGACTGTGTTGTAAATAGGAGATAGGTGGGGGTCATATTTCCTCCCATACATTGAGTAGGCTGTTCAATTTTAATGTAGATTGCCTCTTTGACCCCTCTTTCCAACCAATGATCCTTTCTGTCCAGAATGTGGACTTTACTGCCCTCAAAAGAGTGGCCTTTGTCTTTCAAATGCAGATGGACTGCTGAATCTTGTCCTAATGGGTTTGTTCTCCTTCATTTTGGAAAAACACCTTTGGGACCATCACCTTATGGGTGCATTGGATAAATTACATCCTTCCCCCAACATAACAAATATTCTGCCATGCTTTGCAACAACATTTCCAATCTTGGTGGGTATTTTAGAACATGAATTTTTCTAGACATTTCATTTGTTTCTTTGATTTTGATGGTAAGGTATGGAATTCCTGGCTGGCCACAAAATAAAATCCCCTTTTGTTTCAGGAAGTCACTATTCATAATAGCAGATACAAAAAAATAAAATGGTGGGTGAAGAAGAAGGAAAGACTGATAGATCGCTGCTGCTTTCTACCATCTTAAAAATAGCGCTGGCTGTTCCTAAGGCAAAACAATCAGTGGGATTGTTCCTGTTGATTCATATCTTTTGCTCATAAAACATTCCATTCCGTCTTCTGTTAGGGACATTAGTTCAGCAGTGCTGGCAGAGCTTGGAAAGAAGTTCATATCGATGGTGATTTACAACCTCTGTTCATTCAGTCAGTTTTATTTAAAAAGCAAAGTGCTTCAGATTCAGTTAACGTTATTTTTCTACCGATTGTCACACAACCAGTGCTGGATTTATGAAAAGATGTCTGAGCCTGCCCGTATTTTTTTTTACCTCACATGTTAGCCTATCCGATAAAGGTTTGACCATTCGCTGAAACTGGGAGCTCTGGTTGTGATACTTTAGATTGGTAAACAAAAGGAGAGAGTGCAACAGGGAAGCTATAGACTGCCTGATTAGTTATTCTTCAATTATATAGCATGACTGACTCACAACTCTCTTCACAGGAGTATTGCAGATGAAAGTGTTTATAGTGTCTGTTCTCCTACAGAAGCAGAGTTGCAAGTAGATATAGCATGTGACTTCCATATTGGTTACAAGTCTATAGAGATTGTCAGTCATCCAGGTCATGATTGTCCCAAATGTGTTTTTTTTTTCTTCCTGCACCTTTGGGACAACCATGACATGGATGACTGAGAATCTCTTAGTTATACAACTTGGATAAACACCCTTTGAATGGTGTGGGAGTAGGAATGGATTTCCAGAGAGAAATTGCAGACTTCAGGAACCAAGAGCACTACTCAAGTGATGCTGAGGACACAGATAAACCTCAAAGTGCTTCAACTACCCTCTAAACGGATGCAGATTACCAGCTGTCTGCAAGGAATACAAATCCTTCCATTCCCCACTATCCTGTCAGAGCTGAAGAAGCTTCTTGGATGAGAAGCGAAACATTTTCAAAAGAAAAAACAAAAAAGTCCAATTGCCTCCTGAAAAAAAAGCACCTTTGGGACTTCCATATTGGCTGTATTGCTGATGCAGAAAGATTCTGATTATATGTTTGGAAACTGATCACCATATCTTGTTTTACTAAGCATAGGGCAGCTAGCATGATAGATATGGCCGTTGAGTTATAGCAGTATGCATGTCTGCCCCAATGAAACTTGCATGCCATTAAAAATAAAAACAGATGAACATTCTCAGAATCTTGTGGAAACAAAGTTATTCTGTGCAGGAGAACATATTTAGCAATGTGAGATGATCTCGACCCCACAGATTTTTAGAACTGTATATAAAATTAAATGGTATGATAAAATTTATTGAGCATTTAGCTATAATCCCAGTAAAATGGAATTAATTTAATGGCACATTGTCCCTATGGCAGGTGAGTATGGCTGTAATTTTCTTTCTGTTGGAATACCAATGTGCTAGGAACTGTCCAGTGCTGAAATATGAGGATATCTTGATCCATTGCCTGTAATCTGCAATGAATTTCTTTACTCACTATACTGGATTTTCTCGGTGCATACAGTTATGTTAGGAATTAAATAAAAGGGGGATTATACATAATGTAAGAAAAAGTATGTAAGAAAAAAGCTAACAGAATTAATTGCTTAGCGTGAATATTTTAGAATCAGTATAATATATTACAGTTGTATTATGACTTTGAAACTCTCAAAGTGTTGTACAGCCTCTGAAGATTGTTGAACAATTTCTAGTGGTATGTAGGCAGTACGTTTGGGCAAAATAGGGTTTTGAAGGACACTATTACATTGAAAATTCTCCCTAGGATTGCTGTCTTTTTTATCAGTTAATGAAAACTTTGGTTTAAAAAAAGCATATTTCCTCAGTTGAAAATGGGCAAGGTCTTTACATGATGGGCTGCAGTTGTGCAATGAGATCATTTATTGATGCTACTCATCATGTGATTGGCTACTATAGAATACAAATTGTCAAGAATATCAAGAGCAATACATCCAGAAGTCATAGTAGAAGTAGCAGTAGCTGAATAGTTGACATAGAAAATAAGACATGGGTGTTTCCAAACCTCTGGACAACAATCATGTGTGATAATTTGGATTTGCTGCAAATCACCCAGTAAGGTTCCTACTTAAGTGGGGACTTTAGCCTGAACAATGTTTGGAATACTCTACCTGACTCTGTGGTTTCTTCCCCAAACTCCAAAAACTTTAACCTTAGACTGTCTACTATTGACCTCACCCCCTTCCTAAGAGGCTTGTAGGGGGGCGTGCATAAGCGCATCAATCGTGCCTACCGTCCCTGTCCTATTGTTTTTTTATTTTTCTTATAAGTATCTATCTCATGCATTCAAAACTATATTTATTCTTATACTTGTATCTTGTAAGCAATTGACAAATCAAATAAATATTAAATACTGAACTTCCTGGTCCTGAACCTTTGTTTTGACTAATACATTTCATTTACTTTTTTGAAATATTTTTTTAAAATTGATGTTCCAGAGACATGTTCATGATATGGAGATTATGCAAGAAAACAACCAACTAAGAACAGGAAAAAAAACCCTTGGAATAGAAGAGAATATATGAATCTCAAAGTCCTTGGTGCTCTTTGACCTTGGTAGTTTGCTTGCAAATGCTTTATTATATAACTGGGTAAGATAATCAGTGCTCGTGAGTGTGACATTTTCTCTCTGTTGATAAATACAGAAATTTGCCATGCTCATGTTGGTTTGGTGGAGGTATGGTTTTCTCCTTGGTAGTTTCAGAAGATAGTTTTCAAAGGTAGTCCTCCAAGATAGTTATAGAACTACTAAGAAGAAAACTACATATCCATCAACACTGGCTGGGCAAACCACTGTATATAAATAGGGATTGAACCCCACACTCCCTTGCAATTACCTTACATAGTTGAATAATGAAATGACTGCAAGAAAACCACCAAGCTCAAAGAGCACCAAGATTCCACAGGAAAAAACCCCCAAAGTATTTCCTTAGAAATATATATGGTAAGATAGAAAATAATGGATGGACTTGTGCTTGATTTATAAGCATCCAAGACAAAGAAAATACAAAGCGGACAAATGTTTTTCAGTTTCAATTACCAAATTCTTTCTCATACATTCTTCTATTCTAAAAATGCATCCATGTTCTCTAACTGTGTTCAAAGAAAAAAAAAACCCTCATCCCTCAAAAATCCAAACTTAATCAACAATAAATGAGGAAAATTGTGGTTTATTATTATTTATTAAGTTTACATGCCACTTCTCTCACTGATAAGGCAACTTATAAGGCACTGATAAGGGTATAAAGACATTATCTGTATAGAATGCACCCATTAATCTTAAGTAAACAGTTGAAATTGTTGAAGGCGATACTACTCAAAACTGGAGGCATCTTTGCTGGCTTGTAGCTGAATGTCAAGGGATTGTTCTCCCCCTTTTTTTCCTGTTCTGTTTTCTCACTCTTTTGGACTGAAATAGCCATTAAAAACCTCTGGGGTTTCATAATGCTGAGTTTCTAATGAATAATTCTAATGAATTATGAAAAGCTGCCTTATGCTCCTGGGGAGATTATTTCTCGCAGAATTCCCAGGCATGTTAATAAGGTTTGCACTAGGAATTTTTGGCAAGATTACATACTTAGATCAAAAGAAAACAAAATCAAATATGTTGCTAACCCACATATATATTTCTTTCAGTCCCTTAATTGAAATGTTTGGTTTAAGCTTTTTTAATCTCATCTTTATTGCTTTTATAAATAACTCAAGACAGTGAACATATTCAATACTCAATGTCTATGGAGATTCTCAGTCATCCAGGTCATGGTTGTCCCAAAGGTGTTTTTTTAAGAGGGTACTAGACTTTCTGGTTATTCTTTGGAGACATTTTACTTCTCATCCAAGAAACTTCTTGATGTAGAAGCTGAAGAAACTTCTTGGATGAGAAGTGAAACATCTTCAAAGAAAAATCCAGAAAGTCCAGTTGCCTCTTAAAAAAGCACATTTGGGACATATCCAGTTCTACTTCTTTCCCCACAACAACAAACGCCTGAGGTGAGTTGGGCTGAGAGAATGACTAGCTCAAAGTCAATGAGCTAGTCTTCATGGCTAAAATGAGACTAGAGCTCACAGTCTCCTGGTTTCTAGCCAGGTGCCTTAACCACTAGACTAAACTATTCATATGCAATACTAAATTAACTGTTGAGTGTGAATCTATCAGTTGTGCTTTCCTGATGCATAAGCATAATAATGCCTTTATTAAACCAGCTGAATTTGCAAAAGATAGGCTTTGCTCTGCACCAATATTGATAAAGCTACTAGTGCTAATACCAGTAAAAGAAATACTGTAGTTTCAGAGTCTCAATTCTTACTCAATTTGATGGAAAATAATTTGATTTTAAAACTATTTCAGAAGATAAGTCAGTTTTAGAGAAATTGCCATGAGTGGAGTAAGATATTTTTGCTCATCTTTAGTGACCTAGTAGCCTGTGGTGGGCTGCCCAGTTTGCCTGTACCGGTAGTTCCGACTACCAGCTGGATTCGCCCACTTACCCTGGTGCTATCCTGACCTATACATTTGGCTCACTCACCCCACCCATGCAGCTCAGCTGATTTCTGCGGCTCGCCCGCTTTACTCACCCTGGCTTCTGTGCACAAGAAATCCCCATGTTTTTGCATCTGTGCACAAGTGCTGATGGTGCATGTGCGCATACTCACATTTTCGGTTCTACACTAGCCGAACTGGTTGTTACATTATGTGCAGCCCATCTCTGTTGTTAACCACTGAGGTATGTCTTTCAGGGTGGAGCAATATCCATTCTCCTGAGCTTTCTCAGCTTCCATTTAATCTCAAAGGAAAACATCAAGAGGAAACCCCTCCTCTGAGGCCTTTTCCATGGTGGCAGGTCCGCTCCCAGTAAGAGAGAATATCATTGCTGGAAAGCAATTTCTCTGTTCCCAAATCTGGAAATGTTTGAAAGGCCCTTTGTGCTCAGCTCTAAAAAACAATAGCATACATTGCAAAAGTGTGTTCAAGCATCATCTTTGACAATGAATACAGATCTGTTGTGTGTTTGCAATAATCACTCTTTCCTTTCGGAAGAATGAAAAGGGGGAAAAAGTCAGGGTTAGAAACATCTTTGCAAGCCATCAGTGCATGAAAAACACAATGAAAGAATGATCTTAGGGCTGATACAGATGCCAGCAGTGGTTGCAGATGTCAGTGGTGAAAAATGGATTTTTCTGTCAAATTTGCCTTCATGCAGCTTTCAACATACATTGGATTCCAAAGGACCAGCAAAGTCAAAGAAGTCTGAATTATGTATTCTTCATGATTGTTTTCTTTGCTGTTGCTTTGTTACAGTTGTTTTCAGCTTTCTGTTGCTAAGATTTGGGGAGCTGGGAGGTAAAATGAATTCCTTTGTGGATATATTATTTTTTTTAATGTATGCTTTTGAAGAATTTGATTTTTTTCCTAGGTTGATACTTTCTCATCAGAATTTCCAACAAAAGTGCTGTGTAGCAGGGATTACACCTGCAATTCCTAGGGTTTTCACATGACTCATTCACAAATAACTCGATAAAATAGTTAATGTTCTAAAGTACTTTCAAGTCCTTAGATAACTTCAAATAGACACAGTGTACTCTCTTTGCAAATAAACCATAGGATAAACCAGGGACATTGGATGGTGGTCAAATATAATTCTAAACTTCTCTGTGGCTTCTAAACTTCCTTCCAGACCTGGTTCCAGAATTTAGTGACTATGTTATAAATGACACTGCTTTTGATATAACTCAGTGATAAAATGCTGAAGATAGTTTTCTGTTCCCTCCCTTTTTGTTCTCAGCAGTCTTTGTGGTCTCTCATGCTATCTAGGTTAAAAAACAACAACTACTACAACAAACAAAACAAAACACAAAAAAGCACACAATGTCCGTAGCAGAATTTGAACCATCCTGTATGAAATGGAGATGAATTTATTTTTAAAAGAAAACCATTTTGAGGGAGAATGTGAAAAACAAAGCAGAAATGTTGAAGAAGCATCCGTTTTGCAGCTGTTCCTGCACTCCACATTAATTTCATTGAATGGTTGCTAGCAAGATAATAATTACAATAGATTTAAAGTATATGAAATTGTGATTAAGATAACTTAACTTCCAATAAGGCTTAGTAATAGACTGATAAAGAACATTCCACCCTGGGAGGCTTAGTGTGTATCTGATACGGTACCCTGAAAAACATTTCTTGGTATCTATATGACATTTTAACTTATTTTTAAAGGGTCTTTTTCAGTAATAAAACAAACAATCAAATAGGAATCTATTAAATTTATCTAAATATTTCAGCTATGGAGATGGAATGTTCTGGAGAATTTTGAAATGTTCTCTTCTTATTTGAGATTACTCAGTTTCATCAATTGATGAGTAAGTTTATAAGTAAGTTTAAATAAATAAATGCTACAAATTTCAGATATGGTCTACGGTCAGTTGACATGCAGAACAACATAACCAGTCCTAGCTTACAGTAAACATACCTCAGCACAAAGTTCATATGTATTCCAGAGATATTCTTTAAAAAATTAAGTGTTAGGTGATTGTATCTTGCTTTCTGAAGAATATGCATCTTGTGATAATCATTAAGTCAGAAAGTTCATTTGTTTACAAAATTTGTAGGCTGCCCATCTTACCTCAAGGTAACTCAGGTCTGCTTCATAGCACATTTCAAAAATATACAATGTTGTGTCCAATCATTTCAAAGATTTTCAGATTTCTGGTTTAGTGTGTCCTATGAATCAGGGTTATTATGATTTCATCATCTACTTACACTCCTGGTGAAACTAAATTGGCTAATTGTTAAGATAGCAAATTCAATTTCCTGGAGAAAATATATCAAGGTAGATTGAGTTGTTAGGTAATCGATATGAGATGACCAGGCTGAGCCCCAGGGAAGGGTCAAATCAGTCTCAAGTCCCTTCATACCCACAAGAGATCTAAGTCCAGCCCACCTTGAATTCCTATTGACTCTCATCTACCACCAATTTGCTTTGATTGTTAATAGTTCAGATTCTTGTAGAGAGCTTAAGCTTGCAATAAACCTTTATATTCATTTGAACTGCCTAGATTTCCTGACTTCCCTGATGCTTGACTTAATCAAGGCAACTGGAGCCTTCAATCTCACTACTAATATATTCGATATAATGTAAACTGCTCAAAATTCCATAGTTCAAATCTGTTTTTGAAATAGCCACTTTTTCTTGTCCCCAGGATAGCCCTCTTCACAACATAAATAGAACAATGATCTGCTTTTGTAAATATCACTGTGGAAAGATTGTTGTGATAATTAATGGAACAGCTGGTCTATTATTGTGTCCCTATTTTATGCATTATATAATATTATACATGGCATGATATTCACCTAAACTGTGTTAAGAGAATTGCTTGCATCATAGTTTTGTAGTAATTTTATTAAAAGTTCTAATAACAATGATAAAAGATAGAATCTAAAAAAAGAAAGAAAATGGTGCAAGGAAGGAAGAAAAGAAAATGAAAAACAATCCCAAGAAGTTATTTCCCACTCTCATTATAAGGATAAACTGTTTCACAATCTCTTCAGCTCCTCTTAATTAACAGCTATAAAATTCTTCATCCCATAACTCATTTTTGAACTATAGGCAAACATCTTCTCCTACCCAGGTGTCAGCAAAATGTCCAAACACACCCCTAAAGTAGTAACATTAATTAATATATATAAAACTTAAAATTCCACATCTTAACTCTTAGTTTGAGCAAGTCCATTCAGAAAGCATAAAGTAGTTCCAATATCCAAGCATGAACAAATGCAACTAATTTTAACATGTAAAAGGTCAATTTCTTCTTTAAAGAAAGCAACCTCACAAATATCCCTTATTATAAGTGGAAAGGCAATTAGATAGAAAAGTAGATTAGATAATCTAAACGATATTTCGATTAAAATATGTACAGTAACTATAGAAAAGAGGCTTAAACTTCTATTAATTTAAAGCAAAGCCAATGCACATTTTCTATTCCAGATGACAACAAACCCAAAGAGGAATACCCCGAATAACAATATAACCCATTCAAATAAATATTCCAAATCTCAACTTTTAACTATAAGCAAAATCACATTTAAAATGCATAAAGTAATCCCAGTATCCTAGTATAAACAAAAGAGTGGAATTTAACAGGACAAAGAGGGATAATTTCTCCTTTAAAGAGAACAAGCTCACAAAAGTTCCTTAATTTAAGTAAAAATATAGTTCAATATAAAGTTAGTTTAAATACTCTCAGATTAGGAGACATAAGTATAAAGAAAAAACCTTAAGCACCATGTTAACTTTCTTTCTTTCTTTCTTTCTTTCTTTCTTTCTTTCTTTCTTTCTTTCTTTCTTTCTTTCTTTCTTTCTTTCTTCCTTCCTTCCTTCCTTCCTTCCTTCCTTCCTTCCTTCCTTCCTTCCTTCCTTCCTTCCTTCCTTCCTTCCTTCCTTCCTTTCTTTCTTTCTTTCTTTCTTTCTTTCTTTCTTGGCTGCCCATCTTACTAAACACACACACAGAAACATAAATTAAGAGCAAGAATGGGAGAGGTGGGATCCGTTTTACTCAATCACCTTCAATGGTTCCCCCATTGGGGCCCCAGGCCAACTGGCAGAGCCAGGTCTTTAGGCCCTTACAAAAAGAATAGGAGGGTTGGAGCCAACCTCATACTAGGGGGCAAAATGTTCCAGAGGGCAGGAACAGCAACAGAGAAGGCCTATAACATGTAACAAATCCAATACTCAAAATATTCCCAGACTCCATAACAGCCATGGACTTGGCTCAGGTGATCTCAGCCTTATACACATAGGTGATCGCATGATAGGCTTTGCCTTTAATTTGGGACCTTTGTTGAATAAACTGGATATTACTGTATTACCATTCTCCTTTTGTCACAATCAGGTCAATTCCTGACTAGATGATATTGATACCTCCTTTCCTTTCAGCTGATCTCTCCCAGATACCTCATGGATTGAGTGAACTTCTGCTGGGTCCTTCTGGAATTTTCTGTCAATCTCTCTGGTGAAGCTGTCAAGGATTTGTTTTGCCACTGGCAAATCTGAATGAAATTGCCCCCTAAGCAGCTTCTTTCTCTTAACTATCTTCTTAGTTATCCAAGGGTTGTCCAGGTGCTAGGAGCTAGAGTATCCATGGAGGACAATTAACAATGAATTTGATAGAGCAGGGAACACAACCATATTTGCGCATACTCCTCAATAATCATTGCATTGGTGACATGTTGTTCTCCCTTCTTCTGAGCAGTTCATTCCCTTTGGGGTAAGAATCAACCTGTAGAATTGCCCTTCTGTATTTTCTGGACATGAAGCAGTAGATTTGTTTTGGCTACTTAAACACAGTTAAGTGCGATATGGAAACATTCATGACAGTGGTGGGATCCAAATTTTTTTATTACTGGTTCTGTGGGCATGGCTTGGTGGGTGTGGCAGGGGAAGGATACTGTAAAATCTCCATTCCCACCTCACTCCAGGGGAAGGTTATGCAAAATCCCATTCCCTCCCCACCCCACTAACCTGCTTTACAGCTCCATTCTCCTGTGCAGGGCAACAAAAGAAGACCCAGCCGATCAGCTGAGACTCGGGAGGCAGAAAATAGATGGGGGCGGGGCCAGTCAGAAGTGGTATTTGCCGGTTCTCCAAACTGCTCAAAATTTCTGCTACCAGTTCTCCAGAACTGGTCAGAACCTGCTGAACCTGCTGAATACCACCTCTGATCCATGAGCCACTCTACTAGGTTCTTAGAGGATTAGCTATATAAAATAAATCAAATGTTTGGGTTTGGGTTTGGGAGTTCTCACAAACACAACTGAATAAGTGGGTTTGCTTTAACCCTATGAAGGATTGGATTTGTTAAAGGTTGATTTAACCCTCTGGAGGTTAATTGACTGTATAAAATTGACCTCTTTTTTAGTGTTCTCAAAGCACATTAATTGCTTTGTTGACCCAGTTAATCAGGTTGTGGACACACAGATAGTGATCCTCTGTTGATCATTTAATTTCTTTCTCCAAACAAGCAGAAGAAAACCATTTAAACTTCATTGCCTGTAAAACAGTGAGATGAGGGAAGGGAATAAAAACCATTGCTTGTAAGTTTTCAGTGTCTTCTGTCTGATGAAGACTAATAGTTAGCCGAAATCAGGTCTTTAAGTTGGCCTTAATGGCGGATTTTGCTCATCAGTTCCTGTGGCTTTGTAAGAGAAATGCCATTTTCTAGTGGTAATTAGCTACCCAGAGTTGCTTTCAGGGTGAAAATAGGTGGCATATAAATTAAACAGACAATAAAGGTATGTATGTATGTATGTATCAGAGGTGGTATTCAGCAGATTCTGACCAGTTCTGGAGAACCGGTAGTGGAAATTTTGAGTAGTTTGGAGAACCGGCAAATACCACCTCTGACTGGAGATTTTACAGTATACTTAACCTGCCATGCCCACCAAGCCATGCCCACAGAACCGGTAGTAAAAAAAATTGAATCCCACCACTGGTATGTATGCATGCATGTATGTATGTTCTAGCTCTATACTCATGCTTTGCTACAAAATTATATGATCGGGCTTAGTTTTGGGGGAGGAAAATAGGGGGAAAAATTGTGCCCCTGCCTACCAGCATCCATCGGTATTCACCTGGCTAGCATCCGGTCAGTGTGTGAGAGAGTTGAGGGCTGTTTGGAAATTGAAACATGGAAACTGAAACAGTATTTGCTGTGTGAGCAAGAAGGAGACAGCAAGGAGCCTTAGCTCAACTGTTCTGTACTAAAGCTGCTTGGTGCTGTGAAACGAAAACTGAAACTGACACTCCTCTCCTCTGCTTGTGTGTTGCATTTTGAACATATTTCTTTTCAAGTGGGGAGGGGGAGTAGAACTCCTTAGCATCAGAGCATGTTAATAATAATAATATAGGAAATACTAATGCTGTGATGGTTATTTTGAAAAATCCTTTCATAGTGAGCATATATATACATATACATACACACACACATACACACACATAAATATGATAGATAGACAGACCGACAGACTGACAGACAGACAGACAGACAGACAGACAGACAGATAGATAGATAGATAGATAGATAGATAGATACATGATAGACGGACAGATAGATAGATGTATAGTTGCTTTCTAAGTCAGCATGCGATTGTATACATTTGATTTTTGATACATACACACACACACACACACACAGACACACACATAAATATGATAGATAGACAGACAGACCGATAGACAGACAGACAGACAGACAGATAGATAAATGATAGACAGACAGATAGATAGATGTATAGTTGCTTTCTAAGTCAGCATGCGATTGTATACATTTGATTTTTGATACATACACACACAGACACACACATAAATATGATAGATAGACAGACAGACTGACAGACAGACAGACAGACTGACAGACAGACAGACAGACAGACAGACAGACAGACAGACAGATAGATAGATGATAGACAGACAGATAGATAGATCTATAGTTGCTTTCTAAGTCAGCATGCGATTGTATACATTTGATTTTTGGCTTAACTCAGCCATTGTGGTTTGTAAACCTCAGGTCATGGTTTTGATCTTTTGTGTATCCAGAAACAAGGAGGTTTTTCAATAAATCATGATTAAGGAAATGATAATTTAGCTCTTTTATGGATTGAAATGAATACAGTAGTGTAAATACTGTGTCTGGATAGGGCATGATATCACAATTAAAATGCAAAAATTAATAGCTGGAAGCAGAATGGTAAGCTATAATCCCAAGGGTAAGGGAGAATCTTTCCTCTTCTTATAATTAGGATGTTTTGGACTGCCCAACAGTATAAAAGTGTAACTTTCTGGATGATGCAGAAATAGGTTAGTCTAATTAGAACTTTTAGTGCAAAATGTGGAGGATAAGCAGTTGGATTGAAATGGGAAAAATTAAGTGTTGAATTGAATTTGGTAGTGCTGATACCACCTCTGGAAGAGATGTATATTACAGAAAGAAAACATGAAAATTATATTAAAGCAAGAGCTGGCCATAATTTTTATGGTCCTCACTTAAATTTAAAAGCCCCATACAAAAAATAGTTCAGGAGTTAGAAAGAAATGTCCCTCCCTGGTAGCCCACTGAATAAGGAAGAAGAAGGAAGGTTTGTGGAAAGAAGGGGGAAGGAAGGAAGGAAGGAAGGTGTTATGGATTAAGCCAACGCAGCGATACAACCCTCAACAGCTTCGTCTTGCAGCAGGCTTGTAATCCTGCACTTCTCATTGGCTCATAGATAGCGAGTCATGATTGGTCGTTTTTTGGCCAGTCTCATTGGCTGTTAACGGGACCCCCTGATTGGACGCTTGTGAAAGCGGTAGACTCAGTTCATTGGTTGTTTTGATGGCAGCCAGCTCTATAAAAAGAGCTGCTGCTGCCCAGGTATTTTGCTCTGTTCTTTCTTGTTAATAAAGAGTTGAAGTCACCGTTCGATGTCTCGTCTCTGTTCCTTGCGCCCATGCCCAGGACTTCGGAAGGAAGGAAGGAAGGAAGGAAGGAAAGAAGGAAAGAAGGAAGGAAGGAAGGAAGAAAGAAAGACTGGCCTTGCTTGTCACAGTATTTTCTCCCTCTTTCTGTTTACTTGTATAAAGGGATGCGATATTATAATTTTTTTCTGTCTGTCTGTCTAGAGCAGGGATGTCAAACTCGCAGCCTGCGGGTCAGATGTGTCATGCCCATGCCTGGTTTAGCAAAGGGGAAAAAGTTGTGACACGTCATGTGACGACACTGTGACAACACAAGTTTGATATTCCTGATCTACAGCATGAAACTTCCTCTGTTTAGGAAGAGGAGCAACTTATTTGTTTGGCCACAAAGCCTGGGAATTATGGATGTTAATCCAAAACTTCTGGATGACATCAAGGTCTGATATTGCTAAGGGTTAGGGTTAGGTTTAGGGTAGGTATGTGTATAAGTATTTTTGTAGTTTCTGTATCTTATATAATATGACCATATTTCTGTTATGTCACTACAGAAAACATATATACTTATTTGAAATTGCATTCAGGGTTATTCCAGCCTTATGAGAGAACCCACCTTTGTCCAGCACTAAACAAACATGTTACCTAGAGAGAGAAAATGCAAACTCTGTCTCTTTGTTCACTCCAAACCACACCTAGATACTTGCTTGACAGTATCACATGACTGGACCTTATTTTTTTTTTACATTTTTACAACAGTTGTTAATCAAATATTAGAGCTGTAAAGCAAACACCGTAGTTGTTAAGTGAGCTAATTGTCCCCAATGGACATTTTTCCTGGAAACTGAAATTAAATGCCATAAACTGGCCAAAAACAACACCACAAATCACAGTCAGATGATCACAGGTTACCACAACCAACCATAAAGGTGAATTGGTTGCCAAGTGCCCAAAATGCAATCATGTGACTGGGTGTGTGTGTGTGTGTGTGTGTGTGTGTGTAGCTATTGTAACTTCAAAACTAGGTTTTTGGGGTGTGTGTGTCTATTGTAATTTTAACTAGTTAGTAAGCAACTGGTTATAAGTCAAAGATTATCCTGTATTCATTAAAAAATGAGAAAAAGTGGAATTAATTATTGGCTATCAATAGCTCCATCTGGGCACATGAAAAATAGTATATTGTATACCAGGTTTTACAATACTATATACCAGTATAATGATTTTTACTTATATCAAGAGTGTCAAACTCGATTTCACTGATGGCCATATCAGGATTGCGTTTGACCTTTGGGTGTGTGTGTGTAGCCATAGGGGGAGTGGCCAGCTCATTGTCATTCGTGTTGTGGGCACCTGTGGTGGCCAAGTGCTAAGGCAGGACTTCCCTCAGACCCTTATCTTTCCTTCCTTTTCTTCTTTTTCCTTCCCTCTTTTTCCTCCTTTCTTCTTCCTTCCCATCTTTTCTTATTTTTCCTTCTTTGCTCTCTTCCCTTCTTTTTCTTTGTCTTTCTTCTTTCCCTTTCTTCTTTCCTGGCCCAAGCACTGTGCCAGCGAAAATGTTTCTGGCTGCAACGGCCTCCTGCAACTATCTGCTAGTGAAGATAGAGTTTGGGAGGGCTGCATGCAGATCCAGCCCGCTGGTCTTGAGTTTGACACCCCTGACATATATTGTAGCGTAGTGGGGAGTTATGGAATGGAAAGGGGGCAGCAGAAAACCCACCAGTGTTTATTTTAAGAGAAGATTTTTCTTTTGGGCTTTGAGGTTCATATAATCTTATAGTTGTAAGTTAGTTTTGAGAGCTTCTGGTTCTTCAACTTTGGGCCTTCCAGATGTATTGCATTATATAGTAGCTAATGAAAGTTCTAGGCAGTATGGCAAATAACTAGGCTGCTCTGGAGCCCTGTGAGCTTTAAACCTAGCACATCTGGTGTACTTTTGGATTGGGAAAAGGCTATTTTAGTCCAAATATAGCACAGTGTAAGACCTACAACATTTATTTATTTATTTTGTCAAAAGCTTACAATACAATAGAAATAAGAATAAACATAAGTTTAAATGTAAAAAATAGGAACTAATAATTGGGGACAATAGGACAGGGACAGTAGGCACAATTGTGCACTTATGCCCTTACAGACCTCTTAGGAATGGGGTGAAGTCAACAGAGGTTAGTTTGAGGGTAAAGGAGTGGCGGTTTGAGCAGATGAAAGATGAAAGATGAAACAAAACTTTCCTGACAGATGGGCATTCAACCTTCATTTAACCAGTCCTAATGAAGGACAACCTACATTTTCTGATTTGTTCCACCATCCCCTGACTCTTAATATTAGACCAATTCTTCTGAGATATGATAAAAAGAAAACATTTCCTGCAGTTTCTATCTGTTGGCTCATTTTTGTGATCAATATGTGTACATGCATAGTGCAAATACAGCAGGGCTTCTTGGACTGCTGCCTCTTGAAAGCGTAATCTTTTAAAGGATTTCCTTATATTATCCATTTATGACAGGTGGTAAAACAGACCATTGTTGAGTCTCTTTGATTTAAACAAAAAGGATCCTATTTGGTAAACTAAAGAACTTACCTGAGGATGAGGATAAATCCCTTCTACAATAACACACGAGGCTATTCCTACCTTCTTTACTTTGAACAAAAGAAATCTGTAATTTGTATTCTTTTCACTCTCTTCCCACGATTTAAGAGATGGTTAATCTCAAGTGTAATTCTGCTGGAAGAATTGTCATTAAACATATAAAGAATAAACAGATTCATGAAATGTACATCACCATCTGTTCTAGTCCTATCTATTTATCTCCTGACCCAACTTCCATTTTGGGTTGAGTCCAACATATTCCTCAAAATGTGATTTTTGTCCCCTTAAAGCTTGCACATCCTTGGCGTAAAAGATGTCAGCATGTTCTAGAGTGGAGTGAGGGAAAGAGAAACGATCACATCAGTGTTGCATTTGAAGTACAGTTCTTAGTTGTAAACCTTTATTCTGGATGTGCATTTGGTGCCCAGATGGTAAAGGCACAGAACAGAGCCCACCATGCTGTCAGGGCAGACGGGCGCCTATGTAAATATTGTGCTTTCCCCCCTATAATATTTGCCTTTCTCTAATCTAATTGCTGTCAAAGGCAGAATGTTAGGAGCATGCAAGGAAAGCAAACAATGAACACCTCTGATAACTTGGGAAGTTGTGAACCATGTAGTACTAACTAGTAATTTAGTTGCAAAATGCTTGACTCATCCTCTGATATTTCTGGTGCATTCATGCCAAGTACTGTTTTAGGACTTAACAGTTCTCTAAAGCTCATTGGATAAAGAGAAATAGTGAAAAATAAAATCATGATGAATCAAATATCATATGACCTCATTGATGACCCCCACCCTGTCAAGGACCTTGGAGTACTCATATCAAACGACCTAAGCACCAGAGCTCACTGCAACAGCATTGCCAAAAAGGCATTAAGACTTGTAAATCTAATCTTACGAAGCGTCTCCTCCGGTAATACTGAATTGCTAACTAGGGCATATAAAACCTTTGCTAGACCAATACTCGAATACAGCTTATCTATCTGGAATCTGCATTATATATTGGACATTAATACAATTGAGTGAGTCCAGAAGTATTTCACAAGAAGAGTACTACATTCCTCTGATGCAACAGAATACCCTACACCACCAGGCTTGAAATTTTGGGCCTGGGCAACCTAGAACTATGCTGCCTATGGTTGGACTTAAGCATAGTACACAAAATTATCTGCTACAATGTCCTACCAGTTTAGAGGTGGTATTCAGCAGGTTCTGACCAGTTCTGGAGAACCAGTAATGGAAATTTTGAGTAGTACAGAGAACTGGCAAATACCACCTCTGATTGGAGATTTTACAGTATCCTTCCCCTGCCATACCCACCAAGCCTTGACCACAGAACTGATAGTAAAAATTTTTGAATCCCACTACTGTATCAGTCAATGACTACTTCATCTTCAACTGCAACAATACAAGAGCACACAACAGATATAAACTCAATGTAAACTGCTTCAAACTTGATTGCAGAAAGTATGACTTTGGCAACAGAGTGATCAATGCCTGGAATGCACTACCTGACTCTGTTGTTGCATCCTCAAACTTCCATTGCTTTACCCTTAAACTATTGACATCACCCCATTCCTAAGAAGTCTGTAAGTGTTGTGCATAAGTGCACAATTGTGCCTACTGTCCCTGTCCTATTGTCCTCATTTATTTGTACTTATTTCCTGTATTCATGTTTATTTTTATACCTATTATTTTATAAGCGATTGACAAATCAAATCAAATAATCAATCAATCATATGCCAAGATCACTTACAGAATCATGTTTAGATAATTCAAGTGATGTACCATATACATTCATCAAATGTCATGTCAAACCTGATTTTAACAGATCCTTTAATTTTAAAAGGAAAGCTGGCATGCTGTCAAGCAAAGCATCAGTGTTCAGCACCGATTGCATGTCTCCACCAAATTACTGAAATTAAGGTTAAGTTTAAATTATTGTTATATTTGCTGTGAATGTTTTAATTCTGCATTTCTCATTGAACTGTGGATCTTTTAAATTGTTAGTTTGTAAACCACTGGAACTCTTGGCACATTGAGCTGTATTCAACAGCAATAAACAAGTGAATAAAAACATTTTGCCAAAAATGTTGCCCCACCCCCCCACCCCAGATCTCATATTGTCCCAGTGGATATTCTTATCTAGGAAATAAAAATGATGGATGGTATAACCCAGTGTTTTGTTTGAAAGTTTGCCCAGTTATTCGCTATTGTATCTGCGTTGCAGGATTACAGAGGATGATAAAATAGCAGTGATGAGATACAGAAATACATTTTGCTGAATTGCTAGTAGCTATTTGGATTTCTACAGCCCAAATATGGTAAACCCACCAATGGTACTAGAGCAGGGGTATCAAACTTGATTTCATTGAGAGCCGCATCAGGGTTGTGTTTGATCTCAGGATGGTGGGAGGAGCTTTGTGTGGTCAGGGTGTGGTCATGGCCAAAGTGGGCCTGGCCAGCTCAACATCACTCGTGTTGGGGGCGCCTGGGGTGGCCTGGGTTTTCGGTGGCGACTGCCTCCTGCAGTCCTCTGCCAGTGAAAACAGAGTTTGGGAGGGCTGCATGAGACACTACTTCACTGTTTCCAGGGCGGCAGCCCCATGGGCCAGATCTCTACATCCTGCGGACCAAATCAGGAGTTAGAGTTTGACACCCCTGCACAAGAGAGAGAAATGGGGAAAGTGGATATGTTGGAGTAATGAAAAGTGTCTTGAAAATGGGGTTGGATTGGGGCTTAGGCTTTCTTGTTAAGGGATATTTCTTAGGCTATATCTGGGCTACAGATAATCACTAGATGGAAGGAACCATGGTTTTCTTTGCCACCTAGTTAAATCACCCATGGTTTGGTAGCTCAGATGCGGTGGTAAGATTTCATGACTTGCAATGCCTGCTGTGGCAAAGATTTTGTAAAAACACTACCCTGCCCCATGTCACAGCTATGTGGGAAGGCTCTCAAAGCCTTCCACTTTCAAAATTCAGATTGTAGCTATTGGCCTTTGGGTTCTCCAGTAATAATTTGCTTCTATTCTACAATGGTAAGGTTGAAAGTGTAATTCTATATTCAATTGCGGGTCTTTTAGAGAAATCTCTGGCAATCTAGAGTATATTTAGAGGGGGAAAAAACAATGAGATCTGGTAACCAAATCTCAAATCCCAATAGGGAAAGCTAGAAGTATGTTTACCTTGGATGGAAGAAGATTAAGGAGAAGGAGCAGTTGAATAGATTCCTGCTCCAGAAACAAGGACTAAAATTCCAGGAGTGAAAATTGGAAGGAAGCAGTCTGTAGCTAAAACGGCGGTTTTGGGAATCATTAGTGAAAACGACTGTTTCTTAATCTCAGTCCTGTCTGTGCAACATGAAGAAATAATGAAAATCTATTTAAGGGATGTAATCCGATTAGGTAGCATTTATTTATTAATCATAAAGGATGATTTTGATTTGTGTATAAATGGATCTAGGAATTTACTTTTTTTTTATTTACTTAAAGATTCACTTCATTTGCCTGCAGTTAAAAATTATATTACTAAGGCAAGAAGCTTTTTTTTCATGGCATCCGAAAGCTCCCACCTAAGCCGTCTTATCTTATTTCACCTCACAGAAGGACTGTAAGGACTACATTTATCTATCTTGTGCTTTCACTGGCATCAGGAGACCTTTGTGTGTATTCAGTGGTTTGGGAGCACCAGCTGTTTAATAGATATATTTGTTAATGCTAATGCTGGGTAGAAATTTCTCTATCAAAGGGGAAATTGGGTGGATGATGTCTCCATGTTTCTCCAAGGGAAGGAGAAATTCACTGAACTTTGTCAAGAGTGTGGTGATGAAGAAGAAGATGATGATGATAATAATAATAATAATAATAATAATAATAATAATAAAAATAATAATAATAATAATAATAAAAATAACAATCATAATAATTTATGATAACCAGGATGATATCTATTTAGTCATTTCCAACTCTTGGCAATGCTATGGGCCAGGTATCTCCATATCTTCTAATCTTGCACTACTTCTTTGAGTTTTTCTATGTCCTGGTTGGTGTAGCTTTGATGGTGTCCAGGTCAAGGGTATATACCTTCTTCTTAATGGAGATGGCATTGTTGCCACTGAATGAGCCCAATGGGAAAAATCCCCTTATGATGGTTTATTTGAGGAATGATCTTGTATGCAGGTTCTAGAAGGGTTATAGTATATCCTGAAGAACAGCATATCCTTCTAACGCATATCCTTCTAACTGGGATAGCCATCCTCATCCACTGAACTCCAGCTTTAGGAGGAGCACATATTAAGCAGTAAGTACGGAAGAGAGCACCCATCTGGCCAGCTGAATCAACCGAACCAACTCTAACAATCAATGGAGTGACAGGCTTGGGAATTTAATGAAAATATAAGATTGTAAAAGACTGTGTAGTGAAAGACAGAATATCCAGATACAACTCTTGCCCCTTTTGTATCTAAGTAAACTGTTTAATGATGCTTCATACTGAACTGATGTAACCCTTCATTTAATAAAATAGAATTATTGTGGCATCAGTGATGTTATGTTTCCCATATCTTGTCTTTGCAGGAGCCATTGACCAATGCTCATACATCAAGTACCACTACTCCTCAGCAACCATTCCTAAGAATCTAACCTACAACATTACTAAGACCATACGTCAAGATGAATGGCATGCTTTACGTAAGTTTCTCACCTCTTTCCTTCTCCTCCCAATATTGAATGTTCATTTCAAATTGTGAAGGTTGCAAAAGTATGGAAAAACCTACATTTTCTATTACTCTGAATAGCTCTGCTGATTTTGTGCCTGTGCTAGAAACATTGCAACCAAGTATAACAATGTGTCCAGTTGAATTACAAGTGTCATGATGCATGATGACATGCATACTTCTGGTTCTATCAAATTTGTAGCAGGTTCACTGTTTTATATTTGTGATGGTATGGTAAATTTTACAACCAAATTCCTCTCATAGTGCATGAGAGGGAACCTTCAGAGTTAGCTATGCAGCCTTCAATTTGCTGAAGTTGCCATGGGAAAATTCATTCTTAGCATGGAGACATGATCTTCCAAATAGTCTGTTCTGTATATAGAGCACATGTGACTGGCCTTTTGATGTCTTATTGCACAGCAGAAATTGTAGAGTTGCGTGGATTGAAGAAATAGTTTCACCTTCCTTCCCTTTTCTTTTTCTGATACATATTGGAGAAAGTTTTCAATCGGAAATTGTGTTTGGGTATGATTGTTCTTATCTAGGCAGGTTTATAATTGATCTCAAGTGTCAGTGTATCACCCTGATTTCTCTAGCTTATGCTCGTGAAGTTCTGTCTTCTTTCATCTGAAATCTTGCCCCACACTCAAGCCAGCTTTTCCCTTCTTTTTGCCGTGGGCAGCGTGCAAAAGCCTACCAGGACTCTGGCTGGTCTTCACTATAAGCAGTGGACACTGAACAGTCTCTGAAGCAATCATAATTGATAGGGAAACAGTTGCCTTGAAGCAGATGGCGGACATTGGACATGTGGGAAAACTTGGGTGGAGAAAAAAAGCAAGAAAGGAAAATGGATATTCAGAGGCCAGATATCCATGTCTCTGCAGTGGCAAAGCTTTAATAGTTCTTTCTCATTTCTGTGCGTAATAGCAATAGCACTTAGATTTACATACTGCTTTACAGCCCTCTCTAGGTGGTTTACAGAGTCAGCATATTGCCCCCAACAATCTGGGTCCTCATTTTACCCACCTTGGAAGGATGGAAGGTTGAGTCAACCTTGAGTCTGGTGAGAGTTGAACTGCCAAATTGCAGTCAGCCAGCAGTCAGCAGAAGTAGCTTTCAGTACTGCACTTTAACCACTGCGCTACTGCGGCTCATGGTGGATTTCTTTGGTCTTTAAACCAAAGCTTTCAAAAGATGATATGGTTTCTTAATTAAATTTGAATGGCATCAAGGAACACCAAATGGCCTTGGATAAACAGAAAGTCATGAGAAAAAATAAACACACCAAAACTGGAAGAATGTTTACAGCAGCCTTCTCCAAGCTTAAAAGCTCCAAGTGTGTGGACTTCAGCTGCCAAAATTTTCAACTGTCTGGGGAATCTTGGGAGTTGACTTCCAGATATGGGGAAGGTGCTCAAGCTAGAGAAAATCGGCCTACTGTTGGTTGAGAAAATGAATGTACCATATATTTTCATCTGCTGATCGTTTTTTTTAAAGGAAGAGAATAAAATGCAGGGATGGTTTTCATGTGAAACACCTTGATTGAGAAATTGGGTATGAACAAGGGCTCATATTAATTTTGGGGAGTCTGGAAATTCATGCTGAAAAACTCCAAAGGTTACTTTTACAGCGAAGCAAATGTTATTCCACTATTATGCTCCCCATTCTAAGCAGGGTTTTAGTTCAGGTTTGGGACAGTTTGGGGTTGGAGGACATTAGTTCCCTTTCCCCTATTTGTCTTGGATTAAGGAGGGGACCAAGTTGTGTAAGACTGGAC